>JAYKKI010000059.1:0-600000 GCA_039881145.1 Druceiella hillmani
TGTATGTAATGTATTAAATGTATGTAATGTATTGAATATATGTAATTTATTGAATGTATGTAATGTATTGAATGTGTTGAATGTATTGACTGTAATGAATGTATTGAATGTATTGAATGTATGTAATGTATTAAATGTATGTAAGGTATTGAATGTATGTAATGTGTTGAATATATACAATGTATTGTATGTATGTAATGTATTGAATGCATTGAATGTATTGAATGCATTGAATGTATTGAATGTATTAAATGTATGTAATGTATTGAATGTATGTAATGTATTAAATGTATTGAATGTATTGAATGTATTGAATGTATTGAATGTATTGAATGTATTTAATGTATCTAATGTATGTATTGTGTTGAATGTATTGAATGTATGTAATGCATTGAATGTATGTAATTTATTGAATGTATGTAATGTATTGAATGTATGTAATGTATTGAATGTATGTAATGTATTGAATGTATGTAATGTATTGAATGTATGTAATGTATTGAATGTACTGAAAGCATTGAATGTGTTGAATGTATTGAATGTATTGAATGTATTAAATGTATGGAATATATTGAATGTATGTAATGTATTGAATGTATGTAATGCATTGAATATATTGAATGTATTGAATGTATTTAATGTATGTAATGTATGTATTGTATTGAATGTATTGAATGTATTGAATGTATGTAATGTATGAATATATATAATGTATTGAATGAATTGAATGTATTGAATGTATTGAATGTATGGAATGTATGGAATGTATTGAATGTATGTAATGTATTGAATGTATGTAATGTATTGAATGTATTGAATGTATGTAATGTATTGAATGTATGTAATGTATTGAATGTACTGAAAGCATTGGATGTGTTGAATGTATTGAATGTATTGAATGTATGTAATATATTTAATGTATGTAATGTATTGAATGTATGGAATGTATTGAATGTATGTAATATATTAAATGTATGTAATGTATTGAATATATGTAATGTATTGAATGTGTGTAATGTATTGAATGTATTGAATGTATTGACTGTAATTGTAATGTGTTAAATGTATGGCTAATGTATTGAATGTATGTAATGTATGGATTATATACATTGTATTGTATGTATGTAATGTATTGAATGTATGTAATGTATTGAATGTATGTAATGTATTGAATATATGTAATGTATTGAATGTATGTAATGCATTGAATGTATGTAATGTATTGAATGTATTAATGTATTGAACGAATTGAATGTATTGAATGTATGGAATGTATGAATGTATGGAATGTATTAAATGTATTGAATGTATGTAATGTGTTAAATGTATGTAATGTGTTGAATGTATGTAATGTATTGAATAATACAATGTATTGTATGTATGTAATGTATTGAATGTATGTAATGTATTGAATGTATGTAATGTATTGAATATATGTAATGTATTGAATGTATGTAATGCATTGAATGTGTGTATGTATTGAATGTATGGAACGTATTGAATGTATTGAATGTATTAAATGTATTAATACATTGCATTGTATGTAATGTATTAAATGTATGTAATGTATGGAATGTATTGAATGTATTGAATGTATTGAATGTATTGAACGTATTGAATGTATTAAATGTATTTAATATAGTGAACGTATTGAATGTATTGAATTTATTGAATGTATCGAAATGTATGTATATATTTAATGTAGGTAATGTGTTGAATGTATGGAATGTATTGAATGTATGTAATGTATTGAATATATGTAATGTATTGAATGTATGTATGTATTAAATGTATGTAATGTGTTGAATGTATGTAATGTGTTGAATATATACAATGTATTGTATGTATGTAATGTATTGAATGTATTGAATGTATTAAATGTATGTAATATATTGAATGTATGTAATGTATTGAGTGTATGTAATGTATTGAATGTATTGAATGTACTGAATGTATTGAATGTATTTAATGGATCTAATGTATGTATTGTATTGAATGTATTGAATGTATGTAATGCATTGAATGTATGTAATGTATTGAATGTATGTAATGTATTGAATGTATGTAATGTATCGAATGTATGTAATTTATTGAATGTATGTAATGTATTGAATGTATGGAATGTATTGAATGTATGTACAGTATTGAATGTTTGTAATGTATTGAATGTATGTAATGTATTGAATGTATGTAATGTATTGAATGTACTGAAAACATTGAATGTGTTGAATGTATTGAATGTATTGAATGTAGTGTATGTATTGAATGTATTGAATGTATAGAATGTATTGAATGTATTGAATGTATTGAATGTATTGAATGTATGTAATGTATTGAATGTATTGAATGTATTGAATGTATGTAATGTATTAAATGTATGTAATGTATTGAATTTATGTAATGTATTGAATGTATGTAATGTATTGAATGTATGTAATGTATTGAATGTATGTAATGTATTGAATGTATGGAATGTATTGAAAATATGTAATGTATTAAATGTATGTAATGTATTGAATGTATGGAATGTATTGAATGTATTAAATGTATTGAATGTATTGAATGTATTGAATGTATTGAATGTATGTAATGTATTGAATGTATGTAATGTATTGAATGTGTGGAATGAATTGAATGTTTTAAATGTATTGAATGTATTGAATGTATTGAACATATTGAATGTATTAAATGTATTTAATATATTGAACGTATTGAATGTATTGAATGTATTGAATGTATGTAATATATTTAATGTATGTAATGTATTTAATGTATGGAATGTATTGAATGTATGTAATGTATTAAATGTATCTAATGTATTGACTATATGTAATGTATTGAATGTATTGAATGTATTGACTGTAATTAATGTATTGAATGTATTGACTGTAATGAATGTATTGAATGTATTGAATGTATGTAATGTATTAAATGTATGTAATGTATTGAATGTATGTAATGTATTGAATGTATTGAATGTATTGAATGTATTAACTGTATGTAATGTATTGAATGTATTGAATGTATTTAATGTATCTAATGTATGTATTGTATTGAATGTATTGAATGTATGTAACGCATTGAATGTATGTAATTTATTGAATGTATGTAATGCATTGAATGTATGGAATGTATTGAATGTATGTATTGTATTGAATGTATGTAATGTATTGAATGTACTGAAAGCATTGAATGTGTTGAATGTATTGAATGTATTGAATGTATGTAATATATTTAATGTATGTAATGTATTGAATGTATGGAATGTATTGAATGTATTGAATGTATTGACTGTAATGAATGTATGTAATGTATTAAATGTATGTAATGTATTGAAAGTATGTAATGTATTGAATATATACAATGTATTGTATGTATGTAATGTATTGAACGTATGTAATGTATTGAATGTATGTAATGTATTGAATGAATTGAATGTATTGAATGTATGGAATGTATTGAATGTATTGAATGTATTAAATGTATTTAATACATTGTATTGTATGTAATGTATTAAATGTACGTAATGTATAAAATGTATTGAATGTATTGAATGTATTGAATGTATTGAACGTATTGAATGTATTAAATGTATTTAATATATTGAACGTATTGAATGTATGAATTTATTGAATGTATCGAATGTATGTAATATATTTAATGAATGTAATGTATTGAATGTATGGGATTGATTGAATGTATGTAATGTATTAAATGTATGTAATGTATTGAATATATGTAATGTATTTAATGTATGTAATGTATTGAATGTATTAAATGTAATGACTGTAATGAATGTATTGAATGTATTGAATGTATGTAATGTATTAAATGTATGTAATGTATTGAATGTATGTAATGTGTTGAATATATACAATGTATTGTATGTATGTAATGTATTGAATGTATTGAATGCATTGAATGTATTGAATGTATTAAATGTATGTAATGTATTGAATGTATGTCATGTATTGAATGTATGTAATGTATTAAATGTATTGAATGTATTGAATGTATTGAATGTATTGAATGTATTGAATGTATTTAATGTATCTAATGTATGTATTGTATTGAATGTATTGAATGTATGTAATGCATTGAATGTATGTAATTTATTGAATATATGTAATGTATTGAATGTATGTAATGTATTGAATGTATGTATGTATTGAATGTATGTAATGTATTGAATGTATGTAATGTATTGAATGTACTGAAAGCATTGAATGTGTTGAATGTATTGAATGTATTAAATGTATGGAATATATTGAAGGTATGTAATGTATTGAATGTATGTAATGCATTGAATATATTGAATGTATTGAATGTATTTAATGTATGTAATGTATGTATTGTATTGAATGTATTGAATGTATGTAATGTATTGAATATATATAATGTATTGAATGAATTGAATGTATTGAATATATTGAATGTATGGAATGTATGGAATGTATTGAATGTATGTAATGTATTGAATGTATGTAATGTATTGAATGTATGTAATGTATTGAATGTATGTAATGTATTGAATGTACTGAAAGCATTGGATGTGTTGAATGTATTGAATGTATTGAATGTATTGAATGTATGTAATATATTTAATGTATGTAATGTATTGAATGTATGGAATGTATTGAATGTATGTAATATATTAAATGTATGTAATGTATTGAATATATGTAATGTATTGAATGTATGTAATGTATTGAATGTATTGACTTTAATGAATGTATTGAATGTATTGAATGTATGTAATGTATTAAATGTATGTAATGCATTGAATGTATGTAATGTATTGAATGTATGTAATGTATTGAACGAATTGAATGTATGGAATGTATTGAATGTATTGAATGTATTAAATGTATTGAATGTATGTAATGTATTAAATGTATGTAATGTATTGAATGTATGTAATGTATTGAATATATAAAATGTATTGTATGTATGTAATGTATTGAATGTATGTAATGTATTGAATGTATGTAATGTATTGAATATATGTAATGTATTGAATGTATGTAATGCATTGAATGTATGTAATGTATTGAATGTATGTAGTGTATTGAATGAATTGAACGTATTGAATTTATGGAATGTATTGAATGTATTAAATGTATTAAATGTATTTAATACATTGTATTGTATGTAATATATTAATTGTATGTAATGTATGGAATGTATTGAATGAATTGAATGTATTGAACGTATTGCATGTATTAAATGTATTTAATATATTGAACGTATTGAATGTATTGAATTTATTGAATGTATCGAATGTATGTAATATATTTAATGTGTTGAATGTATGGAATGTATTGAATGTATGTAATGTATTAAATGTATGTAATGTATTGAATATATGTAATTTATTGAATGTATGTAATGTATTGAATGTGTTGAATGTATTGACTGTAATGAATGTATTGAATGTATTGAATGTATGTAATGTATTAAATGTATGTAAGGTATTGAATGTATGTAATGTGTTGAATATATACAATGTATTGTATGTATGTAATGTATTGAATGTATTGAATGTATTGAATGCATTGAATGTATTGAATGTATTAAATGTATGTAATGTATTGAATGTATGTCATGTATTGAATGTATGTAATGTATTAAATGTATTGAATGTATTGAATGTATTGAATGTATTGAATGTATTGAATGTATTGAATGTATTGAATGTATTTAATGTATCTAATGTATGTATTGTGTTGAATGTATTGAATGTATGTAATGCATTGAATGTATGTAATTTATTGAATGTATGTAATGTATTGAATGTATGTAATGTATTGAATGTATGTAATGTATTGAATGTATGTAATGTATTGAATGTATGTAATGTATTGAATGTACTGAAAGCATTGAATGTGTTGAAAGCATTGAATGTGTTGAATGTATTGAATGTATTGAATGTATTAAATGTATGGAATATATTGAATGTATGTAATGTATTGAATGTATGTAATGCATTGAATATATTGAATGTATTGAATGTATTGAATGTATTTAATGTATGTAATGTATGTATTGTATTGAATGTATTGAATGTATTGAATGTATGTAATGTATTGAATATATATAATGTATTGAATGAATTGAATGTATTGAATGTATTGAATGTATGGAATGTATGGAATGTATTGAATGTATGTAATGTATTGAATGTATGTAATGTATTGAATGTATGTAATGTATTGAATGTATGTAATGTATTGAATGTATGTAATGTATTGAATGTACTGAAAGCATTGGATGTGTTGAATGTATTGAATGTATTGAATGTATGTAATATATTTAATGTATGTAATGTATTGAATGTATGGAATGTATTGAATGTATGTAATATATTAAATGTATGTAATGTATTGAATATATGTAATGTATTGAATGTATGTAATGTATTGAATGTATTGAATGTATTGACTGTAATGAATGTATTGAATGTATTGAATGTATGTAATGTATTAAATGTATGTAATGTATTGAATGTATGTAATGTATGGATTACATACATTGTATTGTATGTATGTAATGTATTGAATGTATGTAATGTATTGAATGTATGTAATGTATTGAATATATGTAATGTAATGAATGTATGTAATGCATTGAATGTATGTAATGTATTGAATGTATGTAATGTATTGAACGAATTGAATGTATTGAATGTATGGAATGTATTGAATGTATTGAATGTATTAAATGTATTGAATGTATGTAATGCATTAAATGTATGTAATGTATTGAATGTATGTAATGTATTGAATAATACAATGTATTGTATGTATGTAATGTATTGAATGTATGTAATGTATTGAATGTATGTAATGTATTGAATATATGTAATGTATTGAATGTATGTAATGCATTGAATGTGTGTAGTGTATTGAATGTATGGAATGTATTGAATGTATTGAATGTATTAAATGTATTTAATACATTGCATTGTATGTAATGTATTAAATGTATGTAATGTATGGAATGTATTGAATGTATTGAATGTATTGAATGTATTGAACGTATTGAATGTATTAAATGTATTTAATATATTGAACGTATTGAATGTATTGAATTTATTGAATGTATCGAATGTATGTAATATATTTAATGTATGTAATGTGTTGAATGTATGGAATGTATTGAATGTATGTAATGTATTGAATATATGTAATGTATTGAATGTATGTAATGTATTAAATGTATGTAATGTGTTGAATGTATGTAATGTGTTGAATATATACAATGTATTGTATGTATGTAATGTATTGAATGTATTGAATGTATTAAATGTATGTAATATATTGAATGTATGTAATGTATTGAGTGTATGTAATGTATTGAATGTATTGAATGTACTGAATGCATTGAATGTATTTAATGTATCTAATGTATGTATTGTATTGAATGTATTGAATGTATGTAAGCATTGAATGTATGTAATGTATTGAATGTATGTAATGTATTGAATGTATGCAATGTATCGAATGTATGTAATTTATTGAATGTATGTAATGTATTGAATGTATGGAATGTATTGAATGTATGTAAAGTATTGAATGTTTGTAATGTATTGAATGTATGTAATGTATTGAATGTATGTAATGTTTTGAATGTACTGAAAGCATTGAATGTGTTGAATGTATTGAATGTATTGAATGTATTGTATGTATTGAATGTATTGAATGTATTGAATGTATTGAATGTATTGAATGTATTGAATGTATTGAATGTATGTAATGTATTGAATGTATTGAATGTATTGAATGTATGTAATGTATTAAATGTATGTAATGTATTGAATTTATGTAATGTATTGAATGTATGTAATGTATTGAATGTATGTAATGTATTGAATGTATGTAATGTATTGAATGTATGGAATGTATTGAATATATGTAATGTATTAAATGTATGTAATGTATTGAATGTATGGAATGTATTGAATGTATTAAATGTATTGAATGTATTGAATGTATTGAATGTATTGAATGTATGTAATGTATTGAATGTATGTAATGTATTGAATGTATGGAATGAATTGAATGTTTTAAATGTATGGAATGTATTGAATGTATTGAAAGTATTGAATGTATTAAATCTATTTAATATATTGAACGTATTGAATGTATTGAATGTATTGAATGTATGTAATATATTTAATGTATTTAATGTATTGAATGTATGGAATGTATTGAATGTATGTAATATATTAAATGTATGTAATGTATTGAATATATGTAATGTATTGAAAGTATGTAATGTATTGAATGTATTGAATGTATTGACTGTAATGAATGTATTGAATGTATGTAATGTATTAAATGTATGTAATGTATTGAATGTATGTAATGTATTAAATATATATATTGTGTTGTATGTATGTAATGTATTGAATGTATGTAATGTATTGAATGTATGTAATGTATTGAATATATGTTATGTATTGAATGTATGTAATGCATTGAATGTATGTAATGTATTGAATGTATGTAATGTATTGAATGAATTGAATGTATTGAATGTATTGAATGTATTGAATGTATTGAATGTATTAAATGTATTGAATGTATGTAATGTATTAAATGTATGTAATGTATTGAATGTATGTAATGTATTGAATATATACAATGTATCGTATGTATGTAATGTATTGAATGTATGTAATGTATTGAATGTATGTAATGTATTGAAGATATGTAATGTATTGAATGTATGTAATGCATTGAATGTATGTAATGTATTGAATGTATGTAGTGTATTGAATGAATTGAATGTATTGAATGTATGGAATATATTGATTGTAATGAATGTATTAAATGTATTTAATACATTGTATTGTATGTAATGTATTAAATGTATGTAATGCGTGGAATGTATTGAATGTATTGAATGTATTGAATGTATTGAATGTATTAAATGTATTTAATATATTGAACGTATTGAAAGTATTGAATTTATTGAATGTATCGAATGTATGTAATATATTTAATGTATGTAATGTATTGAATGTATGGAATGTATTGAATGTATGTAATGTTTTAAATGTATGTAATGTATTGAATATACGTAATGTATTGAATGTATGTAATGTATTGAATGTATTGACTGTAATGAATGTATTGAATGTATGTAATGTATTAAATGTATGTAATGTATTGAATGTATGTAATGTGTTGAATATATACAATGTATTGTATGTATGTAATGTATTGAATGTATTGAATGTATTGAATGTATTGAATGTATTGAATGTATTGAATGTATTAAATGTATGTAATGTTTTGAATGTATGTAATGTATTGAATGTATGTAATGTATTAAATGTATTGAATGTATTGAATGTATTGAATGTATGTAATGTATTGAATGTATGTAATGTATTGAATGTATGTAATGTATTGAATGTATGTAATGTATTGAATGTATGTAATGTAATGAATGTAGTAATGTATTGAATGTATGTAATGTATTGAATGTATGTAATATTTTTAATGTATAGAATGTATGTAATATATTGAATGTATGTAATGTATTGAATGTATGCAATGTGTTGAATGTATGTAATGTATTGAATGTATTGAATGTATTGAATGAGTTGAATGTATTGAATGTATGTAATGTTTTAATGTATGTAATGTATTGAATATATGTAATGTGTTGAATGTATGTAATGTATTGAATGTATTGAATGTATTGAATATATTGAATGTATTGAATATATGTAATGTATTGAATGTATGAAATGTATTGAATGTATGTAATGTATTGAATATATGTAATGTATTGAATGTATGCAATGTGTTGAATGTATGTAATGTATTGAATGAATTGAATGTATTGAATGAATTGAATGTATTGAATGTATTTAATGTATGGAATGTATTGAATCTATTGAATGTATGGAATGTATTGAATGAATTGAATGTGTGTAATGTATGGAATGTATTGAATGTATTGAATGTATTGAATGTATTGAATGTATTAAATGTATTTAATATATTGAATGTATTGAATGTATTTATTGAATGTATTGAATGTATTGAATGTATGTAATGTATTTAATGTATGTAATGCATTGAATGTATGTAATGTATTGAATATATGTAATGTTTTGAATGTCTTGAATGTACTGAATGTATTGAATGAGTTGAATGTATTGAATGTATTGAATGTATGGAATGTATTGAATGTATTGAATATATAGAATGTATTGAATGAATTGAATGTATTGAATGTATGTAATATATTGAATGTATGTGATGTATTGAATATTTGTAATGTATTGAATGTATGTAATGTATTGAATGTATGCAATGTGTTGAATGTATTGAATGTATGGAATATATTGAATGTATTGAATATATGGAATGTATTGAATGAATTTAATGTATTGAATGTATGTAATGTATTGAATGTATGTGATGTATTGAATATTTGTAATGTATTGAATGTATGTAATGTATTGAATGTATGCAATGTGTTGAATGTATTGAATGTATGGAATGTATTGATTGTATTGAATGTATTGAATGTATTTAATGTATTGAATGTATTGAATGTATTGTATGTATAGAATGTATTGAATGTATGTAATGTATTGAATGTATGTAATGTATTTAATGTATGTAATGTATTGAATGTATGAAATGTATGTAATGTATTGAATGTTATGAATGTATTTAATGTATTAAATGAGTTGAATATATTGAATGTATTGAATGTATTGAATGTATGTAATGTATTGAATGGATGTAATGTATTGAATGTATGTAATGTATTGAATGTATGTAATGTATTAAATGTATTGAATGTATTGAATGTATTTAATGTATTGAATGTATTGAATGTATTGTACGTATTGAATGTATTGAATGTATATAATGTATTGAATGTATGTTATGTATTGAATGCATGTAATGTATTGAATGTATGGAATGTATTGAATGTATGTAATGTATTGAATGTATTGAAAGTATTAAATGTATGTAATGTTTTGAATGTATGTAATGTATTGAATGTATGTAATGTATTAAATGTATTGAATGTATTGAATGTATTGAATGTATGTAATGTATTGAATGTATGTAATGTATTGAATGTATGTAATGTATTGAATGTATGTAATGTATTGAATGTATGTAATGTAATGAATGTAGTAATGTATTGAATGTATGTAATGTATTGAATGTATGTAATATTTTTAATGTATAGAATGTATGTAATATATTGAATGTATGTAATGTATTGAATGTATGCAATGTGTTGAATGTATGTAATGTATTGAATGTATTGAATGTATTGAATGAGTTGAATGTATTGAATGTATGTAATGTTTTAATGTATGTAATGTATTGAATATATGTAATGTGTTGAATGTATGTAATGTATTGAATGTATTGAATGTATTGAATATATTGAATGTATTGAATATATGTAATGTATTGAATGTATGAAATGTATTGAATGTATGTAATGTATTGAATATATGTAATGTATTGAATGTATGCAATGTGTTGAATGTATGTAATGTATTGAATGAATTGAATGTATTGAATGAATTGAATGTATTGAATGTATTTAATGTATGGAATGTATTGAATCTATTGAATGTATGGAATGTATTGAATGAATTGAATGTGTGTAATGTATGGAATGTATTGAATGTATTGAATGTATTGAATGTATTGAATGTATTAAATGTATTTAATATATTGAATGTATTGAATGTATTTATTGAATGTATTGAATGTATTGAATGTATGTAATGTATTTAATGTATGTAATGCATTGAATGTATGTAATGTATTGAATATATGTAATGTTTTGAATGTCTTGAATGTACTGAATGTATTGAATGAGTTGAATGTATTGAATGTATTGAATGTATGGAATGTATTGAATGTATTGAATATATAGAATGTATTGAATGAATTGAATGTATTGAATGTATGTAATATATTGAATGTATGTGATGTATTGAATATTTGTAATGTATTGAATGTATGTAATGTATTGAATGTATGCAATGTGTTGAATGTATTGAATGTATGGAATATATTGAATGTATTGAATATATGGAATGTATTGAATGAATTTAATGTATTGAATGTATGTAATGTATTGAATGTATGTGATGTATTGAATATTTGTAATGTATTGAATGTATGTAATGTATTGAATGTATGCAATGTGTTGAATGTATTGAATGTATGGAATGTATTGATTGTATTGAATGTATTGAATGTATTTAATGTATTGAATGTATTGAATGTATTGTATGTATAGAATGTATTGAATGTATGTAATGTATTGAATGTATGTAATGTATTTAATGTATGTAATGTATTGAATGTATGAAATGTATGTAATGTATTGAATGTTATGAATGTATTTAATGTATTAAATGAGTTGAATATATTGAATGTATTGAATGTATTGAATGTATGTAATGTATTGAATGGATGTAATGTATTGAATGTATGTAATGTATTGAATGTATGTAATGTATTAAATGTATTGAATGTATTGAATGTATTTAATGTATTGAATGTATTGAATGTATTGTACGTATTGAATGTATTGAATGTATATAATGTATTGAATGTATGTTATGTATTGAATGCATGTAATGTATTGAATGTATGGAATGTATTGAATGTATGTAATGTATTGAATGTATGTAATGTATTGAATGTATGTAATGCATTGAATGTATGTAATGTATTGAATGTATGTAATGTATTGAATGTATTGAATGTGTTGAATGTATTGAACTTATTGAATGTATTGAATGTATTGAATGTATTGATTGTATTGAATGTATTGAATGTATGTAATGTATTGAATGTATTGAATGTATTTAATGTATTGAATGTGTTGAATGTATTGAAAGTATTGAATGTATGTGATGTATTAAATGTATGTAATGTATTGAATGTATGTAATGTATTTAATGTATGTAATGTATTAATCGTATGTAATGTATTGGATGTATGTAATATTTTGAATGTATTGAATGTATGGAATATATTGAATGTATTAAATGTATTGAATATATTGAATGTATTGAATGTATTGAATGTATGTAATGCATTTTATGTATGTAATGTATTGAACGTATTGAATGTATTGAATGTATTTAATGTATTGAGTGTATTGAATGTATTGAATGTATCGAATGTATTGAATATATGTAATGTATTGAATGTATGAAATGTATTGAATGTATGTAATGTATTAAATGTATGCAATGTGTTGAATGTATGTAATGTATTGAATGTATTGAATGAGTTGAATGTATTGAATGTATTGAATTTGTGGAATGTATTGAATGTATTGAATATATTGAATGTATTGAATGAATTGAATGTATTGAATGTATGTAATGTAATGAATGTATGTGATGTATTGAATATTTGAAATGTATTGAATGTATGTTATGTATTGAATGTATGTAATGTATTAAATGTATTAAATGTATGGAATGTATTGATTGTATTGAATGTATTGAATGTATTTAATGTATTGAATGTATTGTATTTATAGAATGTATTGAATGTATTGAATGTATGTAATGTATTGAATGTATGTAATGTATTGAATGTATGTAATGTATGTAATGTATTGAATGTATGCAATGTATTGAATGTATGGAATGTATTGAATGTATTGAATGTATTTAATGTATTAAGTGAGTTGAATATATTGAATGTATTGAATGTATTGATTGTATGTAATGTATTGAATGGATGTAATGTATTGAATGGATGTAATGTATTGAATGTATGTAATGTATTGAATGTATGTAATGTATTAAATGTATTGAATGTATTGAATGTATGGAATGTATTGAATGTATTGAATGTATTTAATGTATTTAATGTATTGAATGTATTGAATGTATTGTATGTATTGAATGTATTGAATGTATATAATGTATTGAATGTATGTAATGTATTGAATGCATGTAATGTATTGAATGTATGGAATGTATTGAATGTATGTAATGTTTTGAATGTATGTAATGTATTGAATCTATGTAATGCATTGAATGTATGTAATGTATTGAATATACTGAAAGCTTTGAATGTATTGAATGTATTGAACTTATTGAATGTATTGAATGTATTGAATGTATTGATTGTATTGAATGTATTGAATGTATGTAATGTATTGAATGTATTGAATGTATTTAATGTATTGAATGTGTTGAATGTATTGAAAGTATTGAATGTATTTAATGTATTGAATGTGTGTAATGCATTTTATGTATGTAATGTATTAAATGTATGTAATGTATTGAATGTATGTAATATTTTGAATGTATTGAATGTATGGAATGTATTGAATGTATTAAATGTATTGAATATATTGAATGTATTTAATGTATTGAATGTATTGAATGTGTGTAATGCATTTTATGTATGTAATGTATTGAATGTATTGAATGTATTGAATGTATTGAATATATTGAATGTATTGAATATATTGAACGTATTGAATGTATTGAATGTATGTAATGTATTGAATGTATGTAATGTATTGAATGTATGTAATGTATTGAATGTGTGTAATGTATTGAATGTATGTAATGTAATGCATGTTTGTAATGTATTGAATGTATGTAATGTATTGAATGTATGTAATATATTGAATGTATGGAATGTATTGAATGTATGTAATGTATTGAATGTATGCATTGTGTTGAACGTATGTAATGTAATGAGTGTATTGAATGCTTTCCTACAATTTGTGAATGAAATAGACTTATTAAAAATTGCACAATCAATTGAATGTAGCATTGATAATTATGTAAAGAATATAGACGTACAAGAATCTGATTTTACACTAATCACACAAAACATACGTGGAATATATAAAAATATTGAAGACCTACAAATATCTTTAAGTAATTTTAAATTTGAAGTAGACTTGATGCTATTGAGCGAATGTAGAATTAGTCAATACAAAACTATCCCTGGTATTTATAACTATACGTCATACTACACTCAAAATGTCTTAAATCAAAATGACGGCGTAGTTGCTTATGTTAAAAATACTCAAATAACAGATGTAAAGGAAATATCACTTGATCATGCTTCTTGTCTTCAAATTAATTTCCATAATTACACAGCTTTAGCAATCTATCGTTCACCCTCAAACATAAACGCAAATAAGTTTATTGCATCTCTTAATGCCCATTTAGAACAAATAAAATCACATAAAAATATCATCATTACGGGTGATATAAACATAAATTTAGTACCCTACCAGATTGAAAAATCACATGACAGGCTAAATCGATTAAATTACCTAACAATGCTCGCTACACATGGACTTCTTCCAGGGCATACACTACCCACTAGAAATGAAAATTGTTTAGACCATTATATATTAAAACTAGAAAATACTACCATCCCAGCTCATATAACTGTTTGGGACACCACAATTACAGACCATCGCTTAATTATCCTGAAATTACCTCAAGTATTGAAAAAGAATATCACGAATAAAACAAAAGTTGCCGTAAATTTAGATAATTCCCTGGCTACCCTAAAAAATAAAGACTTACACGACTTACTGACCTGTACTGATCCTAATCATCTCGCCACTAAAGTGGTAGATACTGTAAGAGATTGTCTGTTAGAAAATACTATTACGACATTAATTCCACGGAAAAACAGGGTCCTTAAACCTTGGATAACAAAGAAAAACAGGGTCCTTAAACCTTGGGATTTTAAAGTGTATCCGTAATAGAAATAATTTACAGAAAAAGGCTGAATCTGATCCAGAAAATGAGATTCTTAAAATCACTTACAGGTGATACCGAAACTATTGTAATAACCTTAGCAAACAACTAAAACACAACTTCCAGAAACAACAACTAGAAAATGCCGTTAAATATCCTAAAAAACTTTGGAATACTATTAATAATGTTGCCAACCGTAATAAAACTAAAACTTCTAATAATAAACTGATAAAACTGGAATCCACACCAAGTAAATCAGTTAATTTAATTAATAACTTTTTTGCCAACGTCGGAAAATCATTAGCAGAAGACATCATTGCACAATCTTCAACATCACATCAGGATCTCTACACAGATAGCCAGAGACCTGTTTCATCGTTTGTGCTCCTTGAAACTGACCCCATAGAAGTGCAGTCAATATTAATAAGCCTGAAAACAGACAGTGCCCCAGGTGTAGATAGTATTGCGACAAAATTTCTTAAAATGGCCAGTACATTAGTAGTACCTATTATCACACATTTAGCCAACCTTTGCTTTAATCAAGGTGTGTTTCCTAAAGAATTTAAAAAAATCCATTATCACGCCGATA
Source organism: Druceiella hillmani (assembly GCA_039881145.1). Lineage (NCBI taxonomy): Eukaryota > Metazoa > Arthropoda > Insecta > Lepidoptera > Hepialidae > Druceiella > Druceiella hillmani. Next base: position 16,356 of record JAYKKI010000059.1, read on the forward strand.
CATAAGGGCGGAAGCAGAGATGACATTAATAATTATAGGCCAATTTCCATCTTACCTGCGATTTCCAAAATCCTTGAAAAACTGATTAATAAAAGGCTAATCAATTACCTGAACTCATTTGATATAATTTCTAAATCTCAATTCGGCTTCAGATCAGGTTTTTCAACAGAAGATGCAGTAGCTGCTTTGACTACTGTAATAGCCAAACAAATCGATAAAGATAGGAAATGCCTCGCGGTACTACTAGACCTGCAGAAAGCATTTGATAGCGTCTCTGTTTCCATCCTTTTGCAAAGGCTTGAAAGCATAGGCATACGAGGAATTCCTTTAGATCTTTTTAAAAACTATCTGAGCGAAAGGAAGCAGAGTGTTAGAGTGGGTGATACCCTGAGCGAAGATACGAGCGTAGGTTTTGGTGTTCCACAAGGAAGTGTTCTCGGCCCCACGCTATTTCTAATATATATAAATCAACTTTGCGAAATGAAATTCAGAGACGGACATATTTTTTCATATGCCGATGATACTGTACTAGTTTTTACGGGCGACACTTGGGAAAATACTCGTATATCTGCAGAAAAGGTCTTACAATGATTTCGAAATGGCTTAATTCTAACTTACTTACCTTAAACAAAAATAAAACTAATTACATGTGTTTCACAAAAAATATAACTACTCAGCCTAATAAAAATTTCGAAATAAAGATACACACTTGTAATAAGAGCTACACTACAAACTGCCAATGCACCATTATTTCGAAGGTGGAAACTACTAAATATTTAGGAGTCATAATGGATCAGAGATTGTCATGGCATTCACACGTAGACATATTGATGGGACGGATAAGAAAACTAATATGGGTTTTCAAGACACTTAGATATATAGCTACAAAAACACTTCTAACTCAAATTTATATTTCCTTAGCTCAATCGGTTTTGAGTTATTGCATACCAATCTGGGGAGGTGCATCTAAGATAAAATTTTTAGAACTGGAAAGGGCACAGAGGGCCCTACTTAAAGTAATCCATTTTAAACCGTACCGTTTTCCTACAAATGAGCTGTACTCTCTGAGTGATGTTTTAACGGTAAGGAAGCTCTATGTACTAAACACTGTTCTGAGCATACATAGGTCCCTAAAGTTTGATCCAACACTGTTAAAAAGACGTAGAAAACACTTAATCGCTGCAGTGAGCACAGCCAAGTCTTCATTTGCACGAATGCAATACACGTATAAGTCGTCACAATTATATAACTCAATAAATAAAATCTTAACTATATATCCCTTGACACGAAATAAATGCAAAATAGTAATTATAAATTGGTTAAAATCTTTAACATATGCGGAAACCGAAGCACTTTTATTCAAGTAAACACAATCACACACATACACACAAATACACACACACACACACACTCTCACACATACTCACTATGAATTATGGATTTAAATCTATTTGCATGCCTTGTATTTTTTGCTTCTTGTCTTAATTTGTAAAGTGGTTTTGTTATAAAGAGCGGACCCTCCTAACACAAGTATTGAACTTAAAAGGGGGATCCATCCTATGTAAGAACTAATGTAACCTCAGAGACAATAAAGCATTATTATTATTATTATTATTATATTATAAATATTATAAATGTATTGAATGAGTTGAATGTAATGAATGTATTGAATGTATTGAATGTATGTAATGTATTGAATGGATGTAATGTATTGAATGTATGTAATGTATTGAATGTATGTAATGTATTGAATGTATTGAATGTATTGAATGTATTGAATGTATAGAATGTATTGAATGTATTGAATGTATGGAATGTATTGAAAATGTATAATTAAAAAAAAATTTATTAAAAATATTTCGAAATAGTAAATTATAAATATTTTGAAATAATTGCGTATACTTATAACTTATTATTTCAAAATATTTTTAATAGTTGCAAATGATCGTAACGATACGCAATTATTTCATAATATTTTTAATAGTTTTTAATAATCGTAACTATACGCGATTATTTCAAAATATTTATAATTATTATTTCATCAATCGGAACTATACGCAATTATTTCAAAATATTTATAATTTGTTATTTCAAAATATTTTTAATAGTTATAAATAATCGTAACTATACGCAATTATTTCAAAATATTTTTAATTATTATTTCGTCAGCTCAGGCCTGGCTGGGATTTTATTTATACTTTTAAAATACTTATAACATTTTTTTTAAAGCAATAGCCATGACCGGTAATTATTTTAGTTACATTTATATGTATATATATATGTGTGTATATATATATATATATATATATATATATATATATATATATATATTTATATACATTTATATATATAAATATAAATTTTTTTTTTTTTTATATGTATTTTAAACGATTTAATTTCATTAATTTCTAATTACTTTATGTTTATGTCAAATGTGTAGCGTCTAATGGTAAACTTATTGTGATTATAGTGAGAAATAACCATGTAATGTACAAATTTCGACATATTTCTGGTCAGTATATTTTTTTTTTGAAAATGATTTTTTTTATAATAAATAAGTATCCGCTGCAGAATTTGTTTCCTGATATATGGTTTTTAATGTATATACTTTCGTCTGATTTCAAAAAAATTGTCGACATGTTCCTGGTTGTATAGTGCATATGTTCCCTCTTTTTTTCTCAGCAATCAAAACAATTTAAAATATACATCTCTTAAATAATTTTCCTAATCTATTATAGAATCGTTTGTATAAATTGGACCGGTAAAATTTAGGAATCTCGAAATGGTGCAAGATGGTTAAAAATAGTATAAATCATATTTTTTACAGAATATTTCGCTATATGATTACTTATCTTTTTGATGAATTATTCTTAGGCAAAAGACAAAAAATAACATCAACTTAGTCGAAAAATGATTTGTCACTGTTGACAGTCGTAATTCCTGTCCGCAGCAGAAACAAAATTTCGGAGTGTTGGCGGCGATACAATCGACTCGTTTTACGTTGCCAGTGTAAATTAATACAGTCATTTAGTAGGAAATACAGAGGTAGTTCAATTTGCAAAATAAAATATAAAAAACAGATAACAACCACTAGACAGAAATGTAAATTTCGTAATTTTTATTACCTGTCCGTAGTTTGATTTCTGTTTATACTGTCAGGGAAAAATAATAACGGGAAACAGTGTACGAGAGATTTTCTTGCAGTGTATTTAGCGTTTTCTTTATCCAAAAACTCGCACACTGCGATTTGCAAAAATAAATCGTAAAAATGCGAAAAAAACTAAGTGTAGTGAAATGTTCTTACCTTCTAACAAAAATTTAATTAGGTTTTTTAGTAAAATTTTATTTTAGTTTTATTATATCTAGTCATAGAAATTTTTAAAGGATTAATTTTATTGTACGGGAAAAAACAAACATTTTTTAATTAATTAGCGAGATTTTTGTAAATGAACGTAATAAAATATAGAATAAAACGTACAATTTCTCTAAGAAATATTTATTAAAATGAAACGACTTTTATATGGTAAGGCCCTAAGCATCATGGGTGTATAAAGTAAAAACATTTAAGCGTTTTTCTTTTTTTCAATAAGTGATGAGGAAAAATATAGAAAAAGTTATGCTGTTTTAAAATTTATTTTTAACGTATCTCTTGTAAAACACACATATATGAGTTATAAGAGGAATTTCTAGATTTTTTAAACATTTTTTATTTAAATTATTGGATCAAGTATATACATCTCCGAAATTAACATAATTTTTTTTGTACTTAAGAATAATTTTGTACTACGTTTTCGGCCGTGTAGGATAATGGGCTGCCAGAACATCAGATTCTTTCCAATGATTATTCCGTTATATAAATGTATATAAATAACTTGTCCTACCTATTTACTTGGCTTAGACACGGGGAGTAACTACCTATTCGTATTATATGAAGTAACTTTATAACGACTTTACAATTCAATTCAAACTCATCATGATATGATCGTGGAAGCAAAAATGCCTTAAAGCTTATATACACATATATAAACATATTTGTGTTTATGCATTCTTGTATGATCATTTTTGGTCGAGTTATTAGCTATAACACACTTAGACACTTATGATCTTGAACGCCTGTATCTTTTGCAACAACTAATCTAAAATAAATGAGACATTAGAAATTTTTTAAATCATTGTATCTCCTTGAAAAATAATTGAATTTCGGTAAGCAAGCACTGGTGTTAAAGCTAATTTTTTATTAAACAATTCAAAAATTATCACCGCTTTTCACTATTTCGTGGCAAGTTAAGCCGCACATGCAAACAGTAAGCGAGATTACGACTGGACAACACTGTAATTAAGTCTTCTGCATAGAGTATTCGGTGAAAAAATATAGTGCACGAGCAAAAAAATACTGCAGCAACTTGTAACTATTAATAAAAAAACACAACAATATTAGATATTCCTCCAATTTTTTGCAAAATGGCGATCTAATAACTGAACAATTAGAATTTATCGTTTTTGACATGTTTTTTTAATCTGATATAACTAGAAAACAATTTTCTGAGTTTGTATTTCACAGACTTAAAAAAATTACTTGATTTGATCCAATTTATTATAATAAATTTTCTTTAGTAGTATTTACAACTTGGAGACTCATAACTCGCGAAGAAGACACCGTAACAAAAAATGCATATTGCATTTTGAAAGAATTTAGATTTTCGTTTAAGACATTTTCAATTGTATTTGGAAAGATCTTTTCTATTATACTCCATTCGATGGGGTCAACGAAAAAATATTTTTGTCAGTTTAATATGAAAAGAAATCCAGAAAAAATTAAATTTATAATTTCTTTTATGTATTGGTGTAATTAACCTATCGGTTTTTGTAAGACATCCTTGCGATCGGACTTAAATTGAAAGAGTTATTATTGTACTCCATATAACATACAGTCATGTCTGTCTAGATATAATAAAATTATGAGGGTTCCATTTTTCACCATTCGACTGCAGAACTATAAAAAGGCCAGTAAATGTCCAGAAATCATAAAATGTTTTTAATTGAAATTCAACACAGATGAATCGTGTCTATATAAGTAGAAGACGTATTTGTATAATCTTAACATTCACGCTCATAAAACTTCGAAAATCTTTACAATTAAGAAGAAACATTTCTTTGAAGATATAAATATTTAATATTAAACAAAAGAATTTCGTAAATCCTCGTTAATGATACTTTATAAACTGTGTGCGACAATTTTAATGGGCATGGGGATGATCACTACATACGCGCACTCCAAGGATGATTACACTGCTAGACCGTAGACCGCTTGATGACAAAACACTCTGTCTGAACTATCTGTTCACAACAAACGATTTATTTAGTAACTATCTTCAAATCACTATCACCTGGTATACGTTTTCAAATAAATTATCGACTTTAAAAACAAATTAACGACCTTCAATATTCAAAGTATACAGCACCAAATTAGACAATGACATTATTTTAAATAGATACCTTATACTCTTATAACAAGAATAAGTTGCTCAAGAAAATCTTTATACGCAGGAAGGAATTAGAAAGTCAAAAGAATTCACGTATGGAAAAAAGATATATTGAAGACAGAGCAATCACTATGTCTTTTGGGGACCATTTTTAAAGCGTTAATGACGTATATATACGGAATAGAAACGTCATTAACGCTTTAACGTCATTGTGAATGAAATTGATTTCAGTATTTAATCTATTAGTGATAGAAATATGATAGGTGTCGCATATTTTCTAAACTATTAAAGTAGATTAATTGTGATGTATTTGACAACAATGAGATGTTCGTCCATCGTTTAATTAACTAATACGTCCTTACGAAGAACTACCGTAACAAAATGCGTCCCGCTGTGACAAAACTAGCGGCAATCACGCCGCATGCTCTCGTTTAATATTGAAAATACGTTACAATGCCCGAGCGGCCCCAAACTGCCCTCCGGGGACCCTTTCCAATTAATGTACGCAAAACCCATACGCGGCAAGCTCCCAAAATAATAATTAATTATACTCACTCATTGTTGCGCGCAGAAAAGCGATCTTTTATAAATTGTGTGCGAAAATTTTAATCTACCCCCCATACCCCACTCATGCGCGCCTTCCAAAGACAATCACAATGGATAATGTACACCGCTTGTTTGTACGCTCATCGCGAGCCAGTAATAAATTGTTAATAATCTCTGTTTGAATTAAAAAGAAGAAGGGACGTTTTAGTAACTCGCAAAATCGCTAATGCGCTCGCTTGTCCGGAAGCGGGATATAAATTAAGCTGTAAAAATATCCCTAATAGTAATTATGGATTATATTGTTTTATTGAATAAACTGTTTATGCTTAAGCTATTCTCTATGGTTATATGCTTTGCACGAGAAACTAAATTCAGTAAGAGAATTAAAGGAAATAATTATTCGAGCAGGCAAGGTTTTGCTTAAACAAAAAGCATCGGAAGCATTAAAACAATAGTTATACTCAGCCCAAACAATATCTACAATTCGTACATAAAACATTCGCACAAAAGAGTAAATATGGGACTTATCTGTGCCACGAGAGAGTTTATTGATAAATTAATCTATCGCAATAACAACGTTGATACTGATGACAAACATCGTTTGCTGTAAAACATCGTTTTTTATGTAAAACAAGGTTTATACTGATTAACACGTTTAATAGTGATGAAGTTCTAGCTATTGAATATCGTTTAACTCATAACTTCCATGCTACTAACAAATACTCGGACTGAGATTTGAAACTAGGAAAAACCCCGTTTAGTGCAAATAGAAGTTTCACTACGAGGGTTCCGTGTAGTTGAGCACGAAACATTTAAAAGTACGTAGTGTTTCTCTTAAAAAATACACAAATAATCATTCTATATTTCACCAAGTAATTATGAAAAATAATATACACGTGTGATTTTCACAAGCGTAAAAATGTCCATAATTTCTCAAAATGTATTTGTTTTACAGTCGTCGCTACAATTTTCCGATAAAGTATAAGTAAGTAAACTTATAGCGTTTGTTTTTTTTTATAATTTTGACTTTTGCGGTTTCAGAGATAGAAAGCAAAGGCGTATAATTTTTTGTGCACTTTTTTAGCTTTGTCACTAAAATTTTCTTACGTAAAATTCTAAATAAAATGAACTTGCAACCATTTTTCGACTAATGTCTAACACGATCCATGAAATTAAACAAAAATCACTGCTTCTTTTGAGTCTTCCAAAATTTCTATATCAATATTTTTGGTGTTAATCTCAATTATATCTCATTCATCAATGATGGAAGTTTTATTTTTGACATCTCTTCCCCATTTCTCAGTTACTCTGAAGTTATTTTTCTATTTATGCGCTCATCTCGTCGTCTCCCGTATGAAGGTGAGGTAGTAATACGCTTTATATTACGCGAAGTTATGAATCGTTAACTAATGTATCAACGAGTGATCCCTTTATGTCTCATCACACAATCATGTCGCTCAGAACACACGAGACAATATAATATCCTTCGCTTCAGACGTTTCATCCACGCGATTATGCAAGCGGCGTTCTGCGAGATTAGCGCCAAGACTCGCTAAAGGCATGATCTCGTTACATCTACACGTGTCAACTGTCGCCTGCCGCCCGCCGCACAATGTGAGCCCGGAGACTGGCTGCATCTATTTTAATATTTAGTTAACTGTACGGGGTCAACATGACCCAATGAAGTTAAAAAAATCGATTTACTTTGAAAAGGGACGTATTGGAATGTATCTAAAAAATATTAAACATAGCATAATAGTAAAACATAATTTAGGTAGCAAATCTCATTATTAAAACGTTCATATATAGATCTAGAAGTAACAAGGATATTCGATGTGAGAATAAAACCCATTAAAGGAATGTTTCAAGAAAAATTTAATTTAATAAAATTAAAAGAAGGAAAGCTGGTAAAATATAACGGCTATTAATCAACTGAAATATATATATATATATATATATATATATATATATATATTAAAATACTTGTGTGTCACCAAAATACATTTTGGACTTAATAGTTTCACTTAATAATTAGTACTAAATAATGAGTGTCAGATGAACTATCACCGCAAAAAAATATTTTATGTCACTTAAGTTCTTGTGGAAATTAAGACACGTAAATAAATTAATGGTACTCTTATACAATCACAGAGCATATAATACAACTAGAGATGTTAAGTATGCGTGTTATCGTAGATCTAATGCGATAAGCAGTAGACCGCCGTTGTTCATTGTTAATTAGTGCCCAAAAATGGACTTTTGTACCATAATTCCAGACAAAAATAAAAGCCAGTAAAATACTGTAATAAATTGCAGAATTTTACATAATCGATAAGTTTATTAGAACACTTTTTGTTGATTTTTTATTAAAGACGTTATTGACAACATCATTGCACCGATTCGCGTCACTAATGCAGGACACTTAATGTTATTATCACATAAGTATCAATAACGTGAATATGGTTGAAGAATATCGTTGTCTTAATAATAGTCTTAATGAGATAAAAATTTTACACTTTAAAGCAGTTGAGTTGGTATAATAATTCTACAGTATGATAATAAAATAAACCACTGATATTTTTTCATTCACTTTATAAGATAGATTGAAAAATAAATAAATTTGTTAATGATAAAAATTTAAAGTACGTATTGTTTGAATAATATATACCATTAATGAAAAAGTTATGATCTGGGTTCAAACTTACGGTTGGCGAATCAAATTTTGTACAGTATTATCGAAATAAATTATAATATGATAATGGAGATATTTTGCTGCAATCAAAATCTGCTCGTGAAAAAAAAATCATTTATGTTATATCAATTTAGGCTTTATTTTATTATTGTCTCTGTGAATAATATACGTTCTTGTTTACAAATGCCAAATATATATGGGTTAATAAAGAAACGAAAACATATTATACTAAAATGTGTGACTTATACAACTTGACAATGACTTTTGTTAGAAAAACGCCTAACTATGGCATTGACCCTGATACATACATAAACAAATAATTTTAGTATGAGCACATTTTGTTTCTGCAATAATTATTTTATCAATATCGTTGTCATTTAAGAACCAAGATCATGCGATCGATATTGACTCTCATTGTATAGATCTAAAGTGGCACTTGAAACGTCTTTTCTAAATTTGGTACAATTTCAAGAGTATCAAACATTTTTCTGTAGTTTGTTTATAGAAATAAATTCCTGCATGGATAAGCTTTTGTTATTCTAAGTAATCAATCAACAATTTTTGAGAACAGGAGCAACAAAAATTTAATAATTTTTTTACTCGATGGTATAATCGGTGATAATATGAAAACTATGAAAAATTGTTTTTAATAACACACATTTCACAGAGATAATTTTAATGCTAATCTTCCTTTTGAGTACCGTAGAGGTTTTTATTTACATACATCATTCATACTTAAAATATTATTCGTTTCAATCATAAGATGGTTCTAACAGGGAAATGGACCATGTAGAGATATTTAGCTTTATAAACATCTGTGAACTAGGTTAAAAATTAATGCGTTTTGCTCGTACTTAAATATCCGCGAACTGAAATTTACTATTAATAAGTACAATTTGAAATTTCGCCGTAGCGCATAGCTTTTTCGTAACGTAATGCAACTTTTTATTTTACATAAATGATTTAATTTTTCTTTTAGGCGGGTTGAGAGATTGTCGAGATTGTCGCGATTGTCGAGATTGTCGAGATTGAAATTAATTTCCAAAATAGAGAAAATTTGCAGCTGTCATTAATATTTATTTCAGTTCACGGTCCCATTCCAAATCTATTTACAAGAAATGCTGAGTCTGACATGTGAAGGGATGAATGTGCTCAAAATAATAAAACTCGTGATACATATTAACGAGTTCTGTCTCACTTTGAACACATTCATCCCTTCACATATCAGGACTCAAGAACAATATTTCATACACTGGACATAGTGTATTAAAGTAATTAGCTCATATGTATTTCAAATAAAATCAGATTGTAACACGCGATTCGTGTAAATCGAATACATGGGCTTGGCGGCAAAAAGGTTATATTCATCTGAAAGCATCAACCTGATCATTTCCTTTCAGTTCATCTTAATCGTCTCCTATTATATTTGCAGACTACCAAACAGGTCAATGTGAAACTGTGAAGGTAATTGGACGTAGATGGAACTAATTCGAAACCTTTTGACTTTGAAAAAAAATAACTTTTAGAGAAATATTAGTAACTGGCAGTTAAACCCTAATTAAAGCCATGATTGATACTACCGAGTACATGGTTAGCTGCACATGGTCAAACAAAATATTTGTTATATGGACTGGTGAGGGAATACAAATTACTGTCGAAATGATTGAATGGGGCAATCAATTTTGGAAGAAAGAGACGGAAAGTAAATTGATTAATTTTTATAAAGATTGTTTACTTCCAGAATTGGTTAATCCACGGCAACCAAGGTTAATGGAATGAAAAAATTCGCAAGATATTCCGGAATATATGAAAAGGAAGAATGAAAATGTGATTTAAAATGAAATATTAGAGAGAATTACTCTTACGCCATATTTTATACTTCCTAAGGACAAATCATCTCCAAAAAATGTAATTTGTATACAGAAATATTGTAGTATTTTTTTCTGTGGAACCTAAAAAAAATTCGTTTACCTTTAACCCCTAATATTAGCAACTAATATTAGGGGTTAAAAATAGCATAACTATTTCAAAGATCTGCTTTTCCAAGTATCCCGAACACCAGTCCCTTGTATTTTAGAAATTAACTTTCACAAAAGGTGACCTACAACTGTGCATAAAGGTTCTATGATTGTTCTCCATATCACAAAACTATGTTTAACATTTTTGACTTCGCAAAAAGGAAAAAATCATCAATTTTTGTAAACTTTGTGTCTCGAACGGCTTTCTTGATACCTTTGAGGTACTGACAGATATATTATTTCGGATAGGTGGATATATTATAAATTCTTATATAGTATTCCTTTACGTATGAAAAATTGGGCTCCACTACAGAAGCAACGATATTCGAACTTGGACTTCCTCGCTTTCCATACGTAATCCAGTACTTTTCCACCGCATCAATGACTCAGCTTGCTAAGTGCCGAAATAAAAATATACTTACTAGCTCGGCAGCTCTATATACTTTTCGTTCAGCCCTATTCGGGCTAGCGCCGTGTATATACGAGGAGCGTCGAACCGTTCGGTCGTACTCAGCCACTGCCGAGTATATGTAAAGCGCATAACACTGTTGGTGTGACGCAAAATCGCAAATCTTTTCCCGTCAAAAAATTGTTAATCAGGTTGACCAAAAGACATTTTCACTTCAAAAACTTTTCGAGGTTTCGGTTTAGGAAGAGGAGATAATATAATATTAACTTATATATATATATATATATATATATGTATATATATATATATATATATATATATATATATATATATATATAAATTTTTTATTTCGTCACGTAACGTCATTAACGCTTTAAAAATGGTCCACAAAAGGCATAGTGATTGCTCTGTCTTCAATATATTTTTTTTCCATACGTGAATTCTTTTTACTTTCTAATTCCTTCCTGCGTATAAAGATTTTCTTGAGCAACTTATTCTTGTTATAAGAGTATACGGTATCTATTTAAAATAATGTCATTGTCTAATTTGGTGCTGTATACTTCGAATATTGAAGGTCGTTAATTTGTTTTTAAAGTCGATAATTTATTTGAAAGCGTATACCAGGTGATAGTCATTTGAAGATAATTACTAAATAAATCGTTTGTTGTGAACAGATAGTTCAGACAGAGTGTTTTGTCATCAAGCGGTCTACGGTCTAGCAGTGTAATCATCCTTGGAGTGCGCGTATGTAGTGATCATCCCCATGCCCATTAAAAATGTCGCACACAGTTTATAAAGTATCATTAACGAGGATTTACGAAATTCTTTTGTTTAATATTAAATATTTATATCTTCAAAGAAATGTTTCTTCTTAATTGTAAAGATTTTCGAAGTTTTATGAGCGTGAATGTTAAGATTATACAAATACGTCTTCTACTTATATAGACACAATTCATCTGTGTTGAATTTCACTTAAAAACTATTTATGATTTCTGGACATTTACTGGCCTTTTTATAGTTCTGCAGTCGAATGGTGAAAAATGGAACCCTCATAATTTTATTATATCTAGACAGACATGACTGTATATGGAGTACAATAATAACTCGTTCAATTTAAGTCCGATCGCAAGGATGTCTTACAAAAACCGATAGGTTAATTACACCAATACATAAAAGAAATTATAAATTTAATTTTTTCTGGATTTCTTTTCATATTAAACTGACAAAAATATTTTTTCGTTGACCCCATCGAATGGAGTATAATAGAAAAGATCTTTCCAAATACAATTGAAAATGTCTTAAACGAAAATCTAAATTCGTTCAAAATGCAATATGCATTTTTTGTTACGGTGTCTTCTTCGCGAGTTATGAGTCTCCAAGTTGTAAATACTACTAAAGAAAATTTATTATAATAAATTGGAGAGGTATAGGCAATCAAGTAATTTTTTTACGTCTGTGAAATACATACTCAGAAAATTTTTTTTCTAGTTATATCAGATTAAAAAAACATGTCAAAAACGATAAATTCTAATTGTTCAGTTATTAGATCGCCATTTTGCAAAAAATTGGAGGAAAAGCTAATATTGTTGTGTTTTTTTATTAATAGTTACACATAAGAACAAGTTGCTGCAGTATTTTTTTGCTCGTGCACTATATTTTTTCACCGAATACTCTATGCAGAAGACTTAATTACAGTGTTGTCCAGTCGTAACGTCGCTTACTGTTTGCATGTGCGGCTTAACTTGCCACGAAATAGTGAAAAGCGGTGAAAATTTTAGAATTTTTTAATAAAAAATTAGCTTTAACACCAGTGCTTGCTTACCGAAATTCAATTATTTTTCAAGGAGATACAATGATTTAAAAAATTTCTGTCACATTTATTTTAGATTAGTTGTTGCAAAAGATACAGGCGTTCAAGATCATAAGTGTCTAAGTGTGTTATAGCTAATAACTCGACCAAAAATGATCATACAAAAATGCATAAACACAAATATGTTTATATATGTGTATATAAGCTTTAAGGCATTTTTGCTTCCACGATCATATCATGATGAGTGTGAATTGAATTGTAAAGTCGTTATAAAGCTACTTCATATAATACAAATAGGTAGTTACTCCCCGTATCTATGCCAAGTAAATAGGTAGGACAAGTTATTTAAATACATTTATATAACGGAATAATCATTGGAAAGAATCTGATGTTCTGGCAGCCCATTATCCTACACGGCCGAAAACGTAGTACAAAATTATTCTTAGGTACAAAAAAAATTATGTTAATTTCGGAGATGTATATAATTGGTCCAATAATTTAAATAAAAAAATGTTAAAAAATTCTAGAAATTCATCTTATAACTCATATATGTGTGTTTTACAAGAGATACGTTAAAAAGAAATTTTAAAACAGCATAACTTTTTCTATATTTTTCCTCATCACTTATTGAAAAAAAGAAAAACACTTAAATGTTTTTACTTTATACACCCATGATGCTCAGGGCCTTACAATATAAAAGTCGTTTCATTTTAATAAATATTTCTTAAAGAAATTGTACGTTTTATTCTACATTTTATTACGTTCATTTACAAAAATCTCGCTAATTAATTAAAAAATGTTTGTTTTTTCCCGTACAATAAAATTAATCCTTTAAAAGTTTCTATGACTAGATATAATAAAACTAAAATAAAATTTTACTAAAAAACCTAATTAAATTTTTGTTAGAAGGTAAGAACATTTCACTACACTTAGTTTTTTTCGCATTTTTACAAATTTTTTTCGCAAATCGCAGTGTGTTTTTGGATAACGTAGGTGAGGTAAAGCGAGTTTTTGGATAAAGAAAACGCTAAATACACTGCAAGAAAATCTCTCGTACACTGTTTCCCGTTATTATTTTTCCCTTACAGTATAAACAGAAATCAAACTACGGACAGGTAATAAAAATTACGAAATTTACATTTCTGTCTAGTGGTTGTTATCTGTTTTTTATATTTCTTTTTGCAAATTGAACTACCTCTGTATTTCCTACTAAATGACTGTATTAATTTACACTGGCAACGTAAAACGAGTCGATTGTATTGCCGCCAACACTCCGAAATTTTGTTTCTGTTGCGGACAGGAATTACGACTGTCAATAGTGACAAATCATTTTTCGACTAAGTTGATGTTATTTTTTGTCTTTTGCCTAAGAATAATTCATCAAAAAGATAAGTAATCATATAGCGAAATATTCTGTAAAAAAGATGATTTATACTATTTTTAACCATCTTGCACCACTTCGAGATTCCTAAATTTTACCGGTCCAATTTATACAACCGATTCTATAATAGATTAGGAAAATTATTTAAGAGATGTATATTTTAAATTGTTTTGATTGCTGAGAAAAAAAGAGGGAACATATGCAACATGTCGACAATTTTTTTGAAATCAGATGAAAGTATATACATTAAAAACCATATATCAGGAAACAAATTCTGCAGCGGATACTTATTTATTATAAAAAAAATCATTAAAAAAAATGACCAGAAATATGTCGAAATTTGTACATTACATGGTTATTTCTCACTATATTTACAATAAATTTACCATTAGACGCTACACATTTGACACAAACATAAAGTAATTAGAAATTAATGAAATTAAATCGTTTAAAATACATTATTAAAATTACGTTAAATCAATGTAATTTTTAACAGTCTTAAACGTCAAATAAGAAAAATTATCAGTTATACCAACTTAATAGGTTTTAATATCTGAATCTATAATTTGTTTTTTTTTTATTTATGGCTATAAAGTTTTGCAATTGCCATTGCTATATAAATATAATTTTGGTTTTTAATTTATATACATATATATATTTATATATATACACACACATATATATATATATATATATATATATATATATATGTATATATATATATATACATATATATATGTATATATATATATATATATATATATATATATATATTTATTTATATATACATATAAATGTAACTAAAATAATTACCGACCGTGGCTATTGCATTACATTTTTAATTATACATTCGTTATGAAAATAATTTTTTAAACCATTTTTTTAATACATCAGCCACGGCTAGAAATTATTTTAGTTACAGTTGGGTCGGGTTGTGTTAGTTTAAGTTATGTTAGGTTAGTGTTGTTTGGTTGCCCAGCCTTGCCCAGCCCAGCCCAGCCCAGCCCAGCCCTGCCCAACCCTGCCGCAGGGCTGGGCTGGACCTTCCTTTCCTGGGCTGGGCTGACCTAACCAAACCCAACCAAACAACACTAACCTAACATAACTTAAACTAACACAACCCAACCCAACTGTAACTAAAATAATTTCTAGCCGTGGCTGATGTATTAAAAAATTGTTTAAAAAAGAATTTTCACAACGAATGTATAATTAAAAATGTAATGCAATAGCCACGGCCGGTAATTATTTTAGTTACATTTATATGTATATATATATATATATATATATATATATATATTTATATATACATATATAAATATATATATACACACATATATATATATATATATAATTTTCATAACGAATGTATAATTTAAAAAAAGTTTATTAAAAAATATTTTTAAATAATAAATTATCAATATTTTGAAATAATTGCGTATAGTTACGATTGATGAAACAATAATTAAAAATATTTTGAAATAATTGCGTGTAGTTACTATTATATATAACTATTAAAAATATTTCGAAATAATAAATTATAAATATTTTGAAATAATTGGGTATAGTTACGATTATTTATAACTATTAAAAATATTTTGAAATAATAAATTATACATATTTAGAAATAATTGCGTATAGTTACGATTGATGAAATAATAATTAAATATATTTTGAAATAATTGGGTATAGTTACGATTATTTATACCTATTAAAAATATTTTGAAATAATAAGCAAAATCCCAGCCCAACTAGGCGGACTGAGCTGAGTTTGAACTAGACTAACTGGACTAAATTTAAATAAACAGCTAAATAAACAAACCAATTTTAGGATTAATCATTCGGTTCATAAGAAAGAACGACATCAAAAAATAAAATTTTTCGTATTTATATTCTTTTTTATTTTCGTTTTTATAATATGTATATACTTATTTTATACTATCTTTATATTATAATTTAATTTTCTTCTTTTTGTTTAATTGTAGCCAACTTCTTATTTAATTTTTATTATATTGTTCATTCTTTTGTTAAGAAGCAACAATGACAAATATACGAAATATGGCTTAATCAGTGTTACTTAGCCTTTTTTCCACACTTGATATTGGCAAAAGTTCCTTCTGGAGAGAACAAACGCCATATAATCAAAAATAAAAATAAAGATGTTATGATTCGAAGTATAAACCATAGACAAATAGACTTTATCGTTTTCTGAATGTTGGTACAAAAAGAAAATGTAGTGGTGAAAGTGACAGGTTAATAAACATTCTAATGAAATAACTAAATTTACTTATTTATATTTATTATAAATGATAATTAACATTTAGTTTTGCTTTCAATTGTGTAATAAGTGCTTCAATTATGTAATAAGTGCTTAGTGATAAAAAAAAGTAAAGTAAGTGGAAAAAATAAAGTTTAAAACACATTACTCCGCAAACAAAATCGTCAGATACAAAAATTTTGAAATTGTTTTTTATAATAACTAACCATCCACTGCAGAATTTCTTTCCAGATATATAGTTTTTAATGTGTATACTTTCATATGATTTCAAAAAAAATTTCGAAATGTTCCTGGTTGTATAGTGTATTTATACCAAAAAGAGTATAATAAATCGAGTAAAGAAGACACAGAACGAGCTCGACACAGAAGCCGGCAATCAGCTTATGAGAAAAAAGAAATAGGTATCAATGAAATATCTAGAGAGTACCTAGTGTCAAAAGCAATAATTTTGTGGTACGCTAAACGGCTTAATTAGTTTGATAATAACTATATCACACATAAAGGAAGGTCGACAGTTTTCTCCACTGACCAGGAAACGGAGTTTGTAAAACATCTTTTGCTTTTGGAAAACCACATGTTTTGTTTAACGATTAAAAATGTTCAGCGTTTAGTTTATCAAACTGCAGACCATAATAATATCTCTTATTCCTTTAGTAGGGAAAAAGAAATAATTAGTAAAGGTTGATTCTATGCATTTAAGAGGCGTCATTCAGAAGTCAGCTTTCGACGACCGGAGCGGAATTCTTTTGACGAGTAAAAAGATTTAATTATGGGAACGTGTAGAGAAAATTGTAGATGATAAATCGATCTAGGCTGGCAATATTTTATGTAGATGAGAAGGTATTTCTATTGTATAAAAATATCCAGAAAGTTGTGAGCTTAAGAGGTAAAAGTTAGGTCGGATCAGTGCTATGGTCAGATATGTATACATATTTGAATTTAAGACCCAACATAATGACCAACAATGGTACGGTCATGAGTGACGAGATTGGAGGTGGGGTCATCTGTACTGCTAAATAACGTCACAACGAATTTACCAGCGAGCAGTCGGCTGCCTAGCGGAGGAAGGGCGGGTCCTAACGAGTGCGAGCGCGGGACACCAAAGCTTCATTAACTCCCATATGCTGCGCATTAAGAATGTTGGGGCGTCGCGGTATCTATCTACGAACGTGCCGGCCGCGCTAGACGACTCTAATTGTTTTGGTTTAACCCGATTGCGCACCGCTTTATGGGAGTTGGATATTTTGGTTTTGGCAAATAATTTGAATTACCTATTACTGGTACGTGTATCTAAATCTAAACAGTACTTGATTAACTTATATTATTTTTATGAGGTAAAATAGATTATGATAAATAATTAGGAAACCAAACAAAGAGGTTTTTAGCTATTTATTTGTTCAATATTCTATACTTATTCGTAAAATAGACGTTATTTTGTTTATTTGTAATAGACGTTATTCGTAAAATAGACGTTATTTTCTTTATTTGTAAATAGACGTTATTTTGTATCTTTTCTGATTTTGATGTTTGTTTTTTTCAAAGTATATACAAAAGTTATAAAAAAATGTGCTGAACAAGATGGTCCATTCATGCTATAGTTAAAAATTGTACTGCCATTAAGATACTGAAGTTAAAAGAACAATGTTAAAAATATGCCTTTTTGGCCCATCTTAACTCGGAATGAAAAAAAAAATTTTATATTGATGACGAAAGTTAGATGTACCGTTACGAAGCCGAAAGTAAGAGACAGTCTGCACAATGAGTCTTTGGGATTTCTTCAGAGTTATCTATAAATGCGAAGAAAGGACGTAGTGCTAGAAAAAAAATTATTTGATGGCTAGAATCAAACCCTTAGGATCCTGCGATGGGCTGCATTGTCAAGACCGTCAGCCTTGCAATCAAATAAATAGACCACGGTAGGAAAATATGTTACATTAAAATTTTATTTTTCCCCATGTCATTGTAAATTTTTCCTACAATGGATATATTGAGGGTCATTTCTATGAAATATACGCCGACTCAAATTACAATACAAATACATATGCGAAAACATGCATAAACAAACTACAAAATATTAGATGAGTAACATAAAGTTATGAACGAATGTGTAGTGCTGGTTTTCAATTTTTATGACAAGGTGTATTTCCTCGTAATAATGTATATCGTATGTAATCGTTTGTATACTGCTTATCAACAGTTTATGACGTACAAGTATTTTTGGTGACGTGGAACGACGCAAGTTATTTCTTATAATTAGTTGGACTGTAACTATGCATAAGTTGTAGAGCACAGCATTGGAAAATGCGATAGTAAATTTAGGTAAAAGTCTGTTTGCAAAGCATCAAGCTTAGGTTACTCTAAGTAGGGTAAATACCCTAGATGGTTTCGTGATCGATGAGTTAAAATCTAATAAATTTTTAAAACAGTCCACATGACTCTCGTGCACACCAAGAAATTATGCGTTTACGTAATAATTTGACTGCTACAGTTAAATAAAGTCAACAATTAAATAATAATAATACTATGTAATAATATTAATTAACTATATAATATAATAAATTCCGTTTTTCTAAACTTGGTAATTTATATTACGTTATTATATCATATTCCTATATGTATTAATAATACATATGGGAATATGATATAATAACGTATCAAGTAATGTTTGGTAATGTATTATTGAGAATTGCGCCGTAAATTCACAATGCGCATATCAAGTAATGTCTGGTAATAAACTTTACAATTTATAACTTATAAACTACTGAATCGATTTTGATGAAAGTTTTACTGTCCTTAATAGAAAAATATTAAAGCCAAAAAAATGCAATTCGATTATTATTTTTTGCGAAATACATGGACAAACTTACAAACATATTTATACTTATTAAATTTTGTATATTTATTTAGTAGGCCTAGTAGAACTAACATACACAAATATTTTTTAGTTCCAATAATATTACATATATACAAGCCGAATTGATAACCTCTTTCTTTTTTGAAGTCGGTTAAAAAATTTGTTGGGTACTATTTTTATGCATTTACTTGTCGATTAAAAACAACTGAGCAAATTTAAATAATATATTCACTGCTCTCTTACTGTTTGGAAAATGTTGTATTACACCTAATTTGGAAAATACATTGAAGTAGATCAATATGATAATTATGTTATACGATATCCAAAGGTGATAAATTAACTATAATAACTTAAATCCTACATCACTTTTGTATTATATACACTTTCCTGAAATAGTGCGGTAATTTTTATCTCATAGCGGTTTCGCATTATATTCTATGTCATCCTTCTAATGACTTACTGTGGTAATTTATATCCTGAAAACCAGTTGAACACGAGTAGAACTTGCACTACGAAGGTTCCGTACACATTCATGCATTACAAATATTTGACGGTACATAATATTTTTATTAAACTATTTAAAACATTTTAATTTTTTAGAACGAAAATATTCAAACAAATATTTTTTTTTATACGACAACAACAAATTAACGATTTTCGGATTCCTTTCTTTACTTGTGTTCTGAGACCTTACTTCTTGCCAAATTTCATGATCCTAGGTTGACGGAAAGTACCCTATAGGTTTTTATTTATTTGCGAGTGTCAAAATATGCCGCGTAAATAATCGTATTTTTGGGGTTCCACTTGATTGCATTGACATAGGAGCTTGATTTTTTTTCTAATTCCAAAAGACCGTAGATATTTGATATTAGTACCACCACGTTTTCCTGAGAAAAAGGATCTTGATAGACCGACAGACGGACAACGAAGTGGCCGGAAGACGGAAAAGAAACCAGTATAGGACTGTAAGTGTCTGAAGTTTTTGTCCTTTAGTTTTACTTTAGTCATTAATTGATTGAAAATTATTATTCGTTGAGGTAAAAGCCTCGAAGCACATTCCCAATTTGTAGGTCCATTAGTTTATCTCTTACCGGTTTTATTGGACTCTATATATATGGATATCGGATACTTTAATATTTTTTGAATATTTCACGAACTAAAGTTAGTGGTCGTACGTATGTATCTGGGCTGGAGTTAGCGACAATGTAATTAATATTGGTGTTCTGTTCGGAAGCTAGTCCAATTCTAAAGTCTTCAAGTGATATTTTTTCTTCTGAAGTAAAGTTGACATTAAATCTATCATATTACTTACCACTGTAGCAAAGAAACAATCGTGAGGTCGTGGAAATATGTGATATAAACAATATGTGCGCGCTCGCACGCAATTGACGGGTGTCGTGCCTAACAGTTGTACGGAAGTTGTTGAAATAGAAGTATATGAAAGTTAAATGAATGAGACGAGGAGAATTTTGAAAGGTGATGTGATGAGTCTGTGATGTAGTTACTTATCAGCTCGCAGACGCAAAACGAGCATATCAAAGCAGCGTCGACAATAGAATGAAAATTTGATTTACCTAACGTACGAGACACCCAGCAAATTGCTCCATATATTATGCAACGTCCTTATTTCTACGAAATTGCAAAAAAATACGCATTAATCACTATATAGGTATTATAAAACAAAGTTCCAGTTTGCGTCTATTTTTATGTGTGTTCGCTGAAAACACGAAAGACTATTAAATGAATTTAAACGCCGTTCTCATTATCTTTTAGGACATTTATCGTAGAAGGTTTTGGGGTATAACAACATGATACATCATGTTAAGATGATTGAGTAATCGTACTTAATTTAAAAATAAGACACTGGATGAACAATATGAGCTCGTTTCTGATAAACGCTGGCAAAAGAATAAAAGTTACAAATATTGATTTCACAGGATTGCATATATTAAAATTTCCCTATACGACACATTTATCTGTATTATATTATGTATTATAGCCCATCATTATTGTTCCCTGGGATAAAAAAAATATTTAAAATAGACGTAGATTTTTGAGAGATTTTTGTGTAATCATGTGTAAATCCTGATGAAATTAAATGTTATCTTTAGTAATTAATTCCCTCCCCATTTAGTATTGATACTTTATTTCTGTCATAACTTTGTTTCCACTTAATGAATTGGATATTATACTTATTCATTATCGTCTTAGGGATTTATTCCGGAAGATTTTAGTGTGTCATATTAGGAAATTTATCGAAGGTATGAGTAAATACCAGAAAATTCTAGAAAAGGCATGAGACTATAAAAATTTTAAAAAATTCTAGGGAAGATAATATGAGAATACTGAAAGTTCTCGAAACTCAAGAAAAGATTGGAATATTCTAGAAACTTTTCATTAGAAACATGGAAATTTTTGAATATTTTAGAATATTTAGATTTCTGAAATATTCTCTGAATCCTGAGCTATGATTAGTCGATTTGTCCGAATCCTCACCACTTTATCTAAGAGGACTATATAAGCAACCGGCATTAGTCCGACTACTAATAATTAACGTGCTACTTATTTTGACATTATTATTTTTTTATTTAATTAATTCAATTATGTAATAAAAATACACAAACTCGAAAGAGATAGAACTACGGCCAAAGTTCCAAAAGTATATTTGTAATTTTATGGGTACATTCAATAACTTAATAAAAGCGTTATTTCTTTGTATGAATAATAAGATTTTTAGACAAAATAAATGAAGAGTACAATTTACAATTGTTTTCATTCATATTTTATTATAATTAAAGAACCCATTTTCAAGACATAATTGAGTTCGATATCTCGAAAACTAAGATATAATATACTGATATGATGCGAAGCCACAAAAGATAAAGAATCGTCCTGTCAGCATACATTTAAATTTTACTTATTTAAGTTGAAAAAGTTACATTTTCTGAACTTCGTCATGAACTAGGTTTTGCTATCTGATAGGTAAATTAATAAAAATGAATTTGCTCGTGAATTATGAAAATAATTATTCACATAATTGATATGTTGTGATTTATGGAGAGTTATAGCATATTTAGAACAATGTACTATAAATAGCATCCAATGTCGGATTCGCTGTTTTTTTTGGTCGTACATTTATTTATATCTCACATTTTTTTGTATAAAAAACATCTGTTAAAAACGTCTTTTTTATTACTTTTTATATTTTGTACATAAATATCTTACAAACTAAGTAATATATATATATATATTTATATATATATATATATATATATATATATATATATATATACATATATATAATAACTTTCATATTGGAATACACTTTCGAGGTACTTTCAACCTCATATCTTTCACACCCTTACAGACATCCACTCGCAACTACCATAGTGAACTATGGGAGGGTTGAGGCTACTAACACGCATAAATGATATTTCTCTGCGATATGTAGTTTTTTTTGTCAAGAAATATGTAGCTGCGATATGTATTTTTTTTGGCAATTTCTTTGTCAGAAATTTGGGAATAGTTGTAAGGAAAACTTGCGTAGAAGGCATGAAAATTAACTCACGATTTCGACCAAATTAAAAACGCATTCAATATAGTCAAAGAAAAAAACTATAAATTTAAATTAATCCGACTATGATAAAAGCGAGAGTTACATTTATGTGTATATATAAGTTCATCTTTTCTCTGACAATGTCTAAACTACTTAATGTAATGAAGACACTCTTGCTAGCTTGATTTGTCTTGATTGTTCCAATGTATGATGCAATTATTTCGATAAAACATGAATATGGTAATCGAAATAAAAAAAAAAGGTAAAACAAATTTTTCACCATAAGTCATGTGGGGTATCGTGTCAAATAAATGTAGTGGTAAATTGGAAAAACAATATATAGTTTATTGTCGTTTATATGTCGTCGTAATGGGCGTCGTGCTGTCTCACATTATGCTAGTTTTACGAATTAAATGTTCTAAATATTCTATAATTAAAGTTAGTGTGAAATTCTTCTAACTGCTTCGATTTTTTATCAAGTTTTGGGAAGTTTAGAAGTTCACGTTGTTAACGATTTTTCAATTTTGTTAATAAACCTTAAAACAACGAATGATATTACATATACTCATTTTCAATTTTAACGACAACTAGTATGACAAACGTGATATAAATAATGATTACCTCATGTTAATCTACTAATGTCCGGAATTGCCAGATAATGTGAAGAGAGTATATAGGTATTCATTGTATATTAAATATAAACATCCCTTACCAATTTATATCCAAATACTACGTGAATTTGTGAATTGTTTATAATTATGGAAGGGTATACTTTCGGAAGCAGCTTTTACCAGAGCTAGTGTTTCAAAAAAGGTTACAAACCAAAATTGAGGAGTTTCATGCAAGCACTCAATAAGACTATTGAATTGCTGAGTTGCAAGTTCAGAGGATTGAGGAAATCTAAACAAATGGTAACTCGGAAAATATTAAAATTTCTAAAGTAAAAAAAATATTAAAAGTTATTTCACCAAAAGTTTTTAACACTTTATTTGGCTATAAATTAAGAAATAATTTTAGATAAAAAACGGTAGTGGTTTATGACTAAAAAATGAAAGAGAATTGTATGAATGTTTATTATAATTCCCCAAAAGGTTATAAAAAATTATCTACAATTTTACAATTACCATCAGTTTCTACATCATTGGTTTAGTAATTTTCCTGTTAAAAAAAGAAAAAATAATGCTTTAAGGGAATAATTTTGTAATCCGCCCTTTCTGTAAATAGATCCCAATTATATTGCCTAGAAGATATGATTAAACAATTTAATGAATGGAGATTTGTTAATATAAACAGACCTGCATATTTACTGTATTCATTTTTAATTACGTAATGTAAACTATTAAACGCGGTCACATTTAAATCTGTGTAACGTATTGGCTATAAGTCAACGACGAGCATGTTACAAACGTAAGTAGGCGTTTATATGTACTCGTATATAAAGATAACTCCCTGAAGCTTAGCGCCCACGTAAAGTATATTACAGCCTAAATAAATAGGGACGGAAGGACCACCATAAGAAAACAGGATTTGGCCTTGTTACCGCAATTCTGAAGAATGGAAAATTGACTGTTGGCCTTGAAAATGGAACAATAAAGGTATTTATTCAAGTATATTGCTTTATTCAGGGAGGGACTGCGCAAATCTGTATTTTCCTGAGAAGCAAAATCACGTTTTGAGGTTTTAGCTATATTTAATAGGCATACATTTCGCTCATATTTTCTGAAGAAGAGAAAATTTGAATGGACTACTTTATTGCCATAAGCACCACTTACATGACATACTGCATGACTGCATGGTAAACAGAAGATTTGTTCGCGTATTGAAATCGATTTGGGGGGAGCATGTTTAAAAGGCATGAAATAAGTCTGTTCTTAATTCGCCTCTAAGGTTTTATGCAGACGCACAAGTGTGAAAGATTCAATTATGAATGTCATTTATTTGGTTTAACTTTTGTCTACAGTATGTATTCAAAAGGTTTCCATTTTAGAATTGTTATGATAATTATGTAGAAAAAACTGTCACACCTAATTTCGCTAACTTATACTGTCAGTGATAAGGCGGTTACGTTTAAAACGAATTTAGTACATCTGATTTTTTTTATAACTTTGTTAAATATGTTTGCTATGGTATTACAGTATATTTTAGAATCCTAATTATATTTTTTTAGAATCTCTTGGAAAATTTTGCTTTAGTAGTGTCAGATCGATCGCGCTTAATCGCGCGGGATAAATTTGATGAACAATTTTTAACGTAATTTACGTAATTTTCTTACTTGTAGGTATAGGCGTATGATACATATCATTAAAATGCTATCCAGCTTTCAATAGTAAAATAAATGTTACCAAATAGTTGAATGTGGACTTGAAAGAATTCCGACAAAATTAAGCTTATCTTTTACACCAGAGGGAACAAGGTTGATTTGTATACCAATGAATTCTCATTTTTTGATTATATTTATATTTGTGATATATTTGAAATCTACGACGTATTTAAAACATTTTCATTTCAACATAGATTGAGTAAAACAATAAATATTCTAAATAAAGTGTAATCGGATATTATTAAATTCATATCCAAAATTTTACTCCGCCATATTTGAATTATTTTGACACTTTAGCAGATGGTTAATGATTTCCGAACATAATTTTATTACAGTTAATATTCTACAATTGCACACGAGTCGCTTGCCGACATACACACACACACACACACACACACACACACACATATATATATATATATATATATATATATATATATATATGCATGTATATGTATATATATATTGACTTCCAGAATGTTGAGATTTGATTTCGTGTACAAGTTAAGTCAAAATTTTAGTTCTGCCTATAGAAAAGTTTTGGTATTTAATTTGAAGTAAACGCATTGCTTTTTAATAATACTTCAGCATTTAGTGCAAGAGAGTACATCAGGTTTAATACAAAATACATCAGCTGGTAAATAATCCTGTGCTAGAAATAGTTGGCATGATGCTACTGATGGAATAGGTTTAAAAAACAAAATTTCTCGTCAATCTTGTTGTTCAACTTTGTGCAGTTCCTAAATTTAAAAATATTTAAGTCGGTTCACATGAAATTAACACACTTAGTAAATATAGCTTGGTAGATTTAGAAATACTAAGTAAAATACTACCCTTTTTCACTTACTTTTAATCAAATATGCTTTTAATTAATGTTATTTTCCCTAATTCCTGAAAATGTGATCATTATTTTGGATAAATATCAGAAAATAACTTTACATCCCATATTTATGTCTTTAAGAAGTCGTGACAGTTTTGAGTATGTAGTTTCGATCAATCATTGATGGTACGTTAAACTTACTGTGACCTTTGCTAAATAAATATAATTACAGAGGAAGTCGTACAAGATTAGGGTATCAGCAACGTCTCTAACAACAAACTTTGAATATCGATCGATCACTTGTAACGTTATCAACAAAGTTTCCATTGAAACCGGGGAGCGGTTTGCAAGTAAATTCATTAAACAACGAGGAATGCAAAATAAATTTATCAGATAGTTTTTAGTTTTCGTTCCAGCCTGGGTATACCTGCAGCCTACCTTACACTGCTTCGCTTTGGTGAATTGATTACGATGACTATGGATTTAAGTTGATAGAGTTGAAATTAATCGTATGCATTATGTCGTAATTATGAATATACGGACTACTAAACTGATTTTGCGGGATTTATCTCAATATATTTAATTAAATATTTAATGGTAGAAAAACATTAAATTATTTTAACTAGAGTTGAATTAATAATGGAAAAATATTTAACAATCTCAATTACAGTTATAGAACAAGAAACTTTAAATTTAAATTTATCCGACTACGGTGAAACCAAAAGGGATTTTAGCTGGTCAGTGACAATATGCGTGTTTAAACTACTCAGCGTACAGAGGAGGCATTTGATTTATCTTGACTGTGCTTCGATAAAACGTGAATATGGCAGCCGAAATAAAAAAAAAAGTTAAAACCAATTTTACATCACAAGTCATGCGGGATATCGTCTAAAATAAATGTAGAAGTAAATTAAAACAACACATAGTTTATTGTAGTTTATTAAAAATATAAGAGATTTAAAGGTAACAGTTGAAAAAATAATCATGATGACGTCATGACATTATGCTAATTTTACGGACCGAACGCTCTAAACAGTCGATAATTAAAATTAGTGTGAATTTTTTCTAATTACTTCTTTTTTGTATCTAGTTTCAAGAATTTAGAAGTTTCTGTAGTGTTTGATAACTATTTTCCAATTTCTTTAATAAACCCTAAAACAACAATAAGTCAGAAAGTTAAAAAACGAATACTCGACTGCGGCTAAAAATCTTTTAGTATTAGGGTTACATTTGCATTTAGAAATAAATAACTTTGTATCGAAAGAACATTTTCTGATTCATTTTACAATTTTATTAAGTACTGAAAAAAATTGTGCTTACACTTTTAATTTACGCGCGTTAGAAGTTATACTTCTTTGGCATAACACCAGAATAACTGTATTTAGTACGTAAATAATTAATGGAAATAAAATAATGAAAAATTTTGAGCACATACATTTATATGTCGAAAATTTATTGTAATTTATTAATTTTAAGTATTTAATAAATGCTAAAGTAATAATTTATGATGTAAATATATACATACGGAAACATAATCTCACTTAGGGTAATGCACTTAAAATATATTTTAAAAAGCTTATAGGTAAAAACCAGTTATATGTCAGTATTCGTGATAGATAAGCTTTTATAGATATATTTTAAAAAGCTTATCTATCCCGAATACTGACAAATAACTGGTTCTTAATATACGGACCACTATTAAATTTCAATTACTAAAAATATTATTTAAAAGCATAGATATAAGTTAGATTTGTACGGGCATAAAACACGTGTTGCGTATTTAAAAATACCTCAATAACTATCATGAATATAGTATCAGTGATTACACACATATAAATATATGTTTAGTGAACAACTTCATCCTGTCAATTTTTTGCGAAAGTTACATTTTTGTGTTTATATAAGTTCATCTTTTCTCTGACAGTGTCTAAATTACTCAATGTAATGAAGAGATTCTTGCTAGCTTGATTTGTTTTGATTGTTACAATGTATGATGCGATAAAACATGAATATGGTAATCGGAATAAAAAAAAAGGTAAAACAAATTTTTAACCATAATTCATGTGGGGTATCGTGTCAAATAAATATAGTGGTAAATTGGAAAAAAATATATAGTTTATTGTCGTTTACTAAAAATATAAACGATTTAAATGTAACAGTTGAAAATTTGGCGTCGTGCTATCTCACATTATGCTAGTTTTACGAATTAAAACTAGCATAAATGCTCTAAACAGTCTATAATTAAAGTTAGTGTGAAATTCTTCTGACTGCTTCGATTTTTTATCAAATTTTAAGAAGTTTAGAAGTTCACGTTGTTAACGATTTTTCATTTTTGTTAATAAATATTAAAACAATGAATGATATTACATACTCATTTTCAATTTTAACGACAACTGGTATGACAAACGTGATATAAATAATGTTTACCTCATGTTAATCTACCAATGTCCAGAATTGCCAGATAATGTGAAGAGAGTAAGTAACATAGGTATTCATTGTATATTAAATATAAACATCCCTTACCAATTTATATCCAAATACTATGTGAATTTGTGAATTGTTTATAATTATGGAAGGGTATACTTTCGAAAGCAGCTTTTACCAGAGTTAGCGTTTCAAAAAAGGTTACAAACAAAATTGAGGAGTTTGATGCAAGCACTCAATAAGACTAGTGAATAGCTGAGGCGCAAGTTCAAAAGATTGCGGAAATCGAAACAAATGGTAACTCGGAAAATATTAAAATTTCTAAAGTCAAACAAATATTAAGAGTCATTTCACCAAAAGTTTTTTATGCTTTATTTGGCCATAAATTAAGAAATGATTTTAGAAAAAAAAGGTAGTGGTTTATGAATAAAAAATGAAAGAAAATTGTATGAATGTTTATTATAATTCCCCAAAAAGTTATAAAAAATTATCTACAATTTTACAATTACCATCAGTTTCTACATCATTGGTTTAATAATTTTCCCATTAAAAAAAGAAAAATTAATGCCTTAAGGGAATAATTTTGTAATCCGCCCTTTCTGTAAATAGATCCCAATTAATTGCCTAGAAGATATGATTAAACAATTTAATGAATGGAGATTTGTTAATACAAAAAGACCTGCGTATTTACTGTATTCATTTTTAATTACGTAATGTAAACTATTAAACGCGGTCACATTTAAATCTGTGTAACGTATTGGCTATAAGTCAACGACGAGCATGTTACAAACGTAAGTAGGCGTTTATATGTACTCGTATATAAAGATAACTCCCTGAAGCTTAGCGCCCACGTAAAGTATATTACAGCCTAAATAAATAGGGACGGAAGGACCACCATAAGAAAACAGGATTTGGCCTTGTTACCGCAATTCTGAAGAATGGAAAATTGACTGTCGGCCTTGAAAATGGAACAATGAAGGTATTTATTCAAGTATATTGCTTTATTCAGAGATGGGGGTTACTGCGCAAATCTGTATTTTCCTGTGAAGCAAAATCACGTTGTGAGGTTTAGCTATATTTAATAGGCATACATTTCGCTCATTATTTCTGAAGAAGAGAAAATTTAAATGGATTACTTTATTGTCATAAGCGCCCTCTTTCGACTGCATGATAAACAGAAGATTTGTTCGCGTATTGAAATCGATTTGGGGGGAGCATGTTTAAAAGGCATGAAATAAGTCTGTTCTTAATTCGCCTCTAAGGTTTTATGCAGACGTACAAGTGTGAAAGATTCGATTATGAATGTCATTTAATTGTTTTAACTTTTGTATACAATTTTTTTTAAAAGGTTTCTATTTTAGAATTGCTATGATAATTATATAGAAAAAACTGTCACAAATAATTTTGCTGACTTATACCGTCAGTGATAAGGCGGTTACGTTTAAAACGAATTTAGTACATCTGATTTTTTTTATAACTCTGTTAAATTTGTTTTGCTATAGTATTACAGTATATTTTAGATATGACCTAATTATATTTTTTTAGAATCGCTTGGAACCTCATTGCTTTAGTAGTGTCAGATCGATCGCCCTTAATTGTGTGGGATAAATTTGATGAATTTTTAACCTTACTTACGTAATTTTCTTACTTGTATAGATGTATGATACATATCATTAAAATGCTATCCAGTTTCAGATAAAAAATAAATGTTACCAAATATTTGTAGTCTGTAAAAGTACTTGAAAGAATGCCGACAAAATTAGGCTTACCTTTACATCAGAAGGAACAAGATCGATTTGTATACCAATGAATTCTCATTTTTTGATTACATTTAAATTTGTGACATATCCGAAATCTACGACGTATTGAAAATTGTTAATAACTGAAAATTTCTACATAGATTGAGTAAAACAATAAATGTTCTAAATAATGTATAATCGGATATTATTAAATTCATATCCAAAATTTTACTCCGCCATATTTGAATTTTTTTGACACTTTAGCAGATGGTTAATGATTTCCGAACATAATTTTATTACAGTTAATATTCTACAATTGCACACGAATCGCTTACTAATTAATGTTATTTTCCCTAATTCCTGAAAATATGATTATTATTTTGGATAAATATCAGAGAATAACTTTGCATCCTATATTTATGTCTTTAAGAAGTCGTGACAGTTTTGAGTATGTAGTTTTGATCAATCATTGATGGTACGTTAAACTTACTATGACCTTTGCTAAATAAGTGTAATTACAGAGGAAGTCGTACAAGATTAGGGTATCAGCAACGTATCTAACAACAAACTTTGAATATCGATCGATCACTTGTAACGTCATCAACAAAGTTTCCATTGAAACCGGGGAGCGGTTTGCAAGTAAATTCATTAAACAACGAGGAATGCAAAATAAATTTATCAGATAGTTTTTAGTTTTCGTTCCAGCCTGGGTATACCTACAGCCTTACACTGCTTCGCTTTGGTGAATTGATTACGATGACCATGGATTTAAATTGATAGAGTTGAAATTAATCGTATACATTATTACGGACTATTAAATTGATTTTACAGGATTTATCTCAATATATTTAATTAAATATTTAAGGGTAGAAAAACATTAAATTATTTTAACTAGCGTTGGATTAGTAATGGAAAATTATTAAACAATCTCAATTACAGTTATAGAAAATGAAACTTTAAATTTAAATCTTTAAACTTTAACCCTAATACTGTCAATTTTTCCTGCATTGTGCGCGAATAGTAAAATTTCATTCTCTTCATTTTTTTCACAACGCAAAGTATAACTTTAAAAATGCATCGTATGGCTGTAATCACTTATTAATAAGGTAATTATAAATATGTCATGTTATAGAGAATACATATTGCATAGGGAAACCACGAGCATAGTCGTTTCTATAGCTCCCTGAGCGACTCGGAATCCTTTTATGATACTAATAACAAGGACCGCGTTTCACTTACGTTATCACTAGCAAAATACACCGGTTGAAGATTTCCGTTATCAAACACAACAGGGGTGAAATTGGGTGGAAGATATGATCACGTTTTAGAATTACTAACATATATATATATATATATATATATATATATATATGTATATAAATATATATATATATATATATATATATATATATATATATATATATTTTATAAGTTTGATAAGAATTGGTAATATTTTGGAAATAAGTGCTTTCCGGTTGTATTTAATTCCTGTTAACTAATCATAATGTCTCAAATCTGCTACAATATTTCATATTGGTCCATTTAGGTTTGCAGTCTTGCTTTTTCTTAAGGTGGTAAAGATGTTTTAATTTTTTGCGAATTGCATAAATTCTTTTTCATTTTCTCTGCCTCTATCAACTGAATGATATGAAAAAACTTTACAAAGAACTTTTAGGAACGGCTTTTAGGATAATTATAGCGTGAATCGCATTGAGTTTTCATGACAATTGTACCCATACTGACGCTAAAGTGACATTTTATCAAACGTTAAATAACAGACGTATCCTTGAGCGCCTACAATACATTCGAGGACAGTCTAACATTGGCTTTAATTAGATATTGCTTTTACCGACCGTCGCGTTTTCGCCATAAATTGAGACGACTACTCTGAATTAAGCGATCATTTATAAACCGAGCCTAAAATTCGATAAATCTTTAGCTTAACCGGTTCACGGGCGGGATTACTTAGTCATGTCTGCGAGTTATGCTAATTTATTTCACCAAACATACTTTATATACCTCGTACTTGGGCGTACTGCTTTTCACGTGGGCGTGGGGGCTTATTTGTGAATTGTATTTGTTGTTATGTACCCGTGTCAAAAGCGTGGAATATAAAAGTTTGCAGGTAGTCCGTGTGGGTGTTCTGAGTAAGGGAAGCCAGTTTGTTCTAGTGAAGCCGCGTTTATATTTCGACGTTTTAAACATTCGGCTCTAAGTTAGGAAATTTTTTATTATTCACAAATAAGTTTGCACTTAGTATTTAATTCACTTGAGTAAATTTTGAATCGTGCCTTGATATTCAAAAAAATAAGTTGACATGTTTTAAATATTCATAAAAAAATTTGTACAATTAATTTATCCATTTTTAATATTTATTTATTTTTGGTATCGACATGAATCATTTTTGCATAAGCGAAGGTTTAGAACCTGGTCATTATTAATTGCGCTCATTTTGTCTCTTTCTAATGGTTAAAGTAATTTTTTTTACACTTCATGAATTATGTATCTCATCTCATGTCTAGATTAGTAATATATATTACCTCCTGTTTTTATATTCACCATTAAGAAATAGGACGGTACTAGTAGATGCATAACTTGAATTAAGCAACGCTTCTGAAATCATAACATTTGAAATACACTTAATATTTCAGAAATGCTGCTAAATTTTAGTTATGCATCTATTCGTAATGTCCTATTTCTTAATGATGAATATAGAACAGCTCATTCTAAATTTCAAAATCAAAATAAATGCGACAAATATTAATTTTCACATTAAAATGCTAATAGCGGAAATTTTGAAATTAGTTTTAACATCTACGAAACAACTAGGGGCTAGGAAATAGACAGATCAATTGACTACAGTTCCAGGCAAAAGCTGTAGAAGTAATACCATTTTTTTCCCGTTCGCTGGAGTAAATTTTTATTAACCAACGGTGGGTTTACATACATGTCTTGAGGTTTTGACATACATGACCGATATATTTAATCAACACGTTGCGCTATAAGGTGATATGTTAAACGTGATATATTTAATCAACACGTTGCGCTAGGTGATATATTTAATCAACACGTTGCGCTATAAGGTGATATGTTGCAGTAGCAAATTTACATTATTTAGTAAAAAATGATAAAAGTTAAGGTGATATATTTAATCAACACGTTGCGCTATAAGGTGATATGTTACAGTAAAAAATGGTAATGGTTAAGGTGATATATTTAATCAACACGTTGCGCTATAGGGTGATATGTTACAGTAGCAAATTTACATTATTTAGTAAAAAATGGTAAATCTTATCCAATAGCAAATATGTTATATCTCTCAATTGAATATATCTGTATGTTATTTAAATTATAAAGTATGTATGTACAGAATGTTACGGAAATCTGTTCAGCTATATAGGCATGACTAAGTAACAACATCTAAAACACTTACCATTATATTAGTACTCAATGGGAGGAAATCCGTTTATATAGCCCATGTGTTAACTCTGCCACACGAAATACATCGAATCGTATCGAATTTGAAAGCGATTCGTTACTCGCTTGCAGTATTATTAGGTAATTAATTGACAAGCGAATTGATTTTTGTTACTGTTGTATTTGTTGATTTTTGTTACTGTAATTGGATTGTGATTGTCATTATAAATAATTTGCCCGCTTCTAAATTAAAGTCATTTATTTATTACGAGCATTACGTCATCTTTACAGGCTTCAATATAATCTTTAGATAAAGTTCCACCGGGTGGGTTTTCGCCTTCATCTACCGCCTAGTTTCATTTATCTAATTTAATACAGGGTAATGAATTCCTTATAAGCAATCTGCATAATAAATATTCAAGCGAGTCAAATTTAATTCAAAGGCTTCATTGCGCGCGGAAAATATTCGGCTAATTACGTTCTTACGTTTCGACGAACGCGCCTTCGCTCTTCCGCTCCGGCCGTCATTACGGATCTCCATATTTGGACATTTTAATAATAATATTTTCGATAAAGGCCTTCTACATTGTAATATTTTCCACCATACGTGTAGCTGTAAACGTTGGTTTACAACTTCCGAAAGAGTCGTCCTCCGGTAAACAATAAAGGATGTCGAAATATATGGTAGAGCGCACGAATAATTATCCGACTTATCTTCTGTCTTTTTTAACTAATGATTTTGTTTATACATAATGCAGTCCATTAGAAATATTATCCGACAAGCGAGCCAAATATCACGAACACGTCGTTGATCCTTTTCAGTAGAGACGCGCAGACCATTTGCCGAGTGCGACAACGACAATTACGCTCCGGACTCTGGAATTTGAATGCCGTAGAATGTAAATGTCAAACAGGCGTTGCTTAAGTTTTTTATGGTCGGCGCTAAGTTCTGTCCGGATGTAATATATCCATGCGTGTCTATGTCTTTGTAATTTTTTACAAAAATAAAGCAGCCAGCGTCGAAAACGCTTTTGTATATGCCGTTATACGATTTAACGCCCCGTCAAACACGATTCGGTTAATCGTAATCATTGCTCTTTGTATTTTTAATAATCCTTTTCCATCCAATCCTTTTAATTAAATCACGATGAGATTCTATTTAATAACTTACTAAATTTTGTTGATCTTATTGTTCGGTGACGTTATGCGATTGCCTTTCACATTTCTTACAAGCGGTTTTACAAGATTGAGAGTTGAAGATACATACGTTAAATATTAGTAATAAATTATTGACCATCTATACAGTCCTCCAGTCTTGTTAACACCGATTTATTTATCATCACTTCTTTCTTTTTTTCAATGTGTCTCAGCTAATAAATATTATTTCAACCGTACGAGTGAAGAGTATTCCTTGTTTATTAGCGGCAGTGCCACGATTAGGACGATTTATTTGCCTGTTTATTGTGGTGTTGTATTTGAGCGAGTCATATTATTCTTATAAATGAAGGATAATATTTTTAGCCAAAGTTATCTTGCTAGGTGAGACAAAAGGCGTTTTATTTCTAAGAACTTCTACTTCTCACTTATATTTTTCAAGTGAACCAGTGAAGTATTGGAGTTTCAGTCATTTTCTTGTGTCTTAATCATTGTTTTCTAAAAATTACAAAAAAAGAATAAGAAAGTCATGGTTAAGTACTAACTTCGTTTTTTATATAGTATGCACTACCACGATTTTGTATAGCCAGCAGTTTTTTTTCAAATCATAATTAATTAGTAACTCTGTCTTTTCGCTGTGTGGAGAAAATCACATGTTTTATTTTACACCTTCCAAGATCTTTATATTTGCAACCCTTTCGTGAGGCACAAAGACGGAAGCCCTAGGGTTTGACAGATAATGGTGATAATGCAGTTATGTAAATTTAACTGTATTATATACATCTAGATTAGAGTAATAACGTAATGATTTCAAACACAAACACGGCTGCACACGATTGCACAAACACGGCCTGGTTGTCGTTGTAATTTGTAATTAGTAGCTACGATAATGTGCTTATGGCTTACGGTACATTAAAAAACATGTAAGATTTTTAGGTTTGTTGATGGTTTGTAGATCATAATTATGTTAGGTTACATCTTGAATGGCAAATATTTTTTGTCCAAATGAATGGTTAATGTGACTGTTTAAAAAACTTTATATATTTAGTGTTATGCTAAGTATTTTACTGTAGTCCACATTTAGTGCATCACATCACATCACATCAGGAACAGACTGATTCTAAATTTATATAAAGACATTGGGAGGCAATATACGTGCTATGTGAACGGGAGGTGTATATAATGTATACAGGTGATGCTATCTTGTTAGAACCGGATGATATACTCGTGCTCATATATTTATAACGCCTACTGATATTAAAATCTCAAGTATACTTAGAGAAAAACTACGTAAGATTTCTGTTTAGTTAAGCAGCTAAGTTATGAGTTTGTTTACTTAGAAGATTTACTATCGGAAAATGTAAAAACACAAGATATATATATATATATATATATATATATATATATATATATATACATATATAAATGGAATGTTTTATGAACCTTGAATTTAATGTTACATTGAAGAAAATATAAAATACAATAACAAGGAATATTGAAATGGTTTATGCGTCAAATGTATGGACAGAGAAATTTGAAAAAAAAAATAATTGGGAAAGGGAAATTTAATAAACTATGAAAGACGTCGGTGGTTCAACTTGATCTAAAACTGTCGATTAAAGGAAGTACATATGTGACGATTGTTGCATTATTTCTGCCCAATCTACCCAAGTTAGAGAGGTAGCGCGGCAGTCTACTAAAAGAGAGAATATTTTTTTGCAGATAATTTTTGTCTACGACGTAATATAAATTTATAACATATACCCATTATAAACGTTATGAACGGAGAAAAGAGCCAACTTTTACCATAATAAGTGCTAAAATGTGGAAT
Source organism: Druceiella hillmani (assembly GCA_039881145.1). Taxonomy (NCBI): domain Eukaryota; kingdom Metazoa; phylum Arthropoda; class Insecta; order Lepidoptera; family Hepialidae; genus Druceiella; species Druceiella hillmani. Next base: position 53,086 of record JAYKKI010000059.1, read on the forward strand.
AATTTAAAAGAAGGATTAATTATCCGGGAAAATTGAAGGAACGAGCTTTATTTCGTTAGAAGTTTGTGAAGAGGAACCGTAATGGCTGTTTCTTCAGGTGATTGAATTTGCATTCATTTTTATTTCATGGCCTCCCTCTCCGCTTTATCCATCTCGTAAGCTGAGATTTAGTTGTAATTTATGTAGTTTCAGTCATTTTCACGGCGCGTTTATTTTATCTCTATGGAGACCGTATTACTGTCTTGTGTTAAACAGGATTTCAAGATAAATTAACGTTAGGGTTAAATTAATTATAATTTATTTTTTATAATTATTTTTTATTTATTTTGGTAAGTGGCTAACATGTATTACCAGAAGATAATTAATTTACCCATAATATTGATTCTTAAAATCTTTTTTATAATTTTTTACTATAAGTTACAGCTGAGAGTCGGATTTATTGGTATAATTGACATGCACGTAAATGGAAAATCATTAAGTATTAAATATATTTGGTCGAATAAAATTAAATTTAATAAAACGAAGGAAATGGTTAAAACTCCATATACAGATTATTTATGGTTTTACGTAGTACGTAACATGAGGAGCAAGGTGGAATTTCAAAAATGATTATTTTGAAAGCGAAACACTGTTACTTAAAGAAGTAGTGGAGTGTATGTTAATTGACATTCAAATTGTATGAAAATAATCACGCACACACTTGCACGCACGCACGCACACTCACACGCATGAACGCACGAACTCACGCACGCACGTACACATACAGCGTATAGGGTGGAATCACAATGAAAGAGATTCACAAATTGAATCACAATTTAAGATTATTTGAATACAAATTGAGGATTAAATAAAAATAAGGCAAATCTGTGGGCAATGATCGTGCAAAATGTGCAAATATGTGGGCAATGAACATGTAAAACCTTAATTTGATCCGTTTTGACGATTCAATAATTTTAAAAATATGTATTGCTCCATGTTACACGTGTCACGTTGACATTTTGATTAATAGCATCTGTATCTGACAAGTTAAGTTGTAACGACCTTATTGTCCCTCGAACCAAACATAAATCCTAAATTTAAAAAAAAACCTTTTTACCGTTCTTACAACATGCTTCTGCTAAATATTAGAGTCGGCTCAGATTGCGTGAGTGAAGCTACAAAACAGTTTTTAGTTGATCACCCGGCGTGATTTAGTAAGCAATTAATCAAGATTATCCGCCGGGGCTCGGATTATTCAATATTCATTGACCGCCCTAGCGAGCACCTGCAGCCCGCCCAGCCGCCCGCCCGCCGATGAAAAGGATTTCGACTGTTCCGGGACTGATATAATTTAGCGAGACTCTCGAATATTTTCGCCACGCGTATTTTGTATGAAAATTGATTGAAAGTAAAATTTTATGAATAATAACAAAACCTTTTGGGGCCGCTCGTAATCACATTAATCTCATTGAAGTCGTCGAACAAAATTTTTAAGATGAGTTGAGGCTCTTTGCTTTCCATTTGTTTGTTCACAGTTTGCGGGAGATACGTACTCGTAGGTTGAGGATAAGTAATGCTGAGTGTATTTGGGCAGCAAATCATTTTTAGAGGGTGCTCTGTAATTAAATTAAGCAACCTTATTATTGTCGTTCTCATGCCTTCTATATATTTTTAAAAATATGTTAAGTCTGTTCGCGAAAGATAACTAGGTCGGTTTCGGTCGGTCGGCAAAATAATGAAAAATGTATTTGAGCAGTGCCTAATTTGGAAAGGGTACTTTTTAGATAAATTAAAGGACTTCATTATCATCTCTCTTTCGATCGTTTGTCCGTCTGTGGCCGCTCTCTATAACTCCTCATCTAGCACGTTAGGGATGTAATATTTACGTAAGTTATGCAAAGCGATTGTACGGGACTAGTGTTAATTGTAGTGTCTGTTTAAATTTTTTCCTGGCTATGTAGGCAGCACATTGTTGAAAATTAATTTTGAGTAGCAAATACACACACACACACACACACACACACACACACACATATATATATATATATATATATATAAGAATATATTAAAACTAATCTTGATGTTGAGGCTGAATTAAAGTTACATTTGTCAAACACTGCTTTAAATAAAAACCAATAGATGACCTTTAAATAATTTTAATTTTTAAATGTTTAGTGTAATTGGGTAAAAAAGTAGATTAGTAAATAAAAGACTTGGACGTGGCGTAATTAATAAAAAATGAAAAGGTATCGGGTATTTATTTATCTTTTAGGTGTTTCATACCTAAATTTTAAATTTTTATAAAATTTAATAGTTGTGGTTTTGGTTAAATATTGATTAAAAAAATACTCTATTGAGGCCGTACTGATAATAGAGTTATATTAATTTTTGAAAATTTCAATATAACTCAAATTTCAATATAATGCATACCAGAATTCGAAATAATGTATGCGTATATGTTTATATATATATATATATATATATATATATATATATATATATATATATATATATATATGTATATATATAAAGAAGATACAAAAAACCGGAAAGGTTTTATGTATGTTGACGAAAATTAATTTGCCTATAGATTTAGCTATTCATTTACCGTGTAGACTTTGCCCAGTCGAAAAACGAACCGTGACCACATTTTAATTTTTAATTAAATAAAACCCTTGTAATAAACGATCTCTAATAATTAGCCGTTTACACCTTGGAAATTTTATAGACGTTTATGTTGTCTATAACATATTTATACATTGTGTTTATGTTGCTTTTCTGTTTTCAAACCTGGACTCAAAATTGAATTCTATGCACTTCGTCTGCCTCCACTTAAATTGTTATTGTTCATTACCCACGTATCCTATATGGTTTATAAAGTCTATAATAATATATTAGAGACTTTATAAACCATACAGTAGTTTAAAGTTTCATATTAATTTGATCAGTCGTTTTTGTATTAAATCCTAAAAATGAACAAAGCTTTTTTCTTTATAAAATTATTATATTAAACTTTTCTGAATAGTCTTAAAAATGAAAGTGTCAAAGTCGCTTACCACATATATTTTAAGTCAAGTTTGGTTTCTGGAGATAATTGTTAAAAAATTGGGCACCATTATTACATGATAAACATAGTTGCTGTTAACCGTTAAAATACAATTCGCACATTACAATTTTTAGCGCAACGCCGTTCTGCGCCCATGTAAATCTCTAGTACTTCAAATGCGGATAGAGAAGACGGTAATCTAGCCTTGTATAGCTGATGTCACCTGACGAAACTTTTGATTTGAGTATATGTATTTGCTCTTGTCAGGTTCATTAGCAAATATCATTATTAAAGCAGGTTAATCCTCATGTAATATTGATGCATACCAAGAACAAAATAACATTTCTATAACGGAGTGTTGTGCTTATAAATATACCATAATTAAATATATACCAAAATTAAATGTGAGGTTTACAACGTGTACTCGCCATTACATGAATATCTGTAATTAGTAACCAACCCTAGATCTTGCGTAAAGTCTCGTGCTCAGAACATCGGACTAGTTGTCTAACAATCTTTCCCTCAATCTTCTTTGGTAAATGTTTATTCGTTTCGGTGCTTTGCTAATTCTTTCACTGCGACGCGGCGTAAACTCTGCAGGTGGTTCTACTTTATCCCTAAGTACTTTAGATTCCCGTAAGTTTCCCTAGGTTGCTTGTGCGTTTACGGAACCAGGTGGTACCGTTAAGGTTTTTCACGATGGTTTTTTTCAATTTTTTTTGTATTTCTTCTGATCTGAGCTGTCTGCCATTATCTGAAACTTGAGTAATTGTTAGACCATAGTTTTTTAAGTATGTTTATAGTTGCTGTAGCTGTGATAGATCGGGTTTGGACTATTTCTGACCAATTTGTATATCTAAAAATATAATTCGGAATCCAATAAAATACGGTTAAGTGCGAGTCAAATCATGCGTAATCATTGTTTTGCACCATAGTATGCAACTGTATTGAAACTACGTGTTATTAAAATTTTGTGACACGTACATACACGTGGAGTGTTTTGAGATTTTTTTAGAAAAAATATGTTTAAAAAAACAAGTTTTTGAACTCGCATTTTAATCAATTTTAATTTGATATTTGACACTACGGTCTTAATATTTTTGTGTTCATTAAGGTCACAGTTTCAAATATCAATTCACATTAAATATAAATTAATTAGCCCCTAAAAACTGACCACCCAAATGAAAATTCAACTTTTTATACATAACATTTACAACTGGGCGACAAAAATTATTTTTATTGGATTGAAACAATCTAATAATAGTCTAAAGCTCATAGAAAATGGAATATTTTGAAATAATGATATCAATAAATAAAAAGGTTATTTAGTTAAATTGCATCTTCATTTTTTTAAATAAAGAAAATATTACAGGATTCTTATAATTTAAATCATATTCATTTACTAAACCGACGGCCTGCGTCACAAAAGCGACCCGCCCGCCCCGACGATACCAGCAGACTAAAGCCTCTGCCGCCATTCAATCCCAAGCAAGCCGCAAATATCCATCCCACTATCCATTGTTATGATAATACCTTAATAGGTACGGTGTAATATATAAAATGATAATAATATGCATGTTTGGTTAGGACGTAACATGTTTGCGCAACTCGCCAGATATTAATTGTTTGTACATTCAGAAGCCGAAATCATGGCACAATCCGATAGCTGTTTTTATTCACTAAATTTGATTTCCCCGGAGTGATTAAGTACGGTCATTTGGTTTAAGGGACCGTGTAAACATAGTTGAGATGTCCGAATCTAGTTACGTTTTTATCGGTTCGCCCTAGATTGGGTGTGTGGGAAAATAATGAGGAGCAAAATTATCACATTGTATTTTTTTATTTTCATAGTTTTTTGTCAGATAGTTTCGTTATCGAGTAAATAACATAAAATTAGCGAAAATATTCGTCCTGCATAAAAGTACACCTTTCCTTGTAACATTATCAGGCTGATCACATCTATACCACGAGATCGCGTTCAAAATATACGATCCCCAAAATCTCGGGACTTTAATTTTAACACCTAGTTGAATCTTGCTTGATCGCAACACAGTTTTTTTTGCTTACTATATTTCTGTTTCTTATTAGTTCCATGGTTCCCATAATGTGTTTGTAATACTTCACCGCCGGTAAAAACCTTATAGAAAAAACAACCGGCGGTGGTATGTTACCGAGAATATGAAGAATTACTCGCTCCCGGAAGGATCATTGTCATTCTCAACGAATGGGTTATGAGTACTTACGAATAACTGTAAACATGACGCGACAGATAAAACTGATTTTTGACATTGGCCAGTAAGTCTATTAATAGCAAATACATCAGTGAAAGAAATTCATAATAAAAGCTGAACCGATTTATATCCCAGGTCGTTTTTCTCTAGAAGGAGTGGTGTCAAAATTTAATATAGATTATTATGTCACATAAAATGGCACTGAATATCATCTTTATTAAAAATAAAGAACTTGCTTTTGAGATATTTATCGCGTCCCAGCAATAAATCCCGTCTAACGGCAAATAAATCTACTTTTCATGTTTATTTTTTTTTCAAATACGGAAGTACAATAAATAACAATATAATAATAAAAAACTGTAAATAGGACGTGTAAGAGGGGAATTTCCTGTCAAGGAAGTCAGGAAGGGTTCCAAGTTGTGATAAAGCGTGGACAGTGTTTAATTAAAGAAGGTGGAGGGCACTACTCAATTAATGACCTCGTTAACTCCTTCATTTTATTTTTACTCAGTCTGCCATGTTTAATTTATAAATTAAAATTAAATAGGAACATTTCAGTTGGGTTGTTCAACCTTGTGCTCATATCTCGAGTCAAGGAAGTACGGATCCTGGAAGGATAAGCTATGGTTGTATATGTGTTTTATGTAAGAAACGACGTTAGATAAATAAAATGAATTTAATTAATTGAGCTCTAAGAATGAATACTTATATCAACCACAGCACTGGAATTACTTTTCATTTAAAAACTTTCAAGCGTTTCAGGGAATTTTGGGAAAAACGAAGCTTTGTTGTTTATAAAAAATGTTCGACGAATAATAGCAACTTTTTCAAGTGTGTTAAATGTATCGGCATTTAACACAATGAGTGCCGTGAGCTTTTTTTAGTTCTCATGAGACCAGCGGCCACCAGAGCTTAAAGTCGTCAATATTTTCAATTACATTTATATGAAAAAAAGCTTTTATCCTCCAATGACGCTTTTTCTCATAATAAATATGTCCAATTTTACAAGACAGAATTATTAAAGAAAAAATTAGTTTGAGGACAAACCAGTGTGATTTTGTTCGGGTATTGTTAAACAATTTTGAATGGAAGTTCGAATACTTTGATTTCGAAATATTTTTCATATTAGGCCAATTAAAGAAACTCAAAAAACAATATCGATTCAGTGCCGGATACGGAGGAGATCCGTAAAGGCGGAGGCGGAGGCGGAGGCGGAGGCGGAGGCGGAGGCGGAGGCGGAGGCGGAGGCGGAGGCGGAGGCGGAGGCGGAGGCGGAGGCGGAGGCGGAGGCGGAGGCGGAGGCGGAGGCGGAGGCGGAGGCGGAGGCGGAGGCGGAGGCGGAGGCGGAGGCGGAGGCGGAGGCGGAGGCGGAGGCGGAGGCGGAGGCGGAGGCGGAGGCGGAGGCGGAGGCGGAGGCGGAGGCGGAGGCGGAGGCGGAGGCGGAGGCGGAGGCGGAGGCGGAGGCGGAGGCGGAGGCGGAGGCGGAGGCGGAGGCGGAGGCGGAGGCGGAGGCGGAGGCGGAGGCGGAGGCGGAGGCGGAGGCGGAGGCGGAGGCGGAGGCGGAGGCGGAGGCGGAGGCGGAGGCGGAGGCGGAGGCGGAGGCGGAGGCGGAGGCGGAGGCGGAGGCGGAGGCGGAGGCGGAGGCGGAGGCGGAGGCGGAGGCGGAGGCGGAGGCGGAGGCGGAGGCGGAGGCGGAGGCGGAGCAAAGCAAATCCAATACCTTCAAGGAGCAATTTCACGTTCTTAAGGGAAACTCGAAATACACTAAGACACGCTCGGTCATCCGGTTTTAGTTTATAATTTATCTAATTTTTGAACTACAAAAGTTTTGTAAAATTTGTATAATTTAATGACACCTATTTGGATATTTGCTATTATTTCTAATATTATAAGTATCCTCAAGACCTTATAAAGGAATAACGGACAGTGTATGTTTAGCCATAGATATGATTTGGATTAAAAGAGTAGATTATAAAGCCATTTCTTATAAGAAAAATGTTGATTTATGAATCCGCAAAGTGACCTGTTATCGATATCATTACACGTTGTCTTTTTAAAGTTTTTGTTGTAATTTTCTTGTAAGTTTCTGACAAAAAAAATCAGATGAGTTAATATCTGATTTTTAGTTTTACTTGCCATTATTTGAATTAGGGCAGTAATTCAAATAATGACAGGTGTCTTGTCAAAATTGTTGTTTTCGCTGGTTCAAAGTTTTGTCTATATTTAGAAATTCAGAGGTTTACCTTCACCGTGGACTGTTGTGGATTTGTCGACGTCAAGGGAATAATTAAACGTTGAGTTAGATGTTATCTATAAAAACAATAAACAATCCGTGCCGAGTGTCAGTCGGAAAGGTGTATTCGTAGAGTATTTGATTACTTAGATCGTATATATCGTGTTAAAGAAAAAATAATAAATGAATCAGTGCCAGGGATAAATATTTCACTCGATAAAAAATTAAAATAAAATATAACGCTGTTTAAACGACTTACTAACGGAAACTTAATTGTATTTTTTAGTTAAATTTAATTTTATTATATAATTAATACAGGGTAATCTTATATTTCTTTCAGAGGTTAATTTCGTCATACAATCTTATTTTCTGTCTAATTCGAAGTATCTAATTTAGATGGTGTTTTTGCCTATGTTATACCACAAAAAATTAAATATTTATTAATCAATTAACCAAATTTTCGTTACATGTTTCGTTACAATCATTGGTTTGTGTGAAGTTTTCAAATAAATAGATAAAAACTTAGCACTTAAAAATAATTTTTCCGGAAGACTGTGCCTTTTTGTAGTAGAATAAATCGAAAGCAAGTGAATGGATTTGATCTATTTCTTACTTTTCCGCGGATTGTTCATCAAAAATGGTTCGAGTTATATAATAAATTTGCTACGTCGATACGGAAACTAGGAGCAGTATACCAAAATATTGTTTGAGAATTATTTTCTATTCGAAAGTTCTACAAAACAATAAGTATTAGTATATACTAGCACTATCACACATATAATATGTTTTGTTTTGAAAACGTTAGTACACATGCATAGGTAAACGCATACACACACACACACACACACACACACACACACACACATATATATATATATATATATATATATATGCTTGTCAATACAAACTCCATATAAATGACTTAAATAACTTTTTTTAATATATATCTATATCTGAAACGTATGAGGTCACTGCACCATTTAGCGGTAATTGTGAATAACATGAAAAAAGAGATATCAGTACATTGATGTGTAAGTACAATCGACATCACTTTATATTTTACATTTTGACTCGATCTTATATCAGTGGTATAGGGATGAGATTTGTAGTTCAAATGTATATCTAGCTGTTGACTGTGCCTATACTAAATAACGACGGTATCAGTATTTGTATATATTTTACATATCCCCTAAATTCCTTATATTAAGTATTATTTATTTCGTTAGGGTAATAGTTAAGTCCATATTAGGGATGATTTATGATAAATAAAGTAATATCAATTTAAATAAGGCATGGATGATTGGTACGTGAACCACACTCACACTTGCCCGTTTTACACGTAAAGTTCAGTCATCCGGTACATTTTGATTAGAAAAATATTTTTTTAGAAAGCGTTTGATAGGACTAAAAAATTTGTGAACCGAAAAATGGCTTGAAAGTAAAGCCTCACAAAAAATTATTTTCTTGTCGCCTTTAGACGAAGAAACACAGCTGCTTACCGCTGTTAGAAGTAATTGACGCTGACATGTTTTGGCCATTTAATTTGATTCAACTGTATGTAAGCATTTTAGGATATTTCAAAGGCAATTTCTATATGCATCACAATAACGCACATTTTTTTCTATAGAGGTAAGCAGTTAAAATTGGTTTGCAACAAAAGAAAATAATTTGTCACCTTTTACTGGTTGGACTTACCTCATAAATAAAACGATCACCTGCCTCATACTTACATTATACATCAGGTTGAGGTCATTGATGTATTTCGAATAAGAAGAATTGATTCATCAGATGCTATTGGATTTAAAGTAATGAATAATTCGCAATCACAGCAACAATAAAACAAATTCATTATCTGTTATCGTAAGGAAAGGGGGCCCATGGCCGTAGATGTGCACCGTCTCTCAACAACGCCCTGAGATGTTATATTCGAGAGCGTTTCCCATTCGGAATAGCATCATCACATTTACAGCGGCAAACTGGGGCGGCATTAAAATGGAGAATTAAGCATTTCAACATTTGAATGAGAGGCGCGAACAAAGGATCGGTTGGACCGCGCGAGAAGAGAATGGATCGGTTTTGTCATCGAATTTTCCCGCTTCTGCGTCGTATTAACACAAATCAAGTTTTGCATATACGTGTATTAAGACAAACTGAATTTTGCATATATGTGTAAATCACACACAAATCAAGTTTTGTATGTACTTGTATTAATTAAACAAATCAAATTTTGTATGTACGTATGTTAACACAAATTAAGTTTTGCATTTACGTGTATTAACACAATCGAGTTTTGCATGTAGGTACGTGTAAGAAATAAAATTTTGCATGTACTTGTATTAACACAAATCAAGTTTTATATGTACGGGTAAGCCGGTTTCATTGTTGTTATTATTTTAGGAATTTTACTTTTAAAGCTGAAAAAAATCGTTAATTTGTATGTACGGTACATTACCTTATAGTACATTTTGTTGATACCCGCATATAAATCAATATCTATAGGGTACTTCCTGTTGACCTAGAATCATGAAATTTGGCAAGAAGCAAGGTCTTACAACACAAGTAACGGAAAATGGATAATGTACAGTTATATCACATAAAAAATATTTTTTTTAAATATGCGCATGTGAGAGATAGAGTAGGCAATATATTTTAGTTCTAAAAATTATATTTTATAAATAGTCTGATAGGAATATTAATTATAAATGTGTATGCAACCCACATAGTGCGAGTTTCTCTCGTACTTGAGAGGTTTTTTTAATCGATAAAGATACCGTGGATTAAGTAGCGCAAGTCTACAGAAGACCCTTCCTCTTAAGAAAAAGGTGTCCTCGAACATAGTGATTTGTTTGCCACAATTTAATTTTTTTATTAAAGGTCAGCATTTTTGAAATTACCTGCTTCATTGTAAATATAATTGTTTTTAGATAATTAAATGCTATTGTCTTATAACTCAAGTCAACTTTTCCCAAGTGTTGTTAACATTATATATATTAACGTCTTTTATAGTATATACATTTTAGTAACAATATTTATCACAAATTTACTGAATTATATATAAATATGCTCAATGCAAAATTAATATAAATTGAACACAATCTCGGTTGTGTTTCTTAATTTTCTATTCACGCCAATCGTTAATAGCCGAAGTGTAATTGAATAATATTATTTTCTTTAAACTTCACGGGCGATAGCTAATGTCAAGCATTTAACAACTCAGCCAGTACTGCTTCCTTTACGACTTGATGCCACTGCCCGTATTTTTAGTTCGTGTTGGCCTTTGGTTTTCCTTTTCTAGGGTAAATTCGTTGTATCTCAAGGGTAAATTAATTGTTTTGTTTTGAGATGTAAATTCTCTTGAAAAATATAGAATACATATTTGGAAATGGACTCTTAAAAGATTTAATGAATACATTGTGTCTATTCATGACTTCATTCGAGTAATGGTAACTTAATGTCATACGTTGTATTCTGGATACTATGTCTTTCTTCCTTCATCTACCCTTAATTTGAATAAAAATGTATAATAAAATGGTTAATAAATATATCAAACACAGTATAATATTTCCTAATGCGTTTATTTTCCGTCAATCCAGAGACAATTTCCAGTGAAAGCGAAAGTAAATAAATTTCTTAAATCACTATTAACAGAGGTGCATAGGGGTAGTTAGACGATAATTCTCAATGCTGTATTTGAGTACACTATTCAGAATGGCATTAGTATATTTGCAGCTGCAAACTGCAGCGTTGTCAAATACAGAAATAAGCTTCTTAGGATTCGCTTGAAATATGCTAAAAGAGATGGCCGCTTGGACAGGGCGAGGGGAGCTGGCGTCTTTTTGTGATCGATATTTCCCCTTTTCATGTCGAATTCTGAAAATACATTAATTATAGCGTATTGAATTTAGTTGGCGTTAATTTTTTAGAAATTCATTATTTACAATTAAACGAAACTACGTGACGTAGTATTATTTATTTTCTTTAAGTATTTTACCTCGACCTAGGTTTCGTTGTATTACAACATCTTCATGTGGGTATTAGCAAAATTATCTTTGCCAATAGCCTGAAGATATTGTAATACAACGAAACCTAGGTCGTGGTAAGGAACTTAAAGAAAGTAGAAATAATATTACATCACGTAGTTTCATTTAATTGAGAGTAATTTTAGCGTGTCAGTTATTTCCGTTTTTACTATTGTGAAAATGTTTCTTTTGAAAAGTATTGAAGATTTTGTTTTATATGCGCGGTTTTTACCAGAACAACGGAAGCTGGTGTCTCTAAGTGTGTCGGTGGGCGGCACAATTTATTAATGAATTTCCACTTCGCATCCGTTTCGCAACGCTCTTTTTGTGCCTTTTAAATTGTAACGTGTATCCTAAACTATCGCTTGATCTAAATGTGGTTTATCGTATAGTACATAAAGCTATTTATAAAGTACATGTTCCGTGCATCTGCGTGTTATTACTAATATTAGTAACAAGTGATTATATTTTGATAAAGAAATATGGAGCATACGTTTTAACATAAGCGTAACTTGTGTACTAAGTACTTTTTCTAGAACGAAAATATAATGGAAACTTTTGGTCGATCAATTATAAAAAGTAGTAATAAAGGAAACTTTTTCATATTTTTTATTTTTGTGGAACATCTAATAGCGCGTTTGGATGAAAGTTAAAACATTTTGATGACACGTCGTGACGTGCCATTTGGCCAGCTTCGCAGCTTGTCGATTCTTTTCGTCCTAATTCAGCCAGCTTCGTGTCCTGTCGGCTAATATTATTATAAAATTAAAGATATATTTTCAATAGATTGTTATAAATATTTTTGTTATAAATTATTTCATAAAATTAAAATAACATTAAAATATATTTTCACATCTGCCAGTCGTCCAATGACGCTCATAATTATTTCATACTTACGCCTCCATATATAATTTTTAGTAAGGAGTAATGTAACCATATTTTTATAGCTTGCTACGTTGCCTTCTAAAATTCTGACCCTACTACGTCTCTGTAGTCCTTTGGTACCCTATTTCCTGCTGACTTTCAAATTATGTGTTTATTATTAACTCCCAGTTCTCTTTAGATGACTTTCTCACAATTACACCTGTTATTTACATCTCTACTTCGAGGTGATTTCACTATATTTTCATCGACCATGGTCCTCAGACTCTATTTCCAAGAATACCTTGGAAGTTTATATGTGTTATGTTAGTAGATATAAAATTATTCCAGTAGTTTCAAAAGGCAGTGATTAAGAAGTAAAGAATGCTAAAATTCGCTTACGACAAAAGTACACAAATTACATATCGTTGTGAAGACGTTTTAAAATACCACAAGTAGTGTCTAACATTTGCTTATTTGAACAAAGAAAACTATCTTAATCTCAATTTTAACATATACGCCCATAATACTTAGGGTATCTACATACAACGTCCTTTTATTTTGAATATTCACCAAAACCTCTTTATTATTTAAATAGTGTTTACTTTTCCTAACTTGACGTAAGTCGGTACACCATCTAAAATGGATACTGAGATAATGTCGTAATATAAAATTAAGGGCCATTCAAGTATTATAAAATACTATTTACTACAAGATAGAGTGATGTTATCGTCGTGGTGTGTAGGGTTGATGACAAGGCGTATGGGCTTTGATGGCATTGTGTAACGCGGGATCCAGGTTTGATTTCCGGTCGCTCGTCGATCGGGTCTGGACTGGTCTTCTGATTGGCTGTGAGGGATTGGTCTCGAAGCAATCAGTCCGCCATTTTATCAACTATATACATTAAAGTACATATATGAAAGAATGAAAAAATATGTATTATTCTTTAATGTGGACGTCCTTACAAATGCAGGATTACTGACAAGGATTTTTATACTAAGGTAGTTGTCGTGTGAGACTATTTAATGTAAAATGTTTTATAGAAAAAGTTTTTTTTCAAAATGTTATTACGACAACATTTTACATTGACTTAGTTTTTAGGAAATTCGCTCGACGCGTTTTTAAATAAAATCAAGTGTATTTATCCTGTTTTTTGTATTTTTTTCAAAATGTTAATGTAACATCATTTTATATTGACTTAGTTTTTTAGACAAATGGTAAGACGCGTTTTTTAACAAAAATTAAAAGTGTTGTGAAATTACTACTTTTGTACATACCTGTAACGTTAATTGTACAATTTTTGAGATCAATTTTTACCTATTTTTTAATTTTTTTCAAAATTTTGATATAACGTCATTTTACTGTTCCGTTCGTGAAGACTCGGAAGGGAACGACAGCACTCTAGCTCAAAGGTCTCTAGTTCGCAAAAGGAATTAGCTACAAACTACAGATTTATACCTTATACGTGTAATAAGGTTGTCCTAAAATAAAATATTATGTTCAACGTTAATTTACGTACAAAGCGGGGTAGAAAAAATATTTTTCTATAAGGAGCTCGTGGGATATCGCTGAAACGTGTTCTTCGAGTGAAAGTTGAGTATTTTAAAAAGTTGGTACTAAAAAATGTTTTTCTATGAAATACATTACAAAAAATTAAAAATAAAAATACATTTTTTTCACTAGAGAATGATACATAGAAATTCTACACTATTCTACGCTCAAATATTTAAGAACTTATGTTCATTCTTAGTGTGTGTGGAACTCTTCTCGCGTGAGTTTTACTTGTATTTGACAGGTTCTAAGCTTTATACTATGCTTAACACACAGGTGTATTAGATTTAGTGATGATTAAAACTCAGGTGCATATAATTAATTAAATAATTAGTCAGCGTGCGGCACTACAGCAATGTTTTGTGTATTTTTAATATTTTCTCATTTTTTACTTTAAATTCTGGAAAGGTTACATATTGACAAAGAGCCATAGTCGGGTGCTATAAAAATGATTACTGCGCCCGTAAATACTTTGGTAAAAGGCTGTATTAGTAAAAATAATACAGAATATGACGCTAGTTGCAGTTACATAACTTTGAAATGTGTGTCTTCAAGAAACGTGAAAATCACGGAGGGGTTGTTAATTTTATGTTTTTTAAACGGGATGGAATAATTATGATCTCTAGTTGTGTGTTTATGCCCAGAAATTATGAAAAACACTTGAAGTCTATCTAAATAAAAAATCAAGTGGATCAATGAAACGGCTCAGAAAAGATATATTCAAGTGAATATATACATATATATATATATATATATATATAAATATATATATATATATATATATATATATATGTGTGTATATATATATATATATATATATATATATATATATGTATATATACATATATATATGTATATGTATATACACATATGTTTTTTTATATGTATGTGATAGAAAAGTAGCAAGATAAAAGGCATATTTACTTTATTTTAATTTTTTATAGAGCGGTGCAAAAAACTAAAGACGGTTTATTTAGTTTTACTGAGCTCACTCGAGGCGACATCTCGCAAGGCTGTCGTAAACCGAATTTTGTGCGAAACCATTTCGAGTTGGAAGTAAAACATTACCATCGCTTAACGGGGGAGTATCGAGACGTCCCGCGAGGGGCAACACTCTGAGAACAGTGTTTCCGTTTGCCCAACACGCCGGAACTACTTACTGTACGCCGTGTACAATTGCTTAACATAGCGTTACCCCGCATTTAAATGATCCGGATAGCTGTGTTTTTGACCAGGTTTGTATTGAATGTAACTATGCAGACCGTCCATATAATTTAGTTATTACTATTCTTCCATATTTGCAAGTCTGTTTCGAGTTAATTTTAACTATGGACCGATGAACAATCGTCCGATCCACTTTGCAATGTGTTACTGATTGAGACTCCTTCAATAAAACATACTATGTGAACATATGAGCTGCTTTGAGTAGGGGTTTTCATTTTAACTGACGATATTCGTTTTAACTGTCCTACACTCACCACCGAGTCGTTGCAGGTCGTCGGGGCTGCCCAGCGGGTGTACGTTAATGAGTCACCGCACACTATGAAACAAAATTCTTTGTGCAAAAGTAAGAAAGCCAAATTAGAGAACAACAATGAATTTGTTTGGATTAAAAACGGTACGATTTATGTGCGTAAAATGGCGGACTCAAAGTATTTACAAATCAGAAGTCATGTTTAAGATGTGACTTACTATTTATATTCATATTTATATTTATAATTGTCAATATTTCATATTATTTTTCTGCATACCTCCATATTGTTTGTCGGCGTTATATTAACTGTGATTTATATTGTTGGCATAACCTACTATGCGTGCACCGAACTTTACTTCTAAATAGTAATAATCTTCAATATTGTGTAAATTATGAAATATATTTCTATCTTCATAAGATTAAGTTTTTGCAATGAATGAATTACACCTAAATATATCGGCATACAA
Organism: Druceiella hillmani; assembly: GCA_039881145.1. Taxonomy (NCBI): domain Eukaryota; kingdom Metazoa; phylum Arthropoda; class Insecta; order Lepidoptera; family Hepialidae; genus Druceiella; species Druceiella hillmani. Next base: position 68,947 of record JAYKKI010000059.1, read on the forward strand.
CTATGATATAATCGTGCTTGTAGAAACGTGGCTGTTACCAAGTATTTTCAATTCAGAGTTCATTGACTGTAGGTATACAGTTTATCGTAGAGATAGTGGCCTTACGGTCTGGATATGTGTGATTGCGACGTATGGACTGTGAAAGTATTAAGACAGAGGAAATAATATTAAATTTATCCTTGGGTAAACAGAAACTTATTTTTAATGCAATTTTTCACCCACCAGATCTACCTTTTAATAAATACGAAATATATCTAATAATTTACAGAAAATGTATACAGAACAACGTGATACCAAGTTTTGTGTTGCAGGTGACTACAATATAGTTTCAATAGTCTGGCAACGTCAAGAAGGATACTGCGTCCCGTTATATACATATACATTTCAAGTAACCCATATTGCCCTTAGTGCATTATCTTCTATGAGTCTTAACAATATAATTATATACAAAAGTATAAAACACAAAATCCGGGGCCCGGTTTTTACTAATATGGGTTGCATACTTACTGCTGCTGACCAAATGTTAAATGAAGATCATAACCACCCCACTTTCACTTTTACCATTACGTGTATACTACTGCCTACTTTACAAAGCAAAACAAAAAAAAAATTTAAAAAAAATATAACTTCTATAAGGCCGACTATGAGGTAATAAATAAAGAGATAAGTAAAAAAGATGGGGATAACGAATTAAGGAAAACTCTCAACGGAATGTGATGTGACCAGATTGTACCACCTTATGTCCTTCACACAGGGCGGAAACATAAATTTAAAAACTATTATTGACATTTTTCTTAAAAATTCTATTGGTTTGTTTTGGGTATTAGTGGATATATCAAAAGTACGTTATTTGGAATAAGCAGTTGATGAGCTTACTTTTGAAACCCATTAATTTTTTTTCCTGAATACAACCAATTTTGTTATTTGGCCAATTTTTTTATTTGACTTTATCTCTATTTTTGAGGTAAAGGGAAAACGGAATTTATAAAAGATTACTAACGTTTCTGTCAGTCAATGTGTTTGACATAGCCGATTTCCCATGAAATCGTTTAACTTGAAAATTATCATAGTCACAGAACACATTAATCCGCATATTTTGCAGCTAACGCTTCAATGTATTTATGTACTAATTTCACAGGGGCAATGTGAATACTCGAAAATTTTCATTGTTTGTTTTATATGTCAATCACTATTTTTGAAATTACAGCGTGTTAAATGTTTAGAAAATAGTTCCCGCAACATAACTCATAAAAAAGTGATTGAAGAACTAAAATATTTTTATTTTATAGATCATGAAATTTTGTACGAATTTGGTTTCATCTTTAAAACCAAAAACCGCTACTGTCCATGTCTGAGGTCTAATTTAAATGAAGTGAGTGGGAACGTCAGGAAACTTTACCGCGTGCGAGCCAGCGTTCACTATCTTTTCAACGAATAATTCATGGTTAAATAACGCGTAACAAATTCAACAAGTTCAAATGAAGTAGAGTTTTTTAACTTGTTAATAACTTACACATCTTAACTTGCGGTAAGTTCATATATTTCTGCTTTCCATATTGACTCTATGTCTGCAAATTAAACTCTTTTACAATTTAGTTCTTAAAACAAGAAATTCAGTTGTTGACACGTCGCAGAATTTCTTAACACTCGTAGATTCTCTTGGTCTCTTTGAAAAATTGTGCTTTATCAAATTTTTTTGGAGTCTAATTAAAATATTCTCGTCAAATTATTTCCGTACTTTAATGTGTCTAATTGATACATATGGCGCGCTTATTGCTACGAGAGCAATCTCTTACAACCAACCAGAACACCAGTCCAGCCCCGCTCGACGAGCGGCCGGAAATCGAACCCGGGTCCTCGCGGTGCGCCTCGCAATCAAAGGCCGTATACCTTGTGATCAACCCAATACACCACGGTGACGACATTTATACGGTCAGTTGTAATTTTCATATATGTCCACCTATTGTATGACCGTATGTAAACATATAAGTGTTGTTAAATTGGTATAGCAAGCGTGTTTCCGTGTTTGCTGAGTACAATAAGACGATTATAATCAATAAATTATTTTTTTACATTTTCGAAATACTCTATTTCAATGTTAACGCAAGGGTTAAGCATCATGCAGTACTCGTACACCGCGCGTCGAACTATCAAAGCGAACGCGGCGAACTACTTATTCGGTTATGAATATTGAGCGATATGAGTATTACTCCACAGAGAAAAACATTGATTACACTATTAGATCAGTGTTCCTCGTTCGGTTTACGATTATGAAATATGTAAATGTAAACATGATTGAGAAAATGTTGATTGAAAAATTAAAAACAAATATTTTGTTATTGAAATATAAATTATTTCACGGTGAAAGATTTAAATCAATAATTAGCTTCATATAAAAAAATTATCATTGAAATATATTCTCGTTCCTTGAATAAACGAATGGATTATAAAAATAACGCATCGCTGACATGAATTCATTCATTATCCAGATGTAATTCTGTAGTATGAAATATTTTCGAAGCCGTCGGGATTTTAGTGCATAAAAACATATTACAGCAAGTGTGCACTATAAATGTGAACTTTTTATTCGCATCTGAATTAATAAAATTCAAATGTTAGCCTTGGAAAATTGTAGTTAAATCTTTATATTGTACATAACACTGTGTACTTAGTGTACGTAACACTAGGTATTTAGATGTAGCAATTTACTGAAAATCCGCCGGATTAAGTACTCGGTTTTTAATCGTGGAATAACAGATCACAAGAATGCCGAAAAGGTGAAACACGCTTAGAATATCATAATTTTCTTTGAGCTATTGTTGACTTGGATCTTGTGTTGACAATAAGAATGACACTATCTCTGAAATTCAGAATCGCATATCATCGGCCAATAAAGCATTTTTTGGACTAAGCTCCATCATCCTCTTATTAGGGCAGTTCTAGCATATGGTTCAGAAACCTGGCTTTTGACTAGAACTGGAGAGAATAAAATAGCAGCCTTTGAAAGAAGGGTTCTGAGGGGAATTTTTGGGGGTGTCAAGGAAAATGGTATTTGGCGAAGACGTCTTAACTCAGAAATCTATAGGTTGTTTGGTGAGCCTGATGTCATAAAAACCATCAAAATCAAAAGAATGAACTGGGCTGCCCACGTATCTAGAATGAAAGATGAAAACCCAGTAAAGAAAGTTTTCATCGCAAAACCTCTAACAACTCGTAGAAGAGGTAGACCAAAATTACAATGGATCGATTCAGTGGAAGAAAATGTTAACATTCTCAGGATAAAGAACTGGAAAACCCAGGCGAAGAGTAGAACTTCCTCGAAGAATCTCCAACAGAAGGCCTTGGCCCACCCTGGGCTGTCGTGCCAAATATGATGATGATGATTGTTGACATGTCTGTTTAGATATACTACTTTTACAAAGTTTCCTTTTCAAAATGTGTGAAGATGTAGAGAAAAAATTATTGATCTTTACTAGTCAAGACATACGTGCTTTGACCAGTAAAGATTTTGATAAATACTAATGTCATTAAAAATTTTCGTGCCGAGATATCCATTGGGCGCATTTTTTCTGGATGTTAATGTTTAAAATATATAAAAAAATGTGTAAACTCTTTACAGTTTAATTCATAAAGAAAATTAAATATAGGGGACAATTTGGTTTCACTTTTCACAGAGCGTTACAAATATTATAATCATTTTATTTGCATTCGTTTTTCCATAAAGTGTATATTTTTTGACATTTCCCTTTTGTATTAAAATATTCATAAAGTATCATTCTGCGAATCAATATTTTTATCAAAGATCTCTATATCGACTAGCAGCATGCGCTGCCGTAACAACTACAACAACGTTCAACACTTCGGTAAGCAACACGGTTAAGCCGTTCTATTCGCCACAGTCAAACTAGCTAACGACTTTAGTTAGTAACCCGTTCGCGATATGATTGCAAGACGAGAATGAAAATTACTTATTACAGAAGCTCAGTATCTGGAATAAGTGATTTTCATTCTCGCCTCACAATTATAATGGTACCATAATTGCACTGTGTTGCATGGCGCACGTCGAGCCGACGAGACGTGGGAGTTGCGCCAACACCGGCGTCTGAATTGCGCTGGTGTGATTTGAGCCAGGTAGTTTTGGCAAGAGTTAAAATTTTCTAATTATAAAAGTAACAATGACCAGATCTAAATGTAATGTTCCATGTAAGTTGATGGCGTAAAAATTGTATGATACTCTTATATTTATTAGATTATATTCTAAAATTTGCAAATTTTTTTTTATAAAAATTCCATTTTTTTCAATCTGAAAATTTGGGACACTTTATACATAAAAAAGGTTGAAGAATTGAGTTTCCCGACATCGGACCTAAATATTTTCTTAAAAGTTTATAATTTAGAGAAAGTACTATGATTCGACAAAGTACTATGATTCGATGTTATTTTTTCTAGAAAAAGATTTCATTAGGATAGCTATCCAGGGGACGTAGGAATGGAGAAGGCCCAGCAATGATTTGCTTTTCTCGATAAAGCGTACGTAATTCATTTTATTTTAATTTGATGCGAATAATCCCTGGATGGTTCCTGTAATAATGTTATACATTAGACTTTAAATTATTTGGAAGGACCTGAGTGAAATGTAGTTTTCGCTGTTAAAATTACTAAAAATTTCTCGTCAAAACCGTTTATTATCGAAAAGTTGATTTTTTAATTTTACAAAAATGTAATATAAATTGTTTGTTTCATTGTTTGTCAACATTCTACTCTGCACTGAGATTTTTAAATTTTTCATAAAAGTTGACATAAATTTTAAAATGTGCAAACGTCATTCCAATCCGCATGAAATTTTACAAAAATGTGACATTTTTGTATTGTGCATTCCAGTGTTACAACTATTCAGGTTTTAAATCCTATTTAAGCGGTTTCAACAAAACCTATGGTTATAGTATAAAAGTAATTAAGTTTTTAATAAGTAACTTATTAAATATGATTATTAAATAGAAATATATACATATATATATATATATATATATATATATATATATATATATATACATACATATATATATATATATATATATATATATATATATATATATATAGATATAGATATATATATGTAGTATAATTTTCTGTATTAGGGAATAATTATTACATTTGAGTATTTGTTAAAATGTGATCAAATATTGAATAACTGGCCAAGCGCGTGCTGGAACATGCATAGTTTAGGGTTACGTAATGTTGATGTAAAATCTAAAATTGTCTACATCTTGCAAGCCCGCATTTCAAAAAAATGGGGTGCGACTGTGTGATAGACACGGCCGTGTGTTGTACGTGAATACGTCTATGTAACGGATTATATTGAAACGCGCATTAGCTGCGGCCCAATGTGTCTTCAGAATCGACGATCACAATCTATGCCTATACAGTCCGTTGTCGATATAGAAGCGATTTCATCATCCACTTGCGTAATTTTAACCGCCCTAGCTGCAGATATACTGGCACCGTCGTTGATCCGCTCGGCCGCATTCATTCTTTTACGTTCCCGGCACTGCTTGACTCAGTCATATGGTGTTTTATTATTACCATTAGATTGTTCTTGAGAAGCTATTTCCAGCCATATACGATCTCTGCATTTGGCTTTTCGACGCCTATAGGCCGACATTATATATTTTTGATAATATTTTTTTATTCTAAAACCTTATTATATTCAGTGTCACTACCTTAAACTAATGTTTTATATAAAATCGATAGATTTTGATGACAGCTGACGATTAAAACTAAAACAAACATCGTTGTTTTTCTGAATCAAAAGTTATACTAATTGCAAATCTCGATACGCAGGAAAATAACCTCAAAATGGCGGAGCTTTCCCCTCCACCGCGCGCGATGCGTCATTGTAATCGCTTATCGTAATGAATTCTTTGATCCTTTAGCTATCCAGTGGTATAATTTTTGATTTAGAGGATATATTCGAAACTGCAACGCCAAACTGTATCCCTCGATTTTGTTATCATTAGGTTTTAGGATTTTCCCCGTATGGTAGCAAATTTAAAGACGTATTCACGTCAAAATAAGATTGTTTTACTTTAACATTTAATGTTTTGCAAACGGGTCTCGAAAATGAAAAGTGCTAAATTAAACTTTAATTTTATTTAAAGATTTACTTAATGATGTTTTACACATGAGATGCGCGATAAACATTTTTCATTCTTTCATACACGATAGCACAAAAATAATTTTTTAGTATCTTATCAGATTAGTTGAGATTTAAAATATTATGTATTATGTATGTTTCGTAATACTTATTACTTGCGAAATTTCATGCACATTGCTTAAAAAACACAGAAACAACAAGATTATGACAGACGGACCTACGGATGTACATGACGATAATATAAGTGCCACTTTTTTACAACGGAAGCTTAGGATACAGTATGTGTTGAAACACAGATAAATTGGATTTAATTTCCCAGAACATTCTCGCATTAATTGTGCATATATACCATAGACCTCTTTTATCACCTTCTTCTAAAAAACTTCGGTAACATAGACATAGCCGCTTCTCTAGTATTCTCTTCGATGACTATTCCTTACTCAACTGTTGTATCCAAACTTTATACAATATACAATGATCTCTTACATTATTGTATAATAGTGGTTAGAAGATTAATTTGCATCATGTTGAGATCAGCTTAAAGGAGCATAATACCAGTTTGACTTTGTTTTAGCTTCACGTCAAGGTGTGGTTTGTGATATGGTGGTTTATGAGGGAGACACTACATTCCCCCACTTGGCTAGCCAAGGATTTTGTTCGAGAGAGAGTGCTGTAATTGTTTCTTTACTGCCGTTAAACTTTGTGCAGAGTTATTAAAACGTGGTTTCTATGGCACAGGCATCATCATGAAAAAGAGAGTCTCAAAAACTGTGTGTTGACAGAAGAAGAAACGTTCAAGAAAAAAGCAAGAGGCAGCAGTGAAGTGAGAGTTAGAGAAAATCGTAAACTTGCTATAACAATGTGGCTGGATAATAAGCCAGTTTTTATAATGTCCACTTGTTACCGTGATGAGAATCACAATGAGTGTGGGCGATGGTTGAAGAAAGATAAAAGTTATGAAAGAGTGAGGAGGAGTAATTAAGAAATACAATGAAAACATGGGTGGCTTCGATCTTTGATGATCGCATGCTTTCAGTGTGCTCATTGCGTAACCGAAGAAATGAACGATTCTCGTGATATCTGACTTATGTGTGGTAAACGCTTGGCTTCAATACAGGATTGTAGAAACTAAAAAGGGTACTGCAAAGAAAAATAATGTTCAAAAGAGAATATATAATGAATTTGGGCACTAAACTCATTACAATATGCTTCGCTTTAAGTTATTCATATTCAATTTCGTCTTAGTAAAGACGAAGACGAAATTGAATATGGATAACTTAAAGCGAAGCATAAAAAAGGTAAAATTCTAATAAAACCACCTAAACCTTCTAAACATAATCTTACCAAAAGTGCAGTACATTTACCTGAGTATGGTACAAAACAATGGCCTTGCAGAAAAAGAGGCCTTGACAAAAAAAATACAGTATTTTGCAAAAAATGTGAAATTCACTTGTATTTTACGCCTAATCGTAATTGTTTCACAAATTTTCATGCAGACCGTTAAGTTTTAGGACTAAGAATAAGTGATTGATTTCTAATGTTCCTATTTCCTTACTATTTGATACGTTAAAATGCAATTATAATGTAATCTGTTGTTTGACGTCATAATTACGTTGAGCTACTTTAAGTTTTTGTTAATGTTGTACAAGATAACAGAATATTTTTGTTAATTATGAAAACTTTAATAAAAATAATGTGTCTAAATCTGTTGTTCTGTTTAAATATTGCTCTTAACTTTTAGATTTAAGCAAACAAAATAATTGACAATGTCCTTCATTACTATCGTACTGTCCCCTTGTTCTTTGAATAAGACAGTGAAAAATTAGATTTTCCAGTGCATGATTTTATAAATGATTTTTCTCATTATCAATAAGTTAACTGGCAGAGTTTCAAAAATATATTCTAAAAAAGGCGTCCGGAACTCGGGAGGATAAAATTTCTTTTCCCCTGTATATGCAATGCCCTTATTTTTCTTGGTTTTTGTCTTCTTCAGTGGGAGATCTCTGGTTACATTCAACGTTACTTATATTTAACATTATCTTCACTGTTTAGAAGAGACATGACCTGTGTCAAATGTTTAATAAAGAAGAAATATTTCACATAATATTTTTAAATGACTATAAATAAATTGTATTTTTAAAAAGTTTCATTTAAATTTAAATCAATTTTATAATTTCTGAATACTGTTCTTTTTTGATTCTCGTAAGAATATTTTCCCATCAGTATACATTTTTTTGTTAACATGTAAATTTGTATCAATAATATAATTCATGTTCTATTTTTAGGCTTTTGTCCCTCACAATGAAAAAAAACGGAACCCTTGTCGGATCACTTAGTTGTCCTAACGTCCGTATGTCTGTCCAAGCTCTTTTTCTTTCGAGCAGCTTGAGATATCAAGTTGTAATTAATATAGTATATCATAAAGAATTCAAGTTTTTTGTAATTAGTTTGTTTTTTACCCATGTGAAAGACATAGTAGGTAATATATTTACATTGTGAAAAATTAATACTTATAAATAGATTTATTAGAAAAACTATGTAGCCTTAAATGTCTATAAGTGCCTAAATTTGTATGAAATACTCGTAGTGCGACTCATAGTTCTACTTATACTTGACAAGTTTTTAAGGTGTCGTATCTTAAAATGAAAAATGGAATCCTTATAAAGTCTCTCAAGTCTCTATCCGTCCTCCACAGCCATTTTTCCTGATAAATCGCTTGAATGGTAGAAACTTAAAATTTGGCATAGTAATAAAACGTATTAATTTTCACATATAACTTTAGCAAAAATGAAATAAAATTTTAGATATGATAAAAATATGGTATTAATATGATATTTTTATTTTAAATTGTATATCTTTTTCTATATTCAAAGCTGATTTTCTTAAAAACCATGCAACGTAGAAGCTTTAAATTTTGCATAGTAATCTATATATTAATACGTGAAGAGAAAACTTTGTACACCTTTTTAAGTATATTGCGCGCACGGAGAAGTGTGAGGTTTGGCTTAGTTAAAGTTTGTATGAGAAGGAGTTCAGAAAGTTGAAATTTATATATAATATGTGTTACAAATACATTAAATTATATATTACAAATACATTAAAAGATTTGGTGCTTACGTTTATACTATCAAACAGCCGCACGAATTAGAGATTATCGCCAAAGAATTTTAAATGTCAGATTAACAATGAGTTTCGAGCTGTGAATTTTGTGTGATTTTAAAGATTTCTTTTTTCATAGTCTGTGAAGCGTATGTCAAGGCAAAAAGCGTTTATTTTATATTTTTTGTAATAGATATCAGCGTTTTATATATTAGTGAAATACAGCTTGCTTAATATACAATGCCGTAAAAGAAAAACTTTGCAGCAGCAATCTGAATTACTTACTCTGGCCTACCTATTAGGGTTTTCAATAAGTATGTTAGTACGGTCGAATTTCGACCACTGGGCGATCACTATTACATATTATTAACCCACATATCTAACTTTTGATAATATCATTATAAGAATGAAAGAGGTGATAAATAAAGTACTGAAAATCCTTTTAATTTTATATAATATGTGTTTTGATTCATAATTATTAAATGCGTATTAAAAATGTATTCTATAAAATATTCGAAAATAAAGTATACCCTCTCTTATTTCTAAAAGTATTAAGTCAAAAAATCATAAAAAACAGGGTTTGTAAAATCTATCTAGAAGATTACAGAAAAACTGTAGTGATTGTCCTAGATCTTGTTTTTTTATATATGCACCATGTTTTATGGAACATGGTACATATGTCAAAAATTATGTCCATGAAAATATAATGGGAAATCTATTTACATTGTGAAAAATTAATATCTGTAAACTATTTAATAGAAATACTTTATACGTTTTATAAATACTAATTGTACGTTTATAATGGTATGTTTACAAGTGTTCAAATGTGTACGGAAGTAGTCGTAGTGCGAGTTCTATTGGAGCTCACAGTTTTTAGCAACTCTGTTTCATAGTAACACGAGAATATTCAACTAACTTGCGCCATGATGTTTTTCACTTAATCTTTTAGCAACTGTAAGCTGTTTCACGCATAGAAAATTCACGAAATGCATCTAGGCATATTTAGTTTACTTAAGGCTTTTTAAATCTAAATGTGAGCTCATAATATCACTTCATACGCTGAGCTCCTTCTTTACAGAAACCCATCGCCATTCTGAAAATACAAAAACAAATATTTTTAAAACGATTATTAGGAAATAACGGGATCTAAAGGTTATATAATTTTAATAACAAATTCTTTCATTACTTAATTTACTACTGTGCATTTATTAGTGTTAATATAAATTTTAAATTAGGTATTTGGTTTAGAATTATCTCAGTTTTAGGAAACTTTACATTCATAATACGGAGTTAAAAAATAGTGAATAGTTTTATTTTTTTAGGTAATTTAATAATAACAAATTAATTATAATTAGTAATAATAAATACCCCACATATTAAAAACTGATTTTATGCGAAGTTCCAGAACTTCAGTGGTAAATAAGTATTGATTCATAGTGTTGACCCAATGATATTGATTTATATTGAAAATAGCAATGAATGTTGTAATAAATTTTCCCCTCTGAAAAGTAGTAAATATACATTTTCTAAAGTTACACTTTCTTTCAATTTATGGATCTCCTTATTGGACAAGGCTGTAAGTAGAGAAGCGAGCTATTCGAATCAAGTAGTTGAGAACACTCCTTTAATGATATTTTGCCAGCTGCAGAGTGTAATTGGTCAAAACGTTTTATAAATTTGATTTTTCATGTTTCGTTTATTAGAAAAAAAATTTAAAAACTACAAGGTTTAGGAAATTATATCACTTGAACAATTTTTATGTAAATTCGATAGTATGTCTATAATCTATTGATTAGCGTAGCCGAAAATACAATTTTATGAAAAACAATTCTGCCTGTAGTTACATACGCGGGTTAGAAGTTATAATTCTATGATATAACACAAGAATAACATTAGTTGGCACACAAATAATGAAAGGAAATAAAATAATAAAAGGTCTGGAGCATGATTATAAATACGGTTGGTAAAATATAAATTCAATTAAATATTTAAATTTTAAAATTTATTTTCTCACATAGAGTATTAAAAAATTTAATTTTTTTATCTGGAATTACAATCATTATCATTTATTAGTTAAATAATAATAATTATTATTATTATTTAAATCGCTTAAATTTTATATTTAAATTATTAAAATTAATTTTTAATTATTCAATAATATAACTGCGTGTATATAATGAATTGTTAAATTTATTATAAACAATTCAAATAAGTTTGATTAAGAAGAAAATTAAATGGCTATGCCGAAAACTTGTTGTAATTTATTAATTTGAAGTATTTAATAAATGATAAAGAAATAATTTATAATGCAAATAAATACATATCGGAACTTAATCCCACTTAGAGGAATACACTTAAAATATATTTTAAAAAGCTTATGAGCACTATTTCTATAACAAATATTCACAATAAATAAAGTTTTTAATTATATGGATAATCATTAAATTTCAATTACTAAAAAAATATTCTTAAAAAACAGACATAACTTAGATTTTTATAAATATGTAACATGTGTTGTGTATTTACAAATACCCCAATAACTATCATAAATATAATATTCGTTACTACACGCATGTAAATATATGTTTAGTGAGCAACTTCATACTGTCGATTTTTGCGCGCGTATCGTAAAATTTCACTATCATAATTTTTTCATTACGTGCCTAAAGAAGTATAACTTCAAAAATATTTATCCCCTATGTCGCTCCCTATTCTGTACTTTCCAGTATGCGGTTCATCAGACCTCAGACCGATAGTTGTACCTTCCAATATTGTCAGCATTTTTAAGTCAAATTTCCACAAATACGTTAATAAATTTATTCATTAAAAATCAATAAAACGGCATATTTTTAACATTGATTTATCATTTTAACCGCCTAAACAGATTTAAGTAAAAGTAATGATTGTAGTGTACAATATTGCTAATTCTATTAATAGCACTAAAGTGAAATGTAAAGCTACCCAAGCCGTCACAACTTTTACAATTACGAACTTTTGCGTGGTAAAAAGGAACCCGGAAGCGATTCAGGAAGCTACACTGGACTTGATAACGGGCGTTGTGCTTTCGAAAATATTACTCCGCGAGCTGTTGCGAATCATGACACTAAATGCGGTGTTACTAGGCGTCAGCCATCGAAAAAATTGGCAACACTAAGTGACATTATTGTTAATTAAAACGTAACTTATATAACTTGGCAGCCCTATTTAGTCACGAGTAATTAATTTGCTTCAATTCTAGCAAAAAATGTAGCAATTTAATTTATAGTTTTATTTTTTCACCTTTTCCCATATAGTCTGAGGTTCATTGTGTGTTAAACAATTGCTTGATTAATATTAGGTACCAAACCATAAATACAATCAATTAATGACAATTATTGGAGTTATTTTAAATTAAAACATTGACATATATGTGTCAACCAGGTACTCGATCTAGTCTTTTAAGTACTATCTAGTTTCTAACTTTCATTAAAGGTTTCAATACCTGTATAATTGAATAACCACTTAGCCGTTCAACAAAACTGGATACGAACATAAAATTATGTGTCTTATGTGGGTGTCAACCTAAACCTTAATAAGGCGGTAACTAGAAGCCAATGGTAGTCCTCTATAGTTTTAGGTTTATGCAGCAGTCGAAGTGGTAGTTTAGTGGTGATCAGAAAACATAATTATGATTTGAAAATTGTATTAAGACAAGAAATATTTTGTTGTGATGGTTTAAACTTATGTTCGTTATGTAATATGCTGCTATCAACTAAACGCCTTCAAAAATAATTGTTATGACCTCTGTGAAACTTTGCGGTTGTGTATGCATTTGGGCAGTAATTAAAAAATGTATACGAAAAATTTGTCTTGGTTATTTATTTGTGGATATTCGTATGTATTTCGAAAAGATTTAACGAGATAATTTTGTTTGTTTTCTATAGACAAATGCTGCTCTGTTTGGGTTAAATATTGTGTTTTGTAAAAGATGTTCTGCTTTGTATTACGATCAAGATACTTCGATCTATGATTATTGGTAATTACTATGATTAAAGGCCTAATTACTGTAACGTTACGTTTTTATGAAGTGTCCCTTATTCAACTTTTGTCCTAATATAAAATTATTAGGACTGAAAAAGGCAAATCAAAATGATTTGTAACAAAATGCTTGAAGTTTTTTTTATTTAAAAAAAATTGACTGTTCTTTTTCAATTATATTTATTGTTACTCCTTTCATTATAACAACTTTTATTTTTCATTTTAAATATTTTTTATTTTCCTTAGTTTTCGTCCATTAGATTATATGGAAGCAAGTATTAAAGAAATATTTTTTAAATTTAACTTAATACGAGATTTTGCGTCATTAACTTATACCTGCACCACGAATGTCATTTCAATAGATGCAGAGATGTGAGGGAGAAAAGAGGTGATGAATAGACGAACAGATATGTTGAAACTTTCAGGGTTCCTGTCTGAGACTACGGAACCTAAAAAAATGTTTTACATCAATACACATGTATCCCAAAAATAGTGCCAAATGGAAGCACAGAAGTAGAGAATATGAAGGTCCACCCGAAATACTCCTGCATATTTATTTATTTATTCATTCAAAGGCTCACAAAACAAGTCACAGTCACGTATGTCTTTAATAAAATATTCACAGTATAAAACCAGACTATAACTCTAATTATGTGTGCAAAAGTTGTTAGAACATTTACATATAAATTTTTAAGGGTTATATGTGAATTTATTACATAAATTATTACGTAATTTATTGATCAATTAGTAATGCTAGTTTTAACTTAGAATATAATATATGCTCAGTGATTTTTTATACTTTCTGCTTTTTCAGCCTCATAGGTTGAGGACAAAATATTTCTGTGCGACATGAGCAATCGTAATAAAAACTTAATTTTTTCCTTAAATAGTTGACTGATTGGCCTATTTAAGAGAAAAATATTTAGATAAATATGTCTTAACATGGCCCCAAAAAATTAACCGAAGGGTGCCTATGAGGCTGAAAAAACATTCGAAATATTAGGTGTTGACCTTAATTTTTGTCGTCATTTAAAAAGTTCACATAATTTTTTTCTGGAACCTACATCAAAAACCTTTTAGATTCATCAGCTTTTTAGCAAAAAAATTTACTCTGCTTCCTTCACGGAGTGATCTTAAAAATACAGTAAATGAAAAAATATACCTTTTATGAGTAATTACGAAAGTAAAAATTGAGGAAAAATATTTTTAATTTTGACCTGTATTCACCATAAAGAGTGACAATATGATGTAATCGTAACTCTTTTTTAGTATTACTACTTGTGCCGGCCGAAATAGCAGAAGTAGTTATTCACCCGCATGTGTATTCTTGCGCTTATGGTTGTGTTACATTTGTTTTATGGTTAAGTTTCTTTAAACATTTTCCTTTTATCCCAAGACCTATAACTACTTACTATAGTTTGTTTTCTCTTGTCTCCTGACTTAAATTCAATTGAATTTTGCAAGCGGGTATACTATAAGGATTGATGTAGTCAGTACTCACGGAAAGTCGCAGTTTGGAAGAATTGAAAAGAGATATGAGGGAAAAATAAGAAAAAATAGAAAACGATATAATAGCATTAAGACGTTTAAATGAGAATTTTTTACAGTGATTCTGTATTTGTATTGGATAAAATGGTCATAATACTATTGGGAAAATTGATATGATTTTTTAAAATAAAAACATTTCTTTATTCACTTACAAAAATGATAATTTTTCACCTACTACACTTTAAGTTTAGTTTTAAAACAAAACTGCCTAGGTAGTAATGTCAAATTGCTTAATCAAAAGGCTAATTAAATAGAAAGTTTTTTAAAGTAGATTGGGAAAAGAAAGTTGTGTGAGTTTTTTTGAAATGACTATTGATGATAATTTTTTGTCGCCATGCTAAGACACATGTCAATAAATGTTTTTATTCCAAACATACCAGTTATTGATAAAAAATTACATTTCTATCACAATCATTCACATCACTTAGAAACATTTTGTCTTTAATCTGTGAGCTTGGTTAAAACACTACATACATTTACATAAAAATGTTTATAACTCAGAATTTATTCTTGATTCTCTACTTCTTGATTCTCAGAGATTCTCTACTTCTGTCTACTTAACTCTATTTCTTGGAACAGCAGTGTAACCTCTATCACGCACCTTATTATTTTTTTCTATTCTGTGATTGTATGAAATAACAAAACGCAATTATATTATTTTGGAAACTAGTTTGACGGATTAAATAAATTTTTTTGAGCTAACAAACATTTTTTAGACAATTTTGAAGTGACAAATTCTAAAATTGTCCAAATACGAAACATGCGGAATCGGAATGAACGAAAGCGACCACGTTTTATCTATTAACCTCTACAGAAATAAAAATTATCTATCAAAAACTTTTTAAACCGAGTGTTTCGTTTCAACTTAACAGTAACCAATCATCACCAAGGACATAGCGCGTGCGCATCTAACGACAATTTGTTTCAATTCTGTATTTAAATTCATTAAAGCGCCTAAAGATATAAGTTCATACCGATCGAATACGAAGGAATATAATAGTTTGAAACGCCAGCATAGCTAATCTTCGATGGGGGGGGGGGGGAAGGCGGAGGCGTTTCGATCATATTTAAATATTAAGTTCTAGCTGCGGTCACGTCTGTTCCGGCAGCGAAGGGCGGGCGTAATGGGCCTTTTGTAATATTAGCGACCGTCCTCAGCCGGTCTGAGTTTGTTTATTTCGCTCTCTGCCCCTTGCCAAATGTTCGTTGGCATTTTATTAGTTTTAGGTATTTTACTGTAAGTTTGCGACTGAGACGGTTTATTGTCTGGATGTTTACTGACGAATTCTTATTGATTGTTGAGCTGTTTGTACCTCTTCGTTGATGGGCGTGTTTGCAGAGAGACCTTATGGACGGTGACTGAATTAGAATTAAGCTTGAGGGCATTTCTGGTACTAACTGTAGGAGCAAAAATAAGACTTAAAATAATTAGATTGGAGTTCCTCTAACGTATCATATTATTTCAATGAAAAAAAAACAAAATAAGTAAGTAAAAACGACTTAGTAGTAAGTCTGTATATGCTTGGAATTGTTGCGAACACCATTAAGATTGGAGATTTTTCGATATGACTTCTTGGCTTAGATCATATTTCGACCATAAATTGTTGCTAGAGGTAAGGTAGGTAAGTATTCCTCTATGACCCCGATAGAGATAGATCTACTTTAGAGATGTGACCTCACCCACGCAAGATTGCTTCTTCATTTTTATAAAATAGGAGGAATCATATCCCAACCCTGATTTCAAACAACATATATTTATTCTTTAACTACATTATTAACCAGGCCGATCAGTGGTGTTATAACCATACATCTTGGGGGTTATTAGGTGGAAGAGGCTTCAGCGGTCTTGGTAGCCTAAATACAGAGGTGTAGAAGGCAAGGGGAAACAACTGCACTATTTATTCCAAGAAAAACACCATGAAAGTACAAGATATGCAACCCGCCTAGCAACCAGTACCGGTTATACTGCATCCGGGGCAGATAAATTGAAATTGGCTACCAGGCACGCAGATGTAGAGAACCAGGTTCTGCTCCCGGAATCTTTTGCAAGTGTGCTAAATTGAATACATAGGCACATGGAACGTACGTGGTCAAACCAGCTTAAACAACGCCAGTAAACCTAAATTTTACTCAGTAGAGAAATACTTCTGATCATGGGCGACTTCAAGAAAAGACGGGTGAAAATTTCCATCACTTGAGTAATTGGGTAGAGAATTTCCTTTTCCCGAACTATCCATGCAGACTTTACAGATGGACTTTACCTATGATAATTGCTACTACTGTAAGAAAATTGACTATATTCTGATCAGATCGTGGTGGAAAAACTCTATCAAAAGCAATAATATATTACCTGGAGCACTCTGTACACTAAATCATAAACTCTTGGTCTCTGAAGTATAGTTGAAGTTAGGAGAAGCAAATAAACTTAAGAGATAAAAAAAACGAGTTGAAGTGAAACGAATAAGTCAAAATTCCTGAAATTATTCGAACCAGTAAACAAGTGTTGATCTACATATAGTAAATTCAGATGAGTTATGGTATCGAGAAAAATGTTTAATAGAAAGCGCTGAAAAAAGAGTCAAAACTACCAAAGGAGACACGACAAATATATGATTAGATGAGCGACAACACTCTTGCTCTTGTTGAGGAGAGACGAAGAATAAATGGGACTGGTGCAGAAGTAAACATTTTAAGTAATTTGTCCCTTCAGATTCAAGTTGCATATAGGCAAGATCAACCAACATGTGTAATTTCAAAACCGTTATGCAGAAGTCGAAGTACACGCAGACAAACACGAATCCTGGGACCTCCATTAAAAAAGTACTAACTCTCACGATTAAAACTTGGGCTATCGAGACTGCTCAAGATAAATAAGCGACATTCCCAAACATGGAAGAACTACTTTCATCACTATTATGCGTTCCGTAGTTGCAGAATTTGCATTCCTAGAATCAACGAACAAAAAAATAAAGGCAAACATTCTGAAAGACGAAGTTAAAGCTGCAATTAAACATCTTAAAATGTGAAAACCACCGAAATAGATGACCTAGAAATATTTCATACGCGGTATTATCAAATATGGCAGACAGGCGTAAGACCGTAGGATCGTAAGACCGCTATAATTATCTCCCTATTGCATTAATTTCTCATGCAAGCAATATTTTACAGCATATCTTAAACGAGCGTTTTAAAAGGTATCCATGAACAAATCCTAATACTGCGCTAGGTTATTAAGAGGACCAGGGAATTCAATAAACGCACTAACATTTGCTTCTTTTATTTTTGCAAGGAATTTTATTAGGTTAAATGGTCATAATTTTGGGAAATGTTATTGGAGATACGCCAAAACACCTTATACACCGTCTCAGGTATCTCCATAAAAATGCAACAACCTCACTCAGAATAGATGATGTATTGTCAAATTAGTTCCACCCCAGTGCAAGAGTTTGTCAAGAATGAATAATCTCGTCTCTTCTGTTACACATCTATACGGAGTTTATAATGATAATCGATCTCGAGAAGAAGACGAAATACGATCGGTAGCTCAAAAATTTCGAATCTTTGATATGTGGATGATACCGAATCTTTGATGAAAAATGCGGATGATACCGAATCTTTTATGAAAAAAATTCACCGCATAGCAAAGATAGTTCAGAACGTCTGGCGGTACAGGATAAAATGGAAGGCGGTACCTTCAGCTTACTGCGTGGAACAGCATTGATAAGATGGATAGATTACGCGAAGGCAACTGTGGGCATTCTAATAAACATATGCATTTGGAGAACAACCGATAGACGGGAATGGTGGCGTATCTTGTGGGGCATCACTTATTTGCAACACACTTTATGCAATGACCACGATCATTCTCCAAAGAGTGTAATGACTAAGGAGAAGAAGTGATGTAACAGCAAAAATTTGCTAAATACGGTCTAGTATTTACAAGCTATCAATTATTATATATTATAAATTAACTCTAATTTTGGATAGAAATGATCTAGTACTTACTAGACGTGAAACTGCTTAGGTGACTAATGGTGGATAGACGTTTTATTTGTGTAGATAATAAAATAATAATAATTACCATTTCTCCATAATTTATCTGCCTCATTTAACATATGTATTGTTTTAAAACGACATTTTTCATTTAGGGAAGCTTTTACAAAAGATTGTCGACTCTTTTATTGCTTTTCCTTGTTGCGTGTTCTAATGATAAGTTTATTATATAAACCAATTTTAATATTTGATTTCATGTAGGGTAGACTGCGTACGGTTGTTACAATTTTCATTTGATCGCCCATAATTTTGATAGTATGCCAGTTAGTGTAGTAGCGTAGACATTTGTCTATGTACATATACCAAAAAAATTTGTATCCCTAAGTGCAATAATTAACTTATTACACTTGTATCCAAGCCAAAGGAATAGCAGTTTTGATAGTCCCTGGCATGCCGTGGATGGCTATAGTTTTTCCAGGATGACTCCGCATCCATCCATCACAAGCAGTATTCATGGCTTTTTTAAAGGATCTGAAGACAGATCGATCTAAGGACTGTAGCCTGCGTGAGCAGCAAGGGTGAAATGAAAGCAAAGTGCTTTCTGTACAAAAATTCAATATATGTTTGTGAATATGTGAGGAATGGTTATTTAGCACTAGTAATATTCTAGGCGTTGGGGAAGCTTTCGAGTATTTCGACAAATACTAGGAATGATGCACCTTGCATCCAGCCTGAGGTGTTTACAGTTGCAATCAATCCTAGTACTGGCCCGTTCCTACGAAAATTATCGTGGTAACGAACCTGGTAAATATGAATAAGGAAGGTGTAAGTTAGGCTTAAAGCGTAACTAACCTAAGGCTTAAAGCGTAACTAATGTGTCTCGTTCAGCTGAAGCAAAAAGACAGTAGTTCAAAGAGACATATCGTTAGCACACAATATTATTTCATTAAATTTTTCAACCAAAAAAGGCAGATCATTAATGTACACAAGAAAAATAAAGGGTCCCAGTATAAAGCCTTGGAGAACACCTACCTTTACTAAAGATCGTGATGATTTAACTTCCCTTTTTTAATTTGTTGTAATCTGTTTACGCGATATTAACAAAGCTTAGGGCTTCATCTCTTAAACCATAATGTTTCAATTTGCAGAGTAACGGTAGCAGATAAAACACAAATATTCAGGAAAAGTTCACATAGTAGAAAGTGATTTATATATTTAGAGATGTATGTAGAATTAATTGTGAAGTGCATTTGTATAAATTAATTTTGGATTTAATTTTCATTAATAATATAATGTCATGGGAATTATCGTCATCTTTTTATATGCTCATTTGAAAGCGTTATATGATCATTTGTGACGTAAAAATCAATATTTTGTAATCGTGATAAAGCATACTATCCCGCATATCTAACACTCATAAAAGAATAAATTACGAAGACTTCAGAACGTAGACCTTGTCTGCTGAGCAGCCAGGTTTTATAGATGAACATTTTAAATACTCTATTTCAACAATAATCATGGCATACTTGAATGGCGTCCCTTCGTTCTATGGAAAGTTATCTCACCACAAATAATCACCTCTCCGGTGATTATTTTTGTGTCAGGTCTGGCGAAGTAGCTCGTAAGAATGTATTGCTTTGCTTTGTAAAAAATTTCCAAATATTACGCTATATACAAATTTTTTGATAGTTATGCCACATTATGAACATAATTTAAAAAAATATATACTTTGTCTCCTGTTGCGAAACACGATGTGTGCGAACGATTTCCGATGCGTGTCCTAGGTTCGATTACAACTTATTTCATCAATGTGATGGATATATGAATCAGCCTTTTATTGTCTTTTGTTTGCACGAGGAAAATTGAATATTTTACGATTATGTTCTCACAATATCTATGCTTGAGAGTGCATTGTCGTTTTCTTTATTTTTCTCCATTTCATCTATGCTTAGCAGGTTCTTTATAAATCAAATTGCGAAATTTTGTTCTTATGAAATTATTTTCAGTGTTAATCGAAGAATTTTGTGCTTCTCATTTTTGAAATGCTTTTCATTCTGTGTGAGTTCATGATGACACCTAATCACCATAAAAACGAAAAGTAATATATTAAATGAAATACTATTTATTATCTTTATTTGTGACAAATTTAACATTTTATTCATTATTGCCAAAATGCATTGGCTGAGAAATATATTTTAATAAATAGGTAAATAAATAAATTTTGTCAACAATACACTCCTTCAGCATATTTGTCTCCATTACTTCTATTGAAAACGATAAAGAGGATACGATAATAGCTTGGAGCGAAACGACGCCACCTGGGGCGCGCGCTTTCAAACGAGGAGCACTAAAGATGAGGCGCGCATAAAGGAGATGGCGGCGCCCTGTCGACGTCGAGCGTCGCGACCTTCGGAAAATCAGTTCTGGGGCGGAGAGCGCTGCATAAACTTCAAACTGCGCTCTTTGCAGGCGCCTCAGTTCGTTAGTATGAGTTAAATCATAATTTTATTGTTCATTTTGCGGAATAGTGCAGGTGCGGGCACTGACTTGGGGGTGGGCGTTTTCGAGTGAGAAAATGTCAAAATAAACTAACGTAGTGGATATTTGTTACAATGTTAAGTCGCTTTCAAGTTTACAAATGTTATTGCATAATAATGGTTCAATTTTAAATAGGGGGACTGAATTCGGACATTTTATAGGTATTGCAAAACTTCGGTTGCTCTTTTAAAATCACACGTGTTCGAACAGTGGAGTACCGATTAACTGATTAGCATACAATTCCCATTTATTACGTTTTTGCTGTCCTTTTTAAGTTTGACAGCTGTTGGTTCAAACGTAATAACAGACTGGCATGTATGAGGATGTGACTGCGAATGAAAGAAGCAAATGTAGTGTTGCACTCCATCTTCGCTATCTACCATGTTTCGATGAAAAGTGGCGTTATATTATAAGTTAAGTGGGAAATACATATTTATTCATAAAAGGTTAAAATCCATTCGGCAAAAGTCGTCAATCGGACAAATTATTAAGTGGAATTCGCAAAAAAGAAGTTATCAGTTGCGCCGCGAACCTTAAGTGAATATTTTTTTGTATTATTTTTATTATATAAATTGTAATAATGACATAAAAATAAATGCGTCATTATATTAAAAAGAAATGATATAATACAATTCCTAGAAATTATATAAATTAATAAGCAATATAGACTGAATTCTTTCAGACTTAGGCATAGTTATTTTAAATATTTGCATTTCGTTACAAATTTTTGAATGCAAATTTCTCTTTCAATGAAAATATTTTAGCATGGATCGTCTTTTGTCTCATGTGAGCATATTTTGACACACTCAAAATTTCAAATTGTTCTAAATGGAACTTTAAGAGAAAGAGATGAGGGTCAAATATATTTCTGTTTTTTTACGGTCCGTACCTGACAAAGATAAAGATCTGTCACATACACATGTCACATATACATGTTCTCAGAAAGGATTTGACGAAAGTTTTCGATCTTAATAGTTAACATCCAAAAATATTTATACGGAAATTTTGCAGGGACAAGTGAAATACTAGATTCTGATAATATACGCTTGGCTATGGATAATATACAAGTCACTGTCCTTGTGTTTCTTGATTTCAACTCAAGTGCGTTCAACTCTCGTTGACTTCGATATTCTTCTTGCTCGCTTGACATATCTTCTATACATATCTTCTATATTCCAACATTTACTTGAGTGGTTTAGTTCATATCTTCGTGGACGCAGGCAATGTGTTAAGTTGTCAGATACATATTCTAAGTGGACTGATCTTACAGCTGGTGTAAGTCAAGGTGGAGTTCTATCTTCTCTCCTCTTCTCAGTATTTATTGATGATGTTGTTAGAAACATTTATAGCAATTATCATCTCTATGCTGATGACCTACAAATCTATGCGTACTCGAACCTCCATTTCTTATCAAAAACCATCGACATCCTTAATTGAGATCTCGCTTTAATTGGTAAGTGGGCTCATGCAATGGGTCTTTTGGTTAACCCAAGTAAGTCACAAACTATCATCATCAGTAGTCAAAGACTGACTTTTAAAGTAAACCTACCTAGTTTACCGAAATTAGTGCTAAATAGTACAATAAAACCATACACGTCAACTGTTAAAAACCTGGGCTTACTGATCGATCAAAATCTTAATTGGCGGCCTCAAGTAAATGATGTTAGTCGTCTTGTTTTCAACAGGATACACTCTTTGAAAACGTCTTCAAAATTTTCTACCGACTGAAACGAAAATCTACCTTTGTCAAACACTTTTATTACCATTAATTGATTATGGAGATGTGTGCTATCCTGATCTTAATGAAGAACATTTGTGCAAGTTGGAACGTCTTAAAAATTTATGCATCCGGTATATCTCCGGCCTCAGAAAATATGATCAAATTACTGAGTACAGGTCACTTCTCAAACGGCTGAAGATACGTGATCGACGCCAACTTCACATACTTACACTTCTTTTGAACATATTAAAAAATCCTCGTAGCCCAAATTATCTTAGTGGCAAATTTAAAGATTTGTCTGCTCACGGCTTTGGGATACGATCAGAAAGTTCACATACCCTACTTATTTCTAAACATACCTCTACCACTTACAAAAAATCCTTCACTGTCCAAGCAGCAAACATTTGGAATCACCTGGATCCTGACATAAGGAAAATCACATCTCTAAATATTTTCAAAGATCGAGTGAAAAAGGCGTGCATCTCCTGAAACCTTTTCCTTTGTGTCCTTGCCCTTTCCTGTCTTTCCCATCCCAAATCATGTCAATATTTTGTTTTCTTTTATAATTTACTTTTGTATTTTTTTTGTTTAATGTGCTATGAAGAATTTTCATTGTAAAATCTTTTAGAGTCTACCAACTAAATGTCAATACAAATTGTTTTTGAGGATTGCTTCACACATGATTTTAGCACCAGAGAGTACAACCACCAATGTGGTTCAAGGAAGCGCTGTATTAAATTCTAACTTCTCTGCTGCTTTGTTTGCGTAAACTAGGTAGACACTGTGTGTAGAGTTTGTTGATATATAAAAAAAACAATAGTGTTGACAACATACAAACAATTAGTAATTTAATAAAAACGAAACAGACTTTTTATTTTATATTTTAAACTATAAAACTGACTTTCATAAAATTTTCATTATTCTCTAAGCGAGAATATACTTAAGCCGATAAAAATAGAATAATAGTAATCTGATTGTAGTTTCTAAGAAATACGTGGAAAAACATATAAGCAAAATTTCATAAATTTTTGAAATTTTATGCAGTTGTTTAGAAGCCTTAAAATATTAACATATTTAATAATATTAAATACATTTGGGTCGAATTTATAACCTCCTTTTTGAAGTTAATTAAAACTTTGTCTGAAGTTAATAAAACGAATCGTCTATGCGAGCGAAGCCGCAGGCAAAACTAGTAGTCAATATACGTAGACCATTGACTATTTGACAAATAGTTAACCAGGTTTCGAACGTGTGGCTCCCACAGCAATGTATTGGATTAGAAATCGCCTTCCGCTGGCAGTCATCAGAAATGAAAGAAGAGTTTACAAATATGTTCCATACCGTATACACAAATTTGTTTGTTTGTCTCCTGTCAGTACACTGATTTGTCGAGATACTTTTTAAAAAGTGCTAAAATTATTTTAATTAAAAATCCCTATAAGGCGCACAAAGCATAGTAAACTTTAACATTATCTTGCTGATATTCCGACTTAATTTCTATTACTTTAAACACACACACACACACATTTTAATAACTTAGTTACTAGCGTCTTCCCTCGCATGGTATTTAAACATATTTAATATTTAATTATATATAGGTGTTCTTTCCGTGGGTATAACTAAACCATAAAAGTGGAAAAATTGACAATATTTCTTTAGATAGTCATATTAGCTAAAAAACAGCTGAAATAAAAATAACTTAAGCTGCATATTAGTTTGTAATAGTTTCCTTACAGGACAAAAGGCAGTGTAAATATATATAATAACTTTTACATGTGCCAAGCTTAGAATCAAATATATTGCAAGAACAAACATTTCCGATTTCAGGTATAAAAATTATTTCTGAAATGTCCAGCTAACACGGTGATTTAAAAAATTGCTCCATTTTCATATTTATTTTCGACTGAAGTATTTTTATCTCACATGTGTCTGTCTGTCACAGTCGATTTTCTCAAAAACTATGCTGAATAGATATTTTAAATGTGGAATAATAAAATATTTGGTTAACCAACATGCTTTGCTCTAACATCAAAGATCTTTGCTTTGCTATTTAAACTAAATATTTAGAAAACGTAGAAAAAAGTTGTCGCTAATCGTTAAATAAATGATAAAAACTTCCTATTAGATATTTGCACCAATTTCATTATGTATAAAACACATCTGTCTTTCGTGCACTTTTTCTCGTCATTATTTTTTATTTTTTAACAATGTGAAAAAAAATTAAATTCTATGAAATTCACCTTTCCGACTGGTTCTCGTTATCTGCTTTGTTTTTCTAAATCAATCGGTATTTACGTCATTAAGATTAAATAAGGAGCCGTCACGCAAATTATGCCGATTCAGGCATACTCATTCTCTAGAAGAACATGATATTTAAAGTGGCAGGATTTAGAAAAAAATCTATTAATGAAGTTACGAGCCATCTAATTTCAGAAGAATCGTGAAATATATGTAATTTAGTATACCTAATCTCAACCATTACGCTAATTTATAATAAAAAGCTACATTCAGTATATCAAAACATAGTTATCTTCAAAGTTGTCAGGCAAAATTTCAATACCTGTTATATTTATTTTATAAGCACGAATTCGAATCACCCAAAATTACGCGCAAAATTCTCCTATAATAATATATGAAAACGACAAACGAAATTGATATAAAAGACTAGCAGAAATAAGTAGGCAATCAGTCGACGGCTGAATGCCGTCAACGGCGTAATTCTCGGCCGCTTTGTTCAATTTTATAGTTTCGTAATTCGACGTAAATATACTATTATTTTAGTCAGCGTTCACGATCTTGGACATTTTATATTTAAATATTTTAAAAGCAATGTAACAGTTTTGAATTGGTTTTTCATTTCTTTTGTGGCAAAACACTTATATAGTAAAATTAACTATACGTATTCATAATTTTAGACTGCCAATTTGTAGTATTTTATATTTAATTTTTTGTTGATTTTACAGGTGGTAAGAAAACCCTTTATAAAAAAAAGCCAAGATGAGGAGTATATTAAAGCTAGGAAGACAAAATGTTAGGTAATGACTAACTCAAATTCTATTTTAAGTTTCTTCTTACTTTTTCTTGTTCTCGCTGAGTAAAGTTAATTATTTAAATATTTTTCGACCTATAATTTTTTAAAATCAATTAATTATATTAAATTCTTTAAAATCAATGATATTATTAAAAAAATCGTTTAGATGAAATTTATGAAAATTGTCCTCTACTCGTTGGGGAGAACAAAACTTTTGTTAATGAGAAAATTGGTCAGAATAATGAGGTATTTCCACGTCCATGTATTTATGTAGTTATTATTTGTATCAGAATATATCGCGTTAGTCGCCAATAGTTCCCTATTTGATATTAGACTATGAATTGCAGTAATTTCGATTTATTAGTTTTAATGGAGTTAAATATGACTATATTATCTCACAACAAACAAAAAACAAGATTAATAACGTGACTGAAAGTAATTGGTTATAACAAATGTTACGACATCATGACGTTAAAGTTAAAAGTTAAAGTTCAAAGTTCTTAAATTTAATTTTGTTTTGCGATGAAGATGTGTGATTATATTAAATATAAGTATTACAAAACAAGTAAAATACAAGACAATTATATTAAATATAAGTATATATAATAACAACAAAAAAAGTAAAATAAATAAATAAATAAATATATTAATACACAAAACCGGAGATACGTAGAATTAGTGTATTACTTTGTCCTTACTTTCAAATACCCTTGCTTTTGTATAAATATATTACCGATAGTTATTATCGGTAATATATTTCCATTCCATTTACTTTTATTACATACACCGTAAAGTTTGCATTGTATAATCTCACATGATAACAACAATTGAATTTATTACCCTCACTAAAATACTGGTATATTGTATAACTCTAGGTAATATAATAAAACCTACATTGCGCCCCTGCAATAAACTCACTAATATAAACAATGGAAAAATCCGCACAAACCAGGCTTCCGCTATTGTGTTTGAAACATATAAATACTATTGGTTGTTCCTAAGAGTGAATCTTTGCTAATATCCCACTTGAAGATGTTGTAATACAACGAAACCTAGGTCGTGGTAAAAAAATTAAAATAATTAGAAATACACGTAGTTTCATTTAATTGTGAATAATGAATTTCTATATATATAATATTTGAAAACAGCCGATTTGGCTACATTGGCGATATTGTACCGTCGACTCCGAATTAAATTTCGTAAGGCGGTACAAAGCATATGGTTTAACAAAACATGCATAAAGTGTAATCTTATACCCAGTCACGTGAACATAAAGATTAGTGGAACAACTCGAGCAGCCCAGAAAGCAACAACGAAAGCCGTCACCACCTGGCTGAAGGAAGAAATTCGGGAATCAACCATCAAACGAGACAACATAAACCTCTGTCTAAAGGTAATACACTCTTCTCTAACATATCTCCTTCACCCTATAGACTTTGATACTTTAAACTATAAAATTAGAAATGATGTCAGTGCTATAATAAAAAACATAACCCAAAAACAATTAAACAAAATTAAAAAACTAAAAGCCAAAACCCAGAAACCAAAAGTCACACCCAAACAAACGTTCTATCCCAGAATAGTAAACCTTTCACAATCAACATTTAATAATAAAGAAATAGAACTTTTAAATAAAGGATTCAAATGTAATATTCCTACCGCACCATCAAGAAAAAACATAGAATCACTTGTAGATACCACCATTGCATTCAGTAACCAGGACGCACTTACTAAACACAAAGCTGCTGATATAATATGTAAAGAATACTCTAAAACCAAGACACACATTAATGACGAAATTTTGACACAACGTAATTTACAAATTAAAATTAATAAAGATAAACTCATCCTATCTAGAGCAGATGAAGGCAACACTATAGTTATTCTAGACCAAAGTGAATATAAAAATAAAGTGTACGATTTCCTTAAACCACGACATTTGCAGATAACGTAAAACAATTAATTAAAACCTGTAACATCATATTTCGTAACGAATTCGCGAAACATAAAGTTATAGAAATGAACCCTAGACCCCCAATACTATATGGACAACCTAAAATTCATAAACCAAATATACCCATACGACCTGTTGTCTCATACACAAACGCACCCACAAAAAAATTTGCTTTTCACCTGAATAAGATCTTCGAAATAAAACCGGATTTGCGCCTAAATATACCATTAAAAACTCTGTTGATCTCTGTAATAAAATTAAAAATATACATCTAACACCCAATTGTAAATTAGTATCACTCGACGTAGTAAACTTATTTTCTAATATACCAACAAAAGATTGCCTAAATATAATTTCAGATATCCTAGAAAAGAAAAAGTTAAACCCATTGAAGCATCGGAAATTAGAGACCTCTTTAAATTATGCATAGACCAAAATTATTTCCTATTCGATAAAATTTTTTTTCAACAAGTCAATGACCTTGCAATGGGTTCCCCCCTCAGTCCCCTTTTAGCCGAGTTATTTATGAACCATCTAGAAACCAGCCTCTTAAACAGTAAATTAGCGACCAATATATTATACTATTATAGATACGTTGACGTCCTTATATGCTAGAAATGTACACAGCGACAGTTAGATCAGTTTGTTAACTTTGCTAACTCCCTGCATAATAATATCAAATTCACTTTAGAAGTAGAGTCCGATAATAAACTTAATTTTTTAGATATAACAATAGAACGAAAAAATAATAAATATAAATTTAGTATATTTAGAAAAGACACAAATGTCATGTACGAATATTTTGTCTGCCGTGCTTACATAATTGATGATAAAATTGTAAAAAAACACATTCTCTATTCAAAAAAAACAAAAAGGTATGTAATTACCACTAATTTAGTCTTCTTAAACTTATATGACGATATTTTTTTTATTTATTATTTATCATTTCCCAATTCCGTTTGCTAAATTATTACATATGAATTTCATAACATGATAGTTTCAAGTTTTCGAATTACCACAGGCTACATGCCTTGTATGTATGTTGCATAATTGCTGTTATGAGCACTTTCGGGACAGTCGTTGGCGAAAACTATTATGGATACACAAACAACAAACGTATGGGAGAATTCTTAAAAAGTCTACAGAAAAGTTCATTATTTGTGGATAAGTAGGTGATTTCAAATGAAAGAAAATGGTATGTGTTGCAGTTGCATCTCGCTATATTTCCTCTACTTTGATTTCACAGCACCATATAAGAATTTTTAAGAAAAAAAAAGAAATATTCGATCAAAAACAAAAAAAAATTATTAAACTTTGCAAGCGTCAAAGTAAATTTAGGCATTTCCTGTAGTTAAAAACTGCCTCCTAAATTTTAGAATTTGGATCAACAGACTAAGAGAATTCTCACCGAAGTTAAGCCATCAATTTATATAGAGTTTTCTATGAACGAAAGATAACAATTCAAACTTTATTCAATTTTGATTCAATTTTTTAGTAATTAATTTTTATAAATAATATATTCCATATTTTTTATCGTATTTAATATTTTTATTTAAAATGAATTCTATCATGGTGTTCATTTCACACGCCATTTTTTGACAATTCTCTGTTTCTTAATATCAAAAATATCATGATTTCATAGTACATTAAGCTTATGATCATGACACATATATTAAAAAATTAACCAAGTGCTTTTCTCCACTTTGCCGTGATTCGATTTTGTTGCCATGTTTGATTTCATCAGCTTGTTAAGTGTTTCCAATTTGAGGGACTTTGGCTTTGGGAATTTGTCTTTGAATTATTCAACATTATCCTAATTCACCGTTTCTATGAAATGTGTTTATGAATGTAAATTTTATATATTGCAGGGCCAAAAAATGTCGGCTACTGGCTATGTCTTTGGCCGATATATTGCTGGGTAAGTGGGGTAATACACCTTCGACAAGAAATCCTGCGTATATTATCGTTACTTTCTTGAAAATAAGGCTATGATAAATGATTGCGAATAGCTTTTTTGGTTTCAGATTCAGTGCTCATGGAGGTACTGAAAGAAATACCCAAAAGGGGGTGAAGTTTTAAAAAATATTTTTCAAATAAGCTACTAATATAAATAAGTAATTTTTAATACATGTTTTACTTTAAATTGTCACTTAAATAAAAACAATTATTTTGGAAAAAAAATTATTTGTTTTTTCACTTCCAAAAATAAATAAACGTTTCAACTTCACTTCTATTATTATTTAAAATTTTATTGAAATTCAAGTAGTGCAACGTTTTGAAAAAAGGTATAAAAATGTTGACCCAATAATAATACTATAGTTGAATTCAGGATTCCTAGAATATATGGTTCATTTCATATTTTTCTTTAATTATGTTACTTTCTATTAAATAATTTTATGTTACAATACATTAAGCAATTTTAAAACATAGTACTAACAATTTTGAGAAATTTCAATTTGCTCTCTTTTTTATGACAAAACCTAGCTTTTAATTATGAAATGTGCATTTAATTATCATTTAAAATATTTGCATGGAAGGAATATTAAAATTTACTAAATGATATGGATTTTTTTTACCTGGAAATTATGTACCTTCCACTTACGTGCTTGATTTTACTGCTGTGATTACTAGCGACTCCTGCCACATGCTTTCTTGCTATTTAAATACAAGTTATCGTCTGGTTTTCTCTTAGACGAGTAACATTATTACCAGTTGTCCTCTTAGGTAACTCTTTCCGGGTAAAAACAAAGGACAACAATTGCTTTTTTATTTTAATTTTATTTTTCGGAAATAATTATTTAAAGTGGATTTATTAATTCTAAACGCTTTAGTTATTTAGTCTGTGTATTAGCCGAGTACTAAATTATATGGCACTATCTTTTAATATAAATACTTAACAGACAATGCGTAATTAATAGCCATTTATGTATACATTTTAAAACTTTTTTGTATATTTTCATGCCGGCTTCAATATTTTTTACATTATTTAACTCATTTGTTGTGGTTTTAAAGTTTAACTCGGAAGTATACGCAGTAAACTTCGACTTCTTTTGCTTAAATCATTATTGTTCATTCGAAAAGAATTGAAAAAGGTATTATTTACCCGACTTCTATTTGCATTTTCTATGCTATAAGACGTTGAAAGTCTTATGTCAATCTGAGCCAAACCGTAACAAACTCAACTTTTGTCTTCATAAAAGTAATGTAAACAATAATCACAAGATTGTCTCTATTTTTACCCGACTGCGCGCAGCAAAGTTTATGAATTTAACAGCCTATGTATGTATGTATGCATGTATGTATGACTGTTTGATCGCAGTCTAAAAACTTCTTTACCGATTTTAGCAATCGGTTCGTATTTAATAACAACACGGTTTGTATTTAATCAACAAGAATGTCCTGGCTAGGTTTTCTGATATAAAAAGAACATTTTGGCGGATTACAATAAAAAGCAGAATTAAAAAAAAAGTTTGCGAGTATTTTATCGAAAGAGATCTCATTCAACAGGTTGAAAATAATTATGAGGGTTCTTCAACTATGTTTTTATAAACGTGAAAAAATAGACAATTTTGGCACAAATCATAAAAATATTAAGTTTTGTGTGTGCTCGGTTTCGGACTATGTGTATTAAAATAAAAGAAAAGCTACCAAAAAGTGTAATACAAAAACGGAGAGAGAAAAAACTAACACTCGACTGCATCAAAAATAACTGAAAAGTAGAAAAACAAGTTAGATGATACTAATTTCACTAAAAGATAATTGTCGCTGAATTGTAAAATCATAGATGGCGTTCAATTTTGACACATGTTCTATTGGAAGAAATACAGACATCTTAAAACTAATGTGTAAAAAAATAAGCGCTACCTTCCCAAAATGTACATAAAGTCTGTTCTATTTTTTTGATTATCGACTGGAATTAAAGTAATTATTCTGGAATTAAATATAGAGAAACAGTTCAAGTATTTCAGCTAGCCCTGGAATAATCGACTACACTCCGTGCATATTTCATAAGGCTGCGCCGCTATGACATGGTGCGCTTGGGCGGAGATTTTCATATTTCTGCTTTCATTTACTTTCAAAATTCTTTTAATTTCCCTTAAACTGTTGTTCCAAATCATAAAATGTAAGAGCCAGTTTTTATTTATATATTAATAATTTAAATCAAATTTCAGGTAATTTTTTTATTTTTGACAGATTTTTATTTTATTTGTAAGATTTCTTACATGGGGCTGTGCGATGAATGTCGAGTGTAAGAATATAGCGTGAAGCAACTGCGACACACATCATTTTTTTTAAATTTAAAAACAGCTTTCCGTTATTTATCCACAAAAGACATACTTTTCTGTAGACTTTTTAAAAAATACCTGTCATCATAAAAGTGCTCATAATAGCAACTTGTTCTCTAATAACATTGACATTGTTAACAATATCTCAATAACTATAAAACCAATATACATAGCATTTAGCCTCTGGCAATTTGAAAACTTGAATCTATAATATAGTGGAATTCGTATGTAATAATTTCGAAAACGGAATTGGAAATGAGAAATAATAAATAAAAAAAAAATTGCCGTATGAGTTGAAGAAGACTAAATTACTGTCGTGTATATCATATGTAATTAGATATGTAAAAACATAAAGGTAATTATATACATCATATGTAATTACCTTTATGTTTTTTTTTAACAGAGTCTGTTTTTTACGATTTTAACTTTAAATATGCAGCGCGGCAGATAAAATATTCGTACATAACATTTGACTGAATCCTCTCTCTCTATGCTTTGCTCTCATCTCTGCTTGTCAGCTACTGTACTATACAGAGATTAAATACCATGAATATTTTGTGAGATGGTGCCGCACCTTTTTAGATTGCGATAGTGTGATTTAACTATAGAATTTAACGAAAAAGTTTATATCGGTTGACACACAAGTCATATATGAATTTTGTTATTATTAAACTCTTAAAAATAAAAAAAAACTGAATACGATTTTTTAGAAATTTACTCACCTGCGTACCTCGAATCGAATCTACTAAGTACGAAATGTTTTCAAATGTTTGTATCATTTATTATGAAAGATTAACTAACCGGAAAATTTCGGGCTATTTTTATTTAAAAATTGTACTGTAATTATTAATTTCATTGCAACTCTGCTGTTATTTTTAAAATATAGACTTACTTTATAAATACAACATAAACCGAATTATTCTTCGAGTATGTTTTGGACCGTTAAAAAGTTTTTAAGTTCTGAAAGTTCAGGTAGATGCCTGTTGTTAGGAGCCATTATATAGCACTATACTTTTCAGTCATTACATAATGTAGTCATATATATTATATTAGAGGTTTTCGAATGAGATATTATTGTACAGTGTCGTCTCGTCTTTGTACAGGAGGAATTAATTATTATGCAACAAAAAAAACAGTAATACCATTATGGAGTTAGGATTTTTGAGAAACTATATTATTTTATAGCAGACAATAAAAATAAATACTTTTGGGATATTAAAGTGTGGTACAGAGGATAAATTTAAATTTAAGCAAATGCAAAGTAATAATGTGAAGACGGAATTGAAAATTGCCCTACTTATGAATCGAATATATATTTCTACAAAATATGAAAATTGTATGAAAAATGTATTTAAATTTCTTCATTTTGAAACCGTTGAAGCGAAAAATTTAAGAAAAATCTAAGACGTGCATTAGAAAGTAAAATAAATTAAAGGAGAAATTATTTGTTTCAAGTTTCAATGCACATTTAAGCAAAAACACTGGAATATATTTTAATCTTTTTTTTTGAAAATTTATCTTCTTAAAGAACAAATTAGAACATATTATTTTAGAGTCGTTAGCATCTTTTTGTTCTATATTCTTACCTTTGCTATTGAAATACAATATAACCATAAGTTAGTACTATTTATTTATCTCAAAATTTTTGGGTTATTTATTTTAAATCATCAGAAATTTTTTCCTAAAGGAAAATTTTCCTTGAACGTGAAAAAAAAAGGAAGACTAGATCTTTGTCATATTGTTGTTCATACTTGTTCAGCATAATTTAGATTTAATTAATATCTATAATAATTTATTTATGAAATAATTTCTTTCATACCAGAGTCTCCTTCATGATAGAGTTTCTTTGAGCTTTTGAAAGGAAGACCTAGAAACTAATCTCTAATTGTGGGGAATCAATGGAAACAAATTGTGAGTATTCGAGATCGAGCGATGGATGCCTCATTAGTTCTGCGGATGTATTTGAATTATTTGTTTATCGGGTAAATTGAGTTTCATAACAGTATTTCAAGTTTATCACAGTATTCAAATTTGCCATTTGTCAATGCGTTAAATTACATATCCGCGAACGTATTACGGAATTATGTGAGTTGTATATCTATGATCATGTTATCGAATTTCAGCATTCGACTGCTATTTGTTGAATTTTATATATCCTTTGACAGGACCGGACTACACATAATAGCCTTTTAATATTAAAACATTAATCAAGAGATACTACGATAAGAGAGATTTATTTTCAAAATTTCATTATTTTTGTTTAAAACCTTTTCCTACTTCACTGTGAGATATTTATATGTCGAAAAATTTACACGTAATAGATATCCTTCTAAGGATACATTTACAGTTTATAAGGTGCCTTTTAACGCACTTACGTCATCTTGCTAATATATTAGTCGTTCACCGCATGTTTTGAAACATAACGTGAAAATATATAATTTTTTCTAGGTGACTTCTCAATACAGTGGAGTAGTTAATGGTTCACGCTTTTAGTGAAAAAAGGAAAAATAAAAAAAAGTGTAAGTAAATATAAAGGGCAGAATTTATAATTACTTTAAATTCGAAAACTCTGTTCAAAATATCATAGAAATATTGGAAATTTTTGGGAACATTTCAGTTTTGTATTGCCTATTTAGTTTTACAAGTGGTTCAAATAATGAATTTAATTAACAATCTTAACCATTAGACAATTTCTTGATAATAACAATTGTTTAATTATTTAATTTAATTTATAAATTCAACATTATATTTGTGTTTTATGAAACAAGGCTTATACTGTATTTGGGCACCATCAATAAATATTTTTCTTATGCGACTTAAAGGATAGATCAAAAACTATATAATGGTATCACACTTTTTCAGTTCTGAGTACCCTCTGTAAGAAATACCCAAATATTTAATTATAATCCTAATTTAAATACTCAATAATAAAATGACCCTATCAGAGTAAAATATTGTCAATCAAGAAAATAGATTTTGTAGATTCAAATTAAATTTACGGAAATGACAATTTTACAGAGAAAAAACATTGTGTTAAAGTAACACAACGAGCAACGGTTTTTTTCAATTAAAGTTATAACAATTACTAAATTAAATGAAATCGAAATATGCTGTGGAGATAAGTTACCGAAATGAATCAGGCAAGAAAAACCATTAAAGTGTAAAATTGGTCAAGTACTTTTTTATATAATACGGATGGAAAGAATTTATATAGTTATTTTAAAACACTTGATAAAATAAAAAAATGCTCCATTATCAAATCTTACTTCATATAATGTACACATAAAATCATAAAAAAAATATTTTTTTTCAGGGTTAACGGTAGTGTGTCTTGTGTATGCAGAACTTTGTTTTGCATTGAATATTTTTAATTAAAACTAAGTGCTATCTGTTAAGACACGCTACTAAGCCCAAAACAATAGTTTTTCGAATTTTTGTCTGTTTGTCTGTTTGTGCGCACTTTCGTTGTTCACGCTAATCCCAGCAACGATTGAATCGATTTAGATGCGGTTTCCGTGACGAATTTAGACTAGCTTGGGCTAACGTATAGGCTTTGTTTCATTTCAATCGGTTCATAAATAAAAAAAAGATACACCAACCGTTAGTTTGCATTTGTTATGCACGCCAATATCAGAACCAGTGGACCTGAGTTGAATGCGGTTTTACATATAGTGTACCACAGATATATTGTAAATATAGTGATTACGAAAAGTACAGTGATAACGAATGTGCCTGATTCTCATGTGTGAAAGAGATAGCTATTTGTGTGAAAGAGATAGGTACATATTGAACCTTGTAGAACCTTCTAGAGATTAGTTCGGCTTGATGGAGAAGCAATTAGTTAGTGGAATTCGAATAGTTAACACCGAGGAAATGAAAGACAGATTTTAATTTCATATGTGTAAAAAGCATAGGTATATATTGAATCTTATAGAATCTTCTAGAGATTAGTTCAGACTATTATAAGAGCCGCAGTGACGATAATAATAATAATGATTTAAAATACAAATAGTTAACGCCGAGTTAAGAAATGGGAATCAGTATTAAATCTAGACACAGAGAGTACGAAAGCGAACAGTTAAAATTAGTAAACAATGAGTTCTTAATATCGAAGGAAAGTGTGTAACGTTATATATTAAATTGTAAAATCATGTTTATGGCAAAGAATATTAACTATTACTGCGTAAACAATCGACAGTCACCTCCCTCCGCCAGTTTAAGGTTACCCGCAGATAAAGAGAACGATTAAAAGTACGCGATCCCAGGTTGCCGCTTGTTGCGTGCGCGTGTCATTTGTTTGATTTTGCGATTTTGGTTGAATTTAACTTATGTAATTCAGTCTTAATTGATAACTATTTACAATAATTCAATATTACAGCCCGTTATTGCGCTGTGTACGAGTGCTTAGAAAGCAATAAAATCAATAAGAATAGTAGATTGTTTTGTCTCTTTTTTTGTTTGTTGTAAATAATGTTGTTTTGTATCATCCGCTTATTTGGCTACCTATAATTTTATGT
Source organism: Druceiella hillmani (assembly GCA_039881145.1). Lineage (NCBI taxonomy): Eukaryota > Metazoa > Arthropoda > Insecta > Lepidoptera > Hepialidae > Druceiella > Druceiella hillmani. The sequence goes on from JAYKKI010000059.1 coordinate 105,804, forward strand.
CTACAAACATGTCACAAACATATAAAATACAAACTGATCTTAAAAATCGTTTTTTTGTTTGAAAGCGATGTGGTTGAAAAACATATCCCGGTAGTGTCGGGGTATGTTTTTCAACCACATCGCGGTAGGTTTACTAAGAGTCAAAAGACACTTTATTTCGATATTAAGAACTCATTTTAACTGTTCGCTTTCGTACTCCCTGTGTCTTGATTTAATACTGATTCCCATTTCTTAACTCGGCGTTAACTGCATTTTAAATCATTATTATTATTATCGTTACTGCGGCTCATATAATAGTCCGAACTAATCTCTAGAAGATTCTATAATATTCAATATATATCTATGCTTTTTACACATATTAAATTCAAAAGTGACTTCATTTCCTAACTCGGTGATAACTGTTCAAATTATTATTATTATAACTGACTAATTGCTTTTATATCAATCCGAACTAATCTCTAGAAGGTTCCACAATGTTCAATATATACCTACTTCTTCCACACAAATACCTATCTCTTTCACACATGTGAAAATGTCACATTCATTGTCACTATACTATATAATCACTATATTTACAATATATCTATGGTACACTATATGTAAAACCGCATTCGACTCAGTTCCACTGGTTCTGATATTGGCGTGCATAACGAATGGAAGCTAAAGGTTGACGTATATTTTTTTTATTTATGAACCGATTGAAATGAAACAAAGCCTATACGTTAGCCCAAGCAAGTCTAAATACATCACGAAAAGCGCATCGAAATCGATTCAATCGTTGCTGGGATTAGCGTAAACAACGAAAGTGCGCACAAATAGACAAACAGACAAAAATTCGAAAAACTATTGTTTTGGGCTTAGTAGCGTGTCTTTAGCAGAAAGCACTTAGTTTTAATTAAAAATATTCAATGAAAAACCAAGTGACACCTACACAAGATACGCTATCATTAATCTTGAAAAGAAAATATTTTTTTTATGATTTTATGTGTACATTATATGGAGTAATTTGATAATGGTGCATTTTTTTTATTTTATCAAGTGTTTTAAAATAACTATAAACTTCTTTCCGTAAGTATTATATAATAAAGTACTTGACCAATTTTACACCTCAATGGTATTTCTTGTCCGATTAATTTCGATAAATTATCTCCACAGCATATTTCGATTTAATTTCATTTAGTAATTGTTATCATTTTAATTGAAAAATACCGTTGCTCGTTGAGTTACTTTGAAGCAATGTTTTTAAAATTTTTAAAACTGTCATTTCTATAAATTTACTCTGATAGGATAGTTTTATTATTGTGTATTTAAATTAGGATTATAATTAAATATTTGGGTATTTCTTATAGATGATGCTCAGAACTAAAAAAGTATGATACCATTATCTAGTTTTTGATGTATCATTCATAAATTCATAAGTCGCATAAGAAAAATATTTATTGGTGATACCCAAATACAGGTCTAAGCCTTATTTCAAAAAACACAAATCTAATGTCGAAGTTATAAATTAAATAAAATAATTAAATTTTAAAGTTCCTAATTAAATTCATTATTTGAACCACTTGTAAAACTAAATAGGAAATACAAAACTGAAATGTTGCTCGTAAAATTTTTAATATTTCTATGATATTTTAAACAGAGTTTTCGAATTTAAAGTAATTATAAATTCTGCCCTTTATATTTACTAACACTTTTTTTTCTTTTCCTTTTTTCACTAAAAGCGTGAACCATTAACTACTCCACTGTATTGAGAAGTCATCTAGAAAAAATGATGTATTTTCATGTTATATTTAAAAACATGCCGTGAAGTACTAATATATTATCAAGATGACAAGTACGTTAAAGGGCATCTTATAAACTTTAAGCGATACATGGGTATCCTATGTATCCTTCTAATGTATATATGTAAATTTTTCGATCATACATACTCATAGAGAAGTAGAAAAATATTTGAAACCACGATATTGAAATTTTTAAAATAAATCTCTTTTATCGTAGTATCTTTTGATTAATGTTTTAATATTAAAAGACTGGTATGTGCAGTCCGGTCTTGTCAAAGGTTATATAAAATTCAACGAACAGCAGTCCAATGCTTGCGCAATTCGATAACATGGTCATGGATGTACAACTCACATAATCCCGTAATCTGTTCGCGGATATGTTATTTAACTCATTGACGAATGGCAAATTTGAACACTATTATAAACTTGAAATAATATTATATACTTGAAATGCTGTTATGAAACTCAACTTACGTGATAAATAAATAATGCAAATACATCCGCAGAACTAATGAGGCATCCATCGCTCGATCTCGACTCCTACTCACAATTTATTTCCATTTATTCCCTACAATTAGAGGTTGGTTTCTAGGCGTTCCTTTCAATATCTCAAAGAAACTCTATCGTGAAGGAGACTCTAGTATGAAAGAGATTATCTTCATAAATTAGTTATTACAGATATTAATTTAGTCTAAATTATACTGAACAAGTATGAAAAACAATATGACAAAAATCTCGTTTTCCCAAAAAAAATTGTTTATACGTTATGGGACATGTATGTAAACTATTCTTGGCCGACAACCGGCGGTCGAAGGCGATTCCTTAGCCAATAAATTGTTGTGGGTTTCGAACCTGGTTGACTATTTATCAAATAGTCTATATACGGATACTATATGGTCTACGTATGTTGAATATTTGATTATATTGAATATTGCCGATATAAAAAATAAAAAAATTATAGACTTTTTGTTTCCAACAGTTCACCTTTCCGACTGGCTTTTGCTATCGGCTTTATTTTTCTAACCCAACTTGTACTTGTGTCATTAAAGCTAATTAAACTTATTGCTATTCTAGAAGGTTATCGAGTAATAGTTGTTTTTATATCATATTTAGCTACAATCTTTGCTCGTAAATCTATACGAAAACCTTCATGAAAATTCGGAAAATATTTTTATTTTTGTTTTATCACAAAACTATGATTTTACTGCAACAAGAAATTAAACGTACTGTTGAATTTACTGGATCAATATTTAACAGGTCAAACAAGATGTACCGAAACAAAGGTTATATGCAAGTCAATTTATGTCACTTAGCTTAACGTCATAATCAAACACGCAGTGGACCTGTTAGATGCTACCTGCATTGTCTACTCCCGATAGAGAAAAGGGAAATGAAAATATTTTGCGCAGTTTTTCTTCGCTCTGTAAAGGTTAATCTCATGTTGGCATTCGAACTTTTTACTGAACACTTTTATGTTAACTAAGCGTTGCCTTTTTTGAACTTTCTATTGGATTCTTCTCATAATGGGGCGCTTTAATGTCCAAACGACGATATATTCGTTCCTTGCCTTTTCGCTTGTATTGTTGTCAACGAATTTTAATGTATTTTAGACGAATCTTTGTTCGGCCATATGCACGGTGGTGAATGGTGGTCCGCTCGAATAGAACGGACAAGGTTTTTAATATTATATCGTCAAGTAACGCTATACTTTTCAAAACGTACGAGTAACTCATGCTTAACTTGAAGAAGCGATTCGAAAGAATTTTTGATAGAAATTATTCTTACCCCTACAGATTTAGTCTTGAAAAATTAATTTTATTCATTTGTTGCTGCGGCTAATATAGCATTTAATAGCTTTGTAGTATCATACTACTGATGTAAGTTTTATGTTTACATGTACAATGCAAGTGTCCATGTGTGAGCGCAATTGTGGTGCTCGTGTAGACCTATGTCTGTTTTGACGTGAAAATGTCTAGTCGCTCGTTGAGTATAAAAATAGCTGGTCAAACTTCCTTGTGTTACGAAATATGAGCTGTAAATAATTTCTTTATTTTAATAACTACGAGACTAATCATGCGTTAACAAAGCTTGAGTTTACGATAAATAATGCATATCTGTCTGTTTATTTCGGGCAAAATTAGTTTCAAATGTGACATCATCGGACTGGTGTAGGTGCATGCACGTGATTGTTGCGAATATGCGTTTTGTAAAATTATAAATTAGTGTGGCGCAGAAACGAGTTTATCTAAGATGTTGATTTGGATGTCATCGTGAAAAGATTGAGGACCACTACTAGGGGCCATATTAAGACAATACAAATATTTGCCGGAATATAAGTAAAAATTAGTATTCAATGGAAAATTACAAATGTAATGGCAGTACTTCCAATTGTGGCAAATATTCTAATTTTTTATTTTTACCATTTTTCGATGTTCTTAGAAATACGAATATGACACATGGAATTGACAACTAGAAATTATGGTAGAGAATTTATAAGTCTATAATAATTTCATTTCATTTTAGCTATGTATGGTTTGTAAGCTTCAAAACCCTTTTATAGATAAAAATTGTTTCTTCATTGTTGTCAAGAGCTCAAAATCTAGATAGTAGTAATAGAACTTACCGATGTATTGAAGGATTCTTACTGTCGGTCTTATCTTCATTCAAAATTTAAAAAGAATTATACCCTCTTGACCTTGTCTATGGTCAGATACATACTTTTCTAATTTTGGACATACTGCTAATTTTTGGCGTCAATTTCGAATCAATATTACCGACGCTAACTTCAGGAAATACATACGGATCGTGTATGTCAATAGTGGAGCGAGTCTATCCTGATCGAATGTCAGCTTTCGTCACAATGTGGCCTCTTAAGTGATAATCATTAATTCTGTTAATTTTACCGAAAAAAAAATTAGGGTATTGTTTAGACATGTCCCAATACAAACTTTGTGATAATTTTTAATTCGTTTAAGGAAATTTAATTAAATATAATTTGCTTATGTTTGGTGTGTATGCACAACAGATGCTATAAATATACAAATTAATGCTACACAGTAAGAAATATTATCAGTCAATTCACGGTTTATATACGGCTTACGGGTCAGCAGATAGTATTTTTTTTACTTTAAATTTTAACTTACACATCTCCGCCAAAAAAGTACCGTATACTACGCCGCTCTTATTTTAAATTTCTTTTTTGAAACTGTTAGACCAACAAAAGCAATGTGATTAGTATAATTATCGAGTCTTGTTGTTTATATTCATGGTTGTAAAAAGTACTAGACATTTTGATATAATTTTAACAATTACCTTCTCTAAACTTTCTCTTTAACTCATATATCGTTAAACATTTATAAAAAGATAATAGGTTAAATTTCATAAACAAAATTGAACAAGCCATTATTAAATCTTCCTAAATACCCACAAAGACCTTTGAACGCAAAAAAGTATTTTAATGCGCTTTCCCGGCGGTTACGGGCGCACTGTACACGTCAAATATTTTTTATATTAAATCTTAAAGGAAAGTCTCATAAATAATATGACAAGAGCAAAGTAAAATGTAACGGCATTTCGAGAATCAAATATATAAGAAATAAAATGAAATTATAAAGCTTTCTTAACAGAAATAACAGTCTTAAAGAATATATCCGACCATAAAAGAAGATATTATTATCAGACAAGGAGGAATTGTTTAGAATTTAATTTAATGGGTCGTTCGTGTAACGATACGGAGCTCTAATTAACCGTTGGCCCCGAAACGAAGAATACTTTACTCGAAGCCTTTGCAGCTTTTAATGTGATGTAATTGTAAAACGTTACAATTCCACGGAAGGTGCTTATTGTTTCCACGGGGAGATGGGAGTGAAGTGTGAATGGTGGCATTATGAAGGCTTACCTGTATTATAAAAGGAGTTATTTTAAAGGTTTCCTTGTAGTAGGAACTTATTACAATAAAATAAACACAATCAAATTCGTTCTGAGAGTTACGGTTGCCATGATTCTTTCGGAAGTCGAGATTTATATGGATATAATTTTGGTTATGGCTTATTTCACGAGTTAAAGTTTGTGATTTAGATTGAAATGTAAGTAGATTTATGGTATTATTTACTTTCTTTTAAGATTATCGCGTAAATCGAAGATGAATTAGCAGATCGTGGGCGTAGTGTAATTATCGACAAAAAATACACATTTAGAGCTTTGTGAAGTATACTTCCATAATTTAAAAATGATACACAAATAGGTAGGAAATAAAACTATCTTTTGTGATCCAGGTAAGTATATTTAAGGAACATTACGACTCATATATTTAATATAAGGCTAAAAATGGGTTTACATACTTATGTGCTTTAGTGTTACAAAGAAAAAAAATAATTTATATGGAAAAACCGTAATATTAACACATAAGAAATACCGAAAGGCACGATTCGGATCCACGCCGCAGTTTTTTCTTGTAAATGTCAGGGTAAAATTAAAACAAGCGTTTCGTATTAATATGTAATTAACCTATAGACATGTTTGCAGTGCGCCTTTCAATGAAAGTTCAGCAGAGCTGTGGCACATCGAGCCTCAATTGTACGTAAGGTTTCTTGCTCAATATTATATTAGTATCCACAACTGACGTCCGCCTATTTTGTTTTTTGGATCGTATTTCAACGACACCTAAACATGATCCATGGACGTTTGTACGTGATCGCTTTACGTCGTTTTTTTTTCTTCTCGACCCTGTCCTAGCTCCTTCATTTGATCGGGTGGGACTTTTTAGATTTTTTGGATTCCTTTTGACGCGACCTTTCTTGAAGTTTTCTAAAAGTTTTCTATTTACTATGAGACGATATCTTTAATTTTTTTTGTTGTAATTTTCCATTGAATATTAATTTTTACTTATATTGCGGCAAATATTTGTATTGTCTTAATTTGGCCCCTAGTAGTGGTCCTCAATCTTTTCACAATGATCTCCAAATCAACATCTTAGATAAACTCGTTTCTGCGCCACACTAATTTATAATTTTACAAAACGCAAATTCGCAACAATCACGCTCATGCACCTACACCAGTCCGATGAAGTCACATTTAAAACAAATTTTGCCAGAAAAAAAAACGGACAGATAAGCTTTATCTATCGTAAACTCAAGCTTTGTAAACGCATGATTAGTCTCGTAGTTATTAAAACAAAGAAATTATTTCCAGCTCATATTTCGTAACATAAGAAAGTTTGACCAGCTATTATTATACTTAACGAGCGAATAGACGTTTTCATGTCAAAACAGACATAGGCCCACACGAGCACCACACTTCCGCTCACACATTTATACTTGCGTTGTACATGTAAACATAAAACTTATATCAGTAGTATGATATTACACAGCCATTAAGTGCTATATTGGCCGTAGCAACTGATGAATAAAATTATTTTTTCAATACAAAATATATAGGGGTAAGAATTATTTCTATCAAATATTCTTTCGAATCGTTTCTTTACGTTAAGTCGAGCGGGCTATCGAAAAGGATCACTACCGTGCATGTGGCTGAACAAAGATTTGCCTAAAATACATTAAAATTCTTTCGCAACAACACGAGCGAAAAGGCAAGGAACGAATATATCGTCGTTTGAACATTAAAGCGCGCCATTATGAGAATAATACTGAAGGCTGCATTGTTTATTCCCGCCAGAGGAAAAGGGAAATGAAAATATTTTGCTCAGTTTAACTTCCCTCTATAAAGTCTAATCTTATTTCGGGATTAGAGCTTTTTTTTGAACAGTTCTGTTTTACTATGCATTACCTCTTTGAACTCTCTATTGAATTCTTCTCATAATGGCGCGCTTTAATGTTCAAATGGCGATAAATTTGTTGCTCGTTTTTTCGTTTGTGTCGTTGCCAAAGAATTTTAATGTATTTTGGGTGAATCGTCGTTCGGCCAAATGCAACGGCTGTGTCTACTTTTTGATGGCGAATTCGTTTTGTTCATTAAGTGCGACTACTGTTATAGGATTTAATAGCTGTGTAAGATTATACTATTAACATAAGAAATATATTTATATGTACAGTGCAAGTGGATGCATGAATTCCGTCATTGTAAAGAACTTGAAATGCACTACTAAGAGCCAAAGTAAGACATTAAAAGTGTTCGCCAAAATATAAGTAAAAATAAGTATTAAATGAAAAATTACAAGATAAATTAATGATATCGTCTTTATCTTATGAACCGTACATATGCTTGGAACTATAGAAATCACAGAAAAACTCACCTCAAATGAAATCCAAGAAGCCTAAAAATCGAGGCCCGAGAGAAAATGTGAGAGCTGCGACAGCGTTAAAAAGAAAATGAAAAAAAGACGAAAAGCGATTACGTCCAAACTTCTACAGATCATGTGATGTGTACGGATCATATGTGTTGTATGTGCATCATTGAAAGATAATACAGAAAACACTGACAAAATAGAAATCGATGGCAGCGTGACAGCACCAGGCAGCGCCAGACAGCACCAGGCAGATAATGCGATCACCAAAGATCGTCGTGCGTTCAACATCGGGCATTAATGCGCGTACGTCAATTGAGGGTACTATGACAGAACATGATGGTGTTGAGAACAAAATCGTACGTGAAATCAAGGCTCGATATGCTCTAGTTTTGCTGGACTCTGATTGAAAGACGTACTGCATACAAATCCATTGAGCACGGCAAACCAAAATGTAAGCGAACGCAATTTCCAAAGAGACCGGTAATTAAATCACATACTCTTATCCAGTCTTTTTTATGAAAAATGAGTAAAGCCTCGAAAGCGAAGACTAGAAATATGTCTTTCGGTGTTTTCATATGTGTCAATATTACATTTATTTGTATACATTATCTTTCTTTAATTGTTAGTTTATACTAAAGTACATACGTATGTAAACCATTTTTAGGTTTATGTTAAACATATGAGATATAAGGTTGTACAAGTATATTTACCTAGATCACAAAATATAGTTTTATTTCTTTCCCATATGCGTGTCATTTTTTAAAAGCTGTATACTTCACGCAGTTCTCAATGTGTATTTCTTACATTGCTAATTTTGCTGCGTGCACAGTCTTGATAATTATGCATCGCCCACACTACGCTGATTTATGTTGCCTTTATTTTCCAATTAAGTAAGAAATCTTAACTCGTGAAACAAATCCGTAAACGAAATTTTGTCCACACGAACCTCAATTTCCGAAAGCATCACGGCGACCGTAACTCTCAGGACTACAGTAGCACGAACGAACCTTTAAATTAAATTCTACACAATTTCGCTTTTCCTGAAAATAATATCTTCGTTTATGGCCGGAGTTATTCTTTAAAACTGTTATTTTTGTTAAATAGGTTTATAATTTCATTGTATTTCTTATATATTTGATTCTCAAGATGCCGTTACATGTCACTTTCCTTCTATAATATTTTTTTATGAGAATTCAAAATTTTATATTAAAAATGTTTGACGTGTACAATACGTTCGTTACGTTCACGTTCACTGTCAAACAATGTAGGTATATCCACAAAGATGTAGGTATTTAGGAAGATTTAATAATGAGTTGAAAAAATTATTTACGAAATTAAACCTGTTATCTTTTTTATAAATGTTGAATGACACAAGAATTAAAGAGAAAGCTTGGAGAAAGTAATTACTAAAATTATGTCAAAATGTCAATTACCTTTTTCAACCATGAATATAAACAACAAGACTTTATAATCATATGAATCACATTGTGTTTCGTTTATTGATCTGACGGTTTCGAAAAATAAATTGAAATATGTAGCAGCGTAGTATACGATACTTTTTTGGCGGAGATGTGTAAATTATAATTTAAAGTAAACCGACCTACGGTGTATAATCCATGAATTGACTGGAAATATTTCTTACTATGCAGCATTAAGTTGTATATTATTAGCATCTGTTCTGCATGCAAAGTAATCTTCAGTTAAGCAAATTAAATTTAATTAAATTATCGTAAACGAATCAAAAATTATCACAAACTCTGTATTAGGACATACCTATTCATACTTTCATTTTTTTTGGAAACATGAGCGGAATTAATGATTATAGTTTAGGAGGCCACATCGTGATATTTGATCAAGTTAGGCTCGCCCCACTGTTGACTTAGGACTTCCACAGACGATCCGCATGTATTTCGCTAAGGTTAGAGTCATTAATCTTGATTCGAAATTGACATCCAAAATTAGCATTATGTTCAAAATTACAAAAGTATGTATCAGACCAAAGACAAGGTCAAAAAACATAATGTTTTTAAATCTTGAATAAAGGTAAGATCTGCAGAAAGAATCCCTTCAATAGATAGGTAAGTTCTATATCTATTTAGACATTGAACTCATGACAAAAATAACGAAACCATTTTATATCTAAAAGGGTTTTAAAGCTATGTTATAGTTATGATAGACAAGATTATAAATTCTCTATCATAATTATGAAGTTGACACTTCTATCTATCATATTCGTATATCTAAGAATATCATAAAATGGTAATAATTAAAAATTCAGATAGTACTACAAGTTGAAGTAACGCCACTAAAATAACCAATGCTAGATACAAATCCACACCAAGTGTGAAGACCATGTTATAAAACTTCATCGTTACACACTTTTAAAATCACTAACGCTCTCGGAATAATACTTCATAATCAATAATTCCACTAAAACCATTGAGGCTTAAAAAATTAGGATTGAATGCGTGTATTCCTGACACGTGATTTTATTTCAGTAACGTATTCAAAATCGGATTAATCGGTTAAATCGGTTTAAGCAAAATTATAAATTTTGGGAAAAACTCACGAAGGATGTATTCGTACTGGAAAAGTGATTAAATATTTTTTTTGAAAACTCCCCGACTTAAAGAAAGTAAGAACCTATTAATATAATTACAAACCCAAGGAAAACCGTCGGGGCTGCTATTGCCATTTCCGTTTCCAATATCAATTATATTGTAGCAGCACAGAAAAGCTATTTGAGCAATTGTGAGAATTTCAATTAGTCACGAACTCGTAAAACTGCAAAATTTTAGGGATAGGTGGGACTAGGATTTTCTTGGGTTTGTAATTATATTAATAGGTTCTTACTTTCTTTTGGTCGAGGGGTTTTCAAAAATATTTAATCCTTTCTCATTTACAACGACTAATTCCATGGTGAGTTTTTGTAAACATTTTAAATTTTGCTTTTTATTTTATTCTTTTGGAGATAAATGGGAACATTCGTTTGCAACAAAATGTTGCAGCGCCCCTTGGTGAGCTAACACCTTAACACTTATATAAGAACCATCGCCGATTAGTCTCAAATACTTTTGCACAAAACCTTATTTAAATCTGTCAAACCGTTTGGGAGACAAATGGGAACATTCGTTTGCAACAAAATGTTTATTGCAGCGCCCTCTGGAGAATACTCACCATAACAACTATTCAATAATCATTGCCAATGAATCACAAATATTTTACCGAAAACCGTATCTAAGTCGGTCAAACCGTTTTGGAGATAAATAGGAACATTGGAATGCACACACAAACAAACAAACAACTTCTCACCCTAAACGCGTATATCTCCTCCGTTTCGTCGTGGACAAAAAGATAAATATTCAAAAAAAAGATTAATATATGTTCCAATGTTGTTTTTCTACATATGTGTTGAAACTTGGATCAAATGATTTCTAATATAAGTTTACTTTCTAACGCGCGTCTTAGATTCTTCTTCAATTTTTAGCTCCAGCGGTTTCAAAATTAAGAAAGGAAAATATATTTTTCATACAATCTTCTGTAGAAATATACATTCAATTCATGACTAGGACAATTTTCAAGTCCGTCTTCACAGTATTATTTTGTATCTACTTCTATTTAATTTTACCGTCAGAACTGCTCTTTTATAATACGATCTCTCAAAAATCTTAATGTCATTGTAGTTAGGGAAAAAGGTACATTTTCGTGACGGATGTTTGCGAAAACTCTTATGGATACTTTGAAAACATTTGGGAGAAATTTTTAAAGGTGTACAGAAAAGTCCATCTTTTGCGGATTGAATGAATTAAAAGAAATGGAATGTGTCGCACTCGCATCACTTCTATATTTTTACACTTAACTTTCATCGCAAAGCACCATGTAGAAACTTTTGCACATAAAAGAAAAATCGATCAAAAATAAAAAATGACCTGAACTTTAATTGAAATTTAGAACCTTATAAATATCATAGTAAATTTAGGCATTTTCTGTAAATAAAAACTGCCTCTCGGATTTTAGAATTTGAATCAGCAGTTCAAGAGGAATTAAAAGGTTTTTGAACAATTATCAACTTTATCAATGTCATTAAAACATTTAATAAGAATGAGAAAATATTTTGGTTCTAGTTTATAGGCGCCATTAGAAAACTAGGTTGAAAGATATCTTCTATATATGGCATAAAGATTTCAGATTGTTTCGACATGTCGTGGTTAACATTTAGCTAAATATAGGTTAAAATAAATTAAAAAGTTTGTTATGGGATCTTTGAATCGGCTCTTAGTTTTCTTCTTTGTTTATTTATTTTTCCTATAATGTCGAATTCATTTTACGAGTGTTCAAAACATCCAAGTTCAGACGGATATACACGTGCTCCACTAATCGGGTTTCCGTTTTTTATGAAATCTTGTAAATTCTTTAAAATTAGAACTCAGTGAATATAAATTCAAAATTTTGATACTTTGTCTTTGCAACAGTGCAAACGTCTTGGTGAAAAAGATTGTGAAATAAAATAAGCGCCATCAAATATTACTCATAGAAATGTACAAATTTATTAACACTAACTGTCATTATGTCATCGAAATGAAATGGCATCGAAATATTTGCAACGCAAAGAGCCAAAAGTGGAACTATGTACACAATTGGCTGGTGTTATTTAGTTATACTTCATCCAAAGTTCGAGATTGTATTTCATATTTCTATTATTTCAACTTTTCGTACATATGCATATTATAAACATAAATGTAACCACAAAATATAAATTGACAAAACAAACATAAGAGTTCAAACTCGATGTTTCTAGCTTTGATAGTGGGGTTAAGCTCCATGGATCAATAAACTGGTCACATATATATATATATATATATATATGATGTGAGAGCACCAGACAGGTTTGTATTGCGATCACTAAGTATCGTTGTGTTTTTAAGGTCAAGCATCAATGACCGTACGTCAATGGAGGGTGCTATGGTAGACTATGATGTTAGTAAGCACGAAACCTTACGTACAATCGAGGATCAATATGCTATAGCTCTGCTGGACTCCCGTTGAAATACCCACTGCCAATATATCCATTGGGTACGAAAACTCAAGTGTAAGCGAACACAGTTTCCAGAGCGATTGTAAATTATATATTAAGTGTTTTGTACTTGTTATGATTTTATCCCAACTTTTTCACGAAAAAATTGCAGCGTGGATCCGAACTGCGCCTTTCGGTATTTTTTATATATGAATATTACAGTTTTTCCATATATATTATTTTTCGTTAATTGCCAGTTTACGCTAAAGTACATATGAAAGCAAACACATTTTTAGGCTTATGTTAAACATATGTATTGTAAGGTTTCGTAAGTGTACCTAGATCACAAAGGTAGTATTTCTTTCTCATATGTGTACAATTTCTTTAAGCTATATACTTCGCGCGGTTCTAAATGTGTATTTTTATATCAATTATTATACTACGCCAAAACTACTCTGATTCTCCTTTAATTTGGTGGGATGACTTTAGAAGGAAATAGATAATTTTATAACGCTACATAGATTTTCCATCTAAATAACAAAAGTTAATTCGTGAAACAAATCAGTAACCGAAATGTTGTCCATACGAACCTCGACTTCTGAAAGCATCACTGCGACGGTAACTCTCAGAACTCTGCCGGACCATAAATTATACATAAATGTACGAAATGTTAAGAATTCAATTGTATTTATTTCATTGTAATAAGTTTCTACCACAGGTAAACCTTTAAAAGGACTCCTGTTTGTAATACGGGTAAGCCTTCATAATGCCGCTATTCGCACTTCACTCCCATCTCCTCGCGGAAATAATAAGCATCTTCCGTGGAATTGTAACGTTATTTAATTACAACATCACATTAAAAGCCGCGAAGGCTTCGAGTAAAGTATTCTTCGTCTGGGGCCAACAGTTAATTAGAGCCCCGTATCGTTGCACGAACGACCCATTAAATTGAATTCTACACAATTCCGCCTTTTGTGACATTAATATCTATGTTTATGGTCGGAAATATCATTTAAGACTGTTATTTTTGTTAAATAGGTTTACGATTTAACTGTATATCTTATATATTTGATTCTTGAGATTTTACATTTTACTTTACTCTTGTAATATTTTTTATGAGAAGTTTCTTTAAGACTTTATATTAAAAATAATTGACGTATGTAATACGCTCGTAGCCGCCGTGAAAGTGCTTTAAAATACTTTTCGCGTCCAAACGTCTTCGTGGTTATTTAGGAACATTTAACAATGGCTTGTTGAATATTGTTTATGAAATGTAACCTATATCTTTTTATAAGTATTGAATGACACAAGAGTTAAAGAGAAAGCTTAGAGAAGGTAACAAGGAAGGTTTTAAATTAGGAGAATTAATGATTATCATTGTGACAAAAGCCGACATATCATCAGGTTAGTCTTGGACCACTGTCGACTTAAACATCCATAAAGGATCCGTATGTATTTCGCTGAAGTTAGCGTCGTTAATATTGATTCGAAATAGACGTCAAACATTAGTAGTATGTTCAAAATTAGAAAAGCATATATCAGACCAAAGACAATACCAAAAAAAGATAATGATTTAAATCTTGAAAAAAGGTAAGATCGGTATAAAGAATCCTTCAATACATAGGTAAGTTCTATTACTGTCTAGAAATTGAACTCATGAGAAAAATAACGAAACCATTTTTATTTTTAAAAGAGTTTTTAAACTATATACATATGGAGCTGAAATGAAATGAAATGATTTTAGACAATATTATAAATACTCTGTCATTATTTTGAAGTTTTCATTTCTATCCATCACACTCGTTTTCCAAAGAATATCGAAAAATGGTAATATACAAAAAATTTAGGTAGTACAATAAGTTGAAGCAACGCCACTAAAAAAACCAAGACTTGATACAAATCTACACCAAGTTTGAAGAACATGTTGCAAAACTCCATCGTGATACACTTTTAAAAGCACTAACGCCGTCGGTAAAATATTTCATCATCAATAATTCCAATAAAACAATTGTGACTTAAACAGTTAGGACAATATTATAGAGTGCATGTATTCCAGACACGTGAGTTTAGTCCAGTGACGATATTCAAAATTGACTTAAAGATTTAATTTCAGATAAAAACTGTTGAAGAGTTGACAATATGACATAGAAACACATACACAAATATGACAAAGACCCACAAAACAAGCGTACTATTAACGATGCAATTTCAATTTAAGCAGCAAAACAACACTTTAACAATAAACCAAATCGTAAAATGTACCTTCAATTTTATTTGCTACTTGCTGTGCCTCTGGCTTCATTCGCATCAAATTCGGAATAAGAAAAAATATTAGATTTTTATCTCTCACTTATTTTTCCTGGGTATAAATTATTACCATACCAAATTTCGTCAAAATCCGTACAGTAAATTTTACATGATGACGAACAAATTAGCATAAGATAGAGAGTCGACAATTCTAAAAACAAGTTTTCTAGCTTCCATCATCATTCTTTATGCCAAATCAATCAATTTACTTAAAATATTTTCCATGTAAGAAGAATTCACTCTGTTACAATTTTATTATATTTAAATATAAAAAATATTTGGATTAAATGTAACAGGAGAAAATTAATGAAAATCAAATGAACAGTTCATATTTTATGAATACTTGACTAAAACTTAATAACTAATAATTAGTTTTAGAAAATGAACTGTGAATATGCTAACGTGAACGGAGAATTTCGAGATCTGAATTTGACTAAATAGAATCAATAGTATGTTATGTCGCAACTTAGAATTGAAGTGAACTGCGTATTTATATATACACTTAGGAATTTAATTTATTGGAAATACTCGGCGTGTTGCAATTCACGATTGTTCTTTTTTGTTGTCTCAGATTATTTTCAGAATGGAACCACTTTTAAATTTATTATGTCATCTTTGTACTTGAATATTTTTAGGTATTTGACATGACTCTCACGTATATACATACGAATATTCGTACATATGTGAAACTATTTTTCGTGCAAATATTTTTAGATGATTTATTAATATAACGATATTATTATGACGTGCAAATTATGATAATACAAGCTTATTTTAACCATTTTATTTCATAAATGAATATTTTCATTATTCAATACCAGATAAAGTTAATAAATAACTTCTAAATTAACTTGATATTGTAGTAGATAATAAACAATTTAAAGTTTCTACTGTCGCTTTCTTACCGATCTCAATAGCACAGAAAAAGTCAAAAACATCATTAAAATGAAAGAAGCCAAGATGTGTACCACGTCTGATTGCCCCTGAATGTTAGTTTCTGACTGAAGAGCTAAATATAAAATCGGGGAGTATAAAACGAAATCAATTCTGGTAAAAAAAGGTTAATAATTAGTAAGTGAGGAATCCCTAGGCACGAGAACTAGTACTTACTGAAATAAAAAAATTGTCTCAAGCATGGTTACTCACATAAGTATCCTTATGAGGAGACAATATTTAATAAGTCGTTTCAAGTTTTCTTCATTTAAGACAAATATAAAACTTTGTCTTTATGTTAATAAAACCTTTAGTTAATATTCATAATATGACCAAGAACTAGAAAGCAAACAATTATTATTAATGGGGAGTGAGCTCGAGAATATATTTTATTGCTCATTTACTTCTATTAACATAGAATCTATTGCCCAGACTCCATTGATGAACAGAGTCGATTCGCTCCGAAGCCAGTTACATTCATAAATGTAACTACTCATTGTGAAAGGAGTGCGATTTTTTTACCAACTTACAATGCAGAATTCTCATGATTTTATAGAAACTAGATATATTATGTACTAACTGTGACCGCGATTTCGTTCGCGTGGAATTCGGAGTAAGAAAATTCATAAAGAATTTTTTTTCTTTTTTCTCTTAGAACTTTATGAGCGTAAATATTACTGAAAACGCTAATGGATGGAGTTGGCAACCAAATCATTTCCGTCGGTTCTGACATCAGCGTGCACAACGAACGTAAACTAAAGATTGACGTATCTTTTTTTATTTATGAACCGATTGAAATGAAACCGAGCTTAAATATTAGCCCAAGCTAATGTAAATACATCAATGAAAACCACATCCGACCCCGTTCAGCATTCTAAAATCTAAAAAATGTTGTTTTAGGCTTATTAGTGTGTCTTTAGAAGGTGGTACTTTGTTTTACTTAAAAATATTTTATGTACAGACTCAGTTTTCTTACAAATGTATTTTGAGTATAGTGGATTATACTATTACTTACCATAAACATGATTTTACAATTTAAGATATAACGTTATACACTTTACTTCAATGTTAAGAACTAATTGTGTACTATTTTTCACTGTTCGCTTTCGTACTCTCTGTGTCTTGATTTAATACTGATTGCCATTTCTTAACTCGGCGTTAACTGTTTGCATTTTAAATCATTATTATTATTATTATCATTACTGCAGCTCATATAATAGTTTGAGCTAATCTCTAGAAGATTCTATAATATTCAATATATATCTATGCTTTTTACATATATTAAATTCAAAACGACCTAGGTTTCGTTGTATTACAACATCTTCAGGTAGTCTATTAGCCAGGCTCTTTGCTAACAGCCCACCTGAAGATGTTGTAATACAACGACACTTAGGTCGTGGTAAAGAACTTAAAGAAAGTAGAAATAATACTGTAAGTAGTAAATAAAGTAGAAATATATGAATGATAGTTAATGCAATAATTGTTTTTTTGATGTAATGAATTAAGAATATGGTAAAGTAGAGATGGATGATATATATTGTTGTATTAAAAAACATCGATGCATCGAATTCAACCTATGTATTTTTAACACTTTAATCATACGCGTAGGTATGTATATATATATTGCCTCAATTTCGGGACTTCTAAAAGATTTTACTTTAGGGTATAAATAGCCCAAAGTTCAATCAGTTGACAACAGTTAGCGCCGAAACTTTAAGTGAATTACATAAAAGATAATGGATTTAAATAGATATAAAATATGGATTCTATCACTTTACGAATTTCGTCTGTATCACGATGCAAAGACTGCCACAAATAAAATATGTCATGCGATGGGTGAGTCCGCGGTGTCTTACGCGATGGCCTAGATTTGGTTCAGAAAGTTCAGGAATAAGAACTACGATCTTAACAACCAGCCCCGTACCAGACGTTGTGTTGAATAGGACATTCAACGATTAAGATGCCTAATTGAGGACGATTCTCGACTCACGACTCAACTGACCGCTTTATTATTTATACATTTCGAAAGCTAGATAAAAAAAGCAAATAAATTTAGTAATGATAAAATTTTGAAGTATACTGTGTTTGAATAACATATACATACATATATATATATATATATATATATATATATATATATATATATATATATATATATGTATATATATATATATTGCCACAATTTCGGGACTTCTAAAAGGTTTTACTTTAGGGTATAAATAGCCCAAAATGCAATCAGTTGACAACAGTTAGCGCCGAAACTTTAAGTGAATTACATAAAAGATAATGGATTTAAATAGATATCAAATATAGATTCTATCACTTTACGAATTTCGTCTGTATCACGATGCAAAGACTGCCACAAATAAAATATGTCATGCGATGGGTGAGAGACCGCGGTGTCTTACGCGACGGCAAAGATTTGGTTCAGAAAGTTCAGGAATAAGAACTACGATCTTAACAACCAGCCCCGTACCAGACGTTGTGTTGCATTGGACATTCAACGATTAAGATGCCTAATTGAGGACGATCCTCGACTCACGACTCAACTCACTGCTTTATTATTTATACATTTCATAAGCTAGATAAAAAAAGCAAATAAACTTAGTAATGATAAAATTTTGAAGTATACGGTGTTTGAATAATATATATATATATATATATATATATATATATATATATATATATATATATATAGACACAATTTAAAAAGTTATGTTTGAACAAAAAATGAGTGACTATATAATAGTCATGACAATTCGGGAAAGGGCAGAAATTTTAAAATTCAACTTTTTTTATTTTGGTCCTCGATTATAAGATTGGATTGAATGGGCTATCTAAATAAAATTCAAATGCGAAATGAGGAATTATATATTTTAAGAAACACATATTTAAAAGTAAACAATATTTTCAAGGGATTTGGTAGATATTATTCGATTTCATCGTAGACTCAAATCATTTAATCGCTTTATTTTGAAAATGCTTGACCTATTGGTTGGACAAATAACGAAGCTAAAATTAATAGAATGTGTAAAGCACATGTATACACCGGCAATGAGAAGCTTCATGCTCACTATCCATTATTTTTCAGCGAATTTTTTTATTCGTTAGAAAACCTTTCGGTATATGTTTGCTTTTAAAAATGGTACGAAACCGTGGAGGGTAATCCAAGGTTTACTATGGGGTCCTTTATAGAGTTAAATAATAAAGGCAAAAGCACTAATTACAGAATTTCTAAACTGGTCATGGTTAAACTGACAATACATCGTCACGTTGACCCTAAACAGTTTCATGTCTACGTTGACATAGGACATGGTTCAATTGGTAATTATCTGGAAGAAGCTAAATAGGCTTCCGTATTTTAAGTTACAGCTATTAACTCAAACTAGAAAGTTCCAATGGGATACATTTTAATCGATGGTGCAGCAAGGGTGAAAAGAGTAAATATAGTGAAACAATGCTTAGAACTTGTCCATGAAACGGGAATCGAAATAGGGTGGCGAGGCTGGCAAAATTCCAGGGGCCTCGGGCCCGAGAGGGTCCCGAGTGCTCTGACCTTTTGTTTGGTATTTTCAAAAACTATTTTAAGATATCTAAGCTCAATTCGAGTTATCATCTACTTTATAATTTTTGTGTTACGTGAAACCATAAAATATCTACTATTATCAAAAGTTTAACTATTAAAATCAGTAACATTGTCAAATGCATAAACACATTCGTAAAAATGTATCATCCCCGGTAAGCGACGAGGATCTGGCAATACTTGGTTACAGAATAAGGGGACTTCCCGCGCTCTTTCTGTCTCGTATTATACAGCAAAAATATGTAAAACCTATTACGCACATGTTAGTTGAATGTAATGAGTAATTCAAAAATAGTTTTATTATAGTTCGTTAAAAGCATTATTTTTCCCCGTCTATTTTACATATTATTGTAATATTGGTATAATTACCTGCAAATCCGTAATTAAACAAAATGTCTACGAGAAAATATCTGAGTGGTAGTGAAAAACGCAAGAGAAAGAAAGAAATTGTCGAAAAAATAAAAAAATGTCAAAAATGGCGAGTTCTTTAAGACTAATGACTTCAATGAAGTGTCAAATGAACATGAGCAAAAATATTAATGGGACTGGAAGTAGCAGTATTGCAGTGAGCGATCATGGTGAATATCCAGAGCAACCATGACCCGGAAATGCACTGAATCAAAGTGAAGTGTTATTATTTGACTTGGAACAAATAAAAAAATCGCCTGACATTAAGGATAGGGGTAATTTTAAAGAAGTAAATTATGAAGTTAGACGCTTTGTGATTGAAAACGAAATGTTTTTGTGTAAAATTATCAATGCCGTGAATTTACTTGGATTCGACAAATCTATTTTTTTAGTAATGATTTACTCTGGTCCCATCATTTTATTATTGAGTATTGATATTATGATTATAATTAAATATTTAGGTATTTGCTATAGATAAATGCCCCTTTTTAAAATATTGTGGTAAGAGATCATTTTTAGGGAAGTATTATTATATTATTTTTAAATTACACGTGTTATTCGGTATGGCTTTAAAAGGTGCATTGTGAGCCATGCTATGAGCTATTTACATTACCAAAAAAGTTACAAAATATTGAGTTAACGGATATAGTGACTGGAAGCATATTATAGAGACTTTAGAAAAACAAGAAACTTCTAAAACGCATTTACACTCTTGTCTCTTATACGAACAGTGGTGGATACATGGTATTCTAGACAAAAAATATGAGTTCATATTTAAAAAAGAAAAATCTTCTGAAAGAACAATTTCTTTAAAAGATAAGTTGAAGGAAAAACAAAACAAAAAATTAAATAACATATTTAAATTCAAAAATACAAAACGAGCTTATTCTTTCACGAAAAGTTGAATCCGTATTAATAAAAGAAATAGTGGATGCACCATTTTATTCAATTATATTTCATAAAATAGATCAACTATGTAAGTTCTATCGCTATTGTGGTATTCAAAATGATCACAGCGGAGCACCAAAATCTCTCGTGATGAAAGAGTAATTTTTAGGTTTCTATGTAGTGATGGGTCAGATTGCAGACACTTAGCTATGCTGAATCAGATTATAAAAACTATAAATGTCGTGAACAATAATACGACGGTGCTAATACCATTTAAAGTATTCATTAATTGTGGAGTTCAATAACATATCAAAAATGTTGAGCCAAATGCAATGTATGCTCAATTTAAATCTAGTAGTTAATGATGCTGTGAAGATGTATTAGAGATGCAAACGTTTTTTGAAACCATTCAACAAGCTTACATAGTTTTAGCCATAGCATTAAAAGATAGAACATTTTATCAAGTTTTATTTTTGGTTTCAGGTTTGTAACATTAAAAAAAATTAATCCAAGATGGTGGTCAGGACGATATGATGCTATTTTTGCTCGGAAAGCCCGGTTTGTAGAAGTTCGAAAAACGCTAATAAAAACTACTGTACTAAGTTCCAAGACAATGAAATGAAACTATAACACCAAAGAAAAAGTTTGAAAACTATAGTTTTATTATATTACTGGTTTTCCAATTTTACAAACAGTCGACATAGTCTCCAAAGGACTTCAGTCTAAAATAACAGATCTATCACAAGCATCGAAGCATTTAGAAGTCTGTGTGGAAAATATTAAAGAGTATAGTCATAAATTTGAGGTCTTAAAAACGCAAGCCTATAGAGTAGCGGAAAATGGAGAATAACTCCCGAGTTTTCTAAAACTCGTCAAAGGAAGATGAAACGCTATTTTGATGAAATTTGCGAAGATGAACATTAGCATGACGCTGAAAGTTTATTCATCATAAATCAGTTGACGTTTCGTTTCGTTGATATGAATGAAATAGTTTACAATTTTATTGTTTTACATATTACATTCTTGAAAAAGTCAAATAACTCAAACTTATTAGATAAGGCCACAGAGTTATTCAATTTGTATAAAAAAATGTATAGCAGGAATATGACTAAGATCTCGTTGTCCCCTGAGTGTCACGGACAAGTGAGATTTTCCTTTGGTTTCCCAAAGGAAAATTTAACTTGATTGTTGGAGTTTCCGATTATGTGAGTTTCCGAAATGATGAGATAAATAAGTAGTATTAACTGGTGGAATATTCTATTTTAATATCAATAGTAGGAATATAGAAAGAAAATACTAATATCTCTAAAATAATGTGTACTAATTTGTTCATTAAAAAAATAAATTTTCAGAAAAAAAAATTAAAATATGTTCCAGTTTTATTTTTTTACATATGCCTTGAAACTTGGATCAAATTATTTGTCCTATAATTTTACCTTCTTATACACGCCTTAAATTCTTTAAATTTTTCGCTTCATCGATTTCAAAATTAAGATGGGCAAATGCATTTTTCAAATAATATTAGAAATATATATTCAATTCATATCTAGGGCAATTTTCAATTCCGTCTTCATAATATTACTTTGCATCTGCTAAAATTCGAATTTACCGTCAGTACCGCTCTTTAATAACACAAAATTATTTATTTTTATTGTCTCCTATAGTCTCTCAAAAATCGTAACTCCATGACGGTATTTCTCTTTTTGTTTTTATTGCACAATATTTACTTCCCTCCTGTGAAGAGACCAGACAACACTGTACAACTAATCTCTCATTGAAAAACATCTAACATAATATATATGACTGCATTATTTAATGACTGCAAAGTATATGGCTAAATAATAGCTGCTAATAACAAGGCTTCGCCTAAACTTCCAGAACTTGAAAAGTTTTTAATGTACTCGAATAATAATTAAGTCTACACCATATTTATAAAGCAGGTCGATAGTTTGAGTTCTCAAACTTGGATTTTTGGTATTACAAACAAGGTTGCCAAGAAATTTCATTGTAATGACCACAATAAAATGTTCGATTAAAAAAATCCGAAATTTTCCTGTTAATTACTCTTTTATTATAATTGATACAAAAAATGTTAAACATTTGGTACCCATTAAATTCGATTCGAGATCCGCAGGTAAGTAAATATATGGAAATTTGTATTCAGCTTTTTTATTTTTACGAATTTAATAATAACAAAACAAATACGTGATGTATGTGTCAACCTATTTAAACTTTTACTTGTTAAATTCTATATTTAAACCATACTATAAACAGATACGATCCGCAAAACAATGATGGTATTTAATCTCTATATGGTAACTAACGAGAAGAAATGAGAGAAAAGTATACAGAGAGAGGATTCAATCAAATATAATGTACGAATATTTTGTCTGCCGTGCTACATATTTAATATGAGAATTATAAAAAACTAGACTCTCTTTTCAAAAAAACAAAGCAATAAGATACATAACATTAAGATATTGTTAACATTGTCAATGTAGTTAGTGAAAAAGTTGCATTTATGAGCACTTTCATGGCGGACGTCGGCGAAAACTATTTTGGATACATCGAAAATATATAGAGAATATTTAAAAAGTTTACACTCCCTATATATATACGTTCAGTTCTAAGATGTCAATATTTGTTCCAGTAGAACAGGTATCAAAACTGAAGACCACCTACGACTTCACAATTCAACGACGATTATTTTTCTGTGAAATTATGATCACCAAACTTGGGTGTAAGTTTGTTCTAGCTCGGTTTTTAATTTACTCTTTTCGGTAGGATTGCTTTTATTTTAATACGCATAGTCCAAAACTATGCGTATTAAAATAAAAGAAGAAAGAAATGAAACCGATTTTTGCAAAATTGATTAATTTTTTCCCGTTTATAAAAACATGGTTGAAGAACCCTTATAGTTATTTTTAAAAAGCTGTCGAATGACATTCTTGTCAGTAAAATACGCACAATTTTTTTCAAATCTATTTTTTTATTGCAAGTCCGCCAAAATGTTTTTTTATCTCTAAAAACCTTTCTTGCATTTAATAGAAACCATTCTTGTATTTAAATACCTTATTTTCTAAAACCGGTTTAGCAGTTCTTAGACTACGATCAAACAGTGATACATACATAGGTTGTTAAATGCATTACCCTTCCTTTGCTGCGCGCAGTCAGGTAAAAATAGAAACATTCTTGTTCAAATTGTTTTAATTTAAATTTCCTTGGTTGATTTTTTTCTTTCTGCGTGTGATTGTTGTTTACACTACTTCTGTAAAAATGAAAGGTGCATTTTGATAAAAATAAACACTTTAGCAGTGGACTGTAATCCTTTATTAATTAAATTAAAGTAAGTTAACAACAAAAATGTTAGCATGGTGACGTTACGTAGCAGAGAGGAAACCATAGCCAAAAAAACAAAAAACTACTATATAGGGAAATGACATATTGCCTGTACCTCTTACTAGCTGCTTGTTTGAGTTCTATTTATTTTCTACCATCTCCTTCTGAACACAAAGCCATTGCAGTAATGAAGAACTCGAGTATTCTTGAACTTTACTGAGATTCGTTTGGATAAAATCTTCTCCTTTACAAAGTGATACCAGACGTCGATGTGATTACTTCTCGCATGATAACTCTATGTACCTGAACGACTGATAGAACTTTGAGTACCGCAGTATATAATGTGAGGGGTACAGTCTTCTTCTAATTGCTTTAACCATAGTCCTTCCTGTGCGGGCGTAGCTAATGACATGTATTCGGCCTCAGTATTTGATAAAGCTATAGTTGGTTGCCTTTTAGAATACCAACTTATGGTGGCACCCTGTAAGAGAAATATATATCCTGTACAGGATCTTCAGTCCTCAGATTGACTAGCCCAGTCGGCATTACATTATCCAACAATGTTTTGCTCATTGCGTTTGAAAGTTAGCTTGTAGTTTATTGTAGCTTTTAAATATCTCAATATTATTTTTAATATTGTCCAGTGTTGGGCAGTGGACTGACTGTTATACCTGCTCAATGAATTAACTATAAAAGTTATATCAGGTCGGGTTCCTTGGAACTGCACTCAATAGCTTCATGATATGGTATGTTTCCTTACACTTCTGTTTCTTTCTCGGCCTTCTTTAACTGATCATTTGCTTCAATTGGAATCCAAACTAGGTTACTTTGAAGCATACCAAAGCGACTTAATTTTTTTTTATATAAATTGATTGATCCAGTGATATTTCTTTACGTTTTTCTGTAATTCTAAATCCTATACATTGTTTAGCTTTGCCCATGTCTTTCATATAAAATTTCAATTTTAATTTTTCTCTTATTAATTTTGCTGAGTCATCATTATTAAATAGACAAAGTATGTCATCAACACAGATTGTGATGAACATAATATCATTCTTGTTTATAATCCGGTAACAAATACAAGGATCCACCTTTGATTGAAACATTCCAATTTCTAATAAGGCATTATTTAACTTTAAGTTCCATCGTCTACTAGCTTGTTTAAGGCCATATATAGCTTTATTTAAGCGGCACACTTTTTCTCCTTGCTCAAAAGATAGCGGTTGAGACATATATATTTCTTCCTCAATATTTCCTTGTAAAAATGCCGTAACCGAATCCATTTGATATATTTGATTTGATATTTTACAGCTAATCCAATAAAATATTTTATTGATGAGTATCGAGCGACAGGTACATAGATTTCAAGAAAATCAATTCCTTTAGACTCAACTCTGGCTTTTGTCCCAACCATACTTCTTCAGGGGTGATACAGGAGGGTATTCCAGTGGGTGAGCGGTTAAAAATATAAGCTGCTCTTGCCACCGTCTCTGCCCGGAAGTTTATCTGTAAATCAGCATTAACGTTTTGGTACGTTCAGTGAACGTACGATTCATTCTCTCACCTAAGCCATTCTGTTCTGGAGTATATGGATTCTATGTATGATTAATATCCCATTTTTCTTTAAATAATTCTCAAATTTTTTATTTGTGTATTCTGTACCGTTATCACTTCGCAACACCTTTATTTTCATATTTAACTCGTTTTCTACACGGTTTTTAAACTCAATAAATTTATCAAGTTTTACTCTTAATAAAATACACAAATACCTTACGTGAGAGGTCATCACTGAAAGTTGTGAAATACTTTGCACCTCCCATTGATGTAGTTTGCATCGGACCACATACATCCGTGTGGATTACCTCTAGCAATTCCGTTGCCCGTAGCCACTACTTGGAAAAGTTTGCCTGGTTTGCCTGCCCTCTAGACATGAAATGCTGACACAACTCTCATTCGGTACTGACAATTTCACACCAGCTGTACAATTTGGTATTTTATTAACATCATTAAAATTTAGGTGCCCCATGCGCTGATATTTAGTTGATAAGTATCATTAATAAGTTTTGCTGAAGCCACCTTCCTGCCTGCTTGGTTATGTATTGAACATTCATTTATATTCAATATGTATTGAACATCCATTTATATTCGATAATAAATTGGTAGATAAATCTAGTACAAAAAATATATTTCTCATCTGTATTGCTTCGCTGCTGCCATCATTCATGGGGACTTGAACTATCATATTGCAGCAGCTTTCAACATGTAATACTTTGCTATCAGCAATCCGTATACTGTGAACAGGTGGAGCAGTGTCATTTTCTAACTATTCTCTGTACATGGCCATGTGTGTTAATGCACCTGAATCCACGTACACGTTTATCGAATCCTTTATCTGCATGGTTGAGAAGCCTGCTACAAAACAATTATTTTCAGACTTATTTTTCTTATGCCAACAATTCATGCTATATTTGTTACAACTGAAACATCGGGGGCCTTCATACTTTGACTGGGACTTATTGTTTTTATTGTGGGTATTTCTAGAATTTGTGTAAAATGCGGTAGTACCTGAAGTGTTAACTTATTCTAATAGTTTTGTATTAACCATATCGGCAGTAAATCTTACACCCAAACTCTCAATACCCATTATCATGGACTTATACTCGTATATATCCAATAAGCCCGCTAACATCAATGTCCCATGCCATTCATCGTTTACTTGAAATTATATTTATAGTGGACCTTTATTATTATTTCTAGTGAATATTTACTAACTTGTGAGCCGATGACATGATCTTGTTAAGATAGTCTCCCACACTTGTACCATTTTCCAATATTGTATTAATAAGATCCTTTAATAAACCCATCTTGCGGAGTAGACCAGAGCCTTGAAGTACTTGTGACAAATTGTCCCATATCTCTTTTGCTGTTTCGGCGTCTTTACTAATTAAATTAAAGTAAATTAACAACAACAATTTTAACTCGGTAACGTAGCGTAGCAGAGAGAGACACAGCCAACAAAAACAAGAAACTACTATATAGAGAAATAACATATTGCCTGTAATTTTACTAGATGCTTATTTGTGTTCTATTTATTTTCTATTAAGTTTGTTATGGTTTATCACAAAAATGGCTCCTGATATTAACATAAGACTTGTAACGTGGTATAGTGTATAAAATATGAATGGAAATCTCGTAAATCTTTTTAAATTCTTTTCGAATAAGCAATAATGATTTAAGGGAGTTTGCTGCATGTACTTCCGAGTTAAACTTTAAAACCATTACGAATAAGTTAAATAATGTACAAAAATATTGAAGCTGCATGAAAATATACAAAAAAGTTTTGAAATGTATACATAAATGGCTATTAATTACACATTGTCTGTTAAGTATTTATATTAAAAGCTAGGGTCGTATAATTTTGTACTAGGCTAACACCCAGACTAAATAACTAAACCATTTAGAATTAATAAATCCACTTTAAATAATTATTTATACTAAAAACAAAATTAAAATAAATGCAGCTGCTGTGCCTTTTTTGCCCGAAAAGAAAGTTACCTGAGCGGGTAAATGGTAATAATGTTATTCGTGTGAGAGAGAACCAGACAGTAACTTGCATTTAATTGGCAATAAATCAATTGGTAGGTAACACTACTAAACTCAGCGGTAAAATCAAACACGTAAGTAGGAGGTGGAGAGTTTTTATGTAAAAAACATCCATATAATTAAGTAAACTTTAAAATTCCTTCTGTGCAAGTATACGTATTTCATAATTAAAAGCTAGGTTTTGTCATTAAAAGGAGAGCAAATTGAAATTTCTTAACATTGTAAGTATTGTGTTTTAAAATTGATTAATGTGTTGTAACATAAAATTATTTAATAGAAAGTAATATAATAAAGCAAGAATATAGAATGTACCATATATTCTAGGAATACTGAATTACTATTCAATAATATTATCAATGAGTGAACATTTTTATACCTTTGTTCAAAACGTAGCACTACTTGAATTTCAATCAAACTTTCGATAATAATAGAAGTGAAGTTGAAACGAGAGTTGAACTTGATTTTTTTTTAAATTAATTTTATGAAAAAAAAATAATACCTTTTTTCAAAATTATTCTTTTTATTTAAGTGAAAATGGATGGAAAATATGTTTTAAATATTATTTATTCACCTTAATAGAGTAATCGAAAAATATTTTTTAAAACTCCATGAGCACTGCATTCGAAACCTAAAAAGCTATTCGTTTAGCTTTATTTTCAAGAAAGCAAGGATAATATATCCCGGATTTTCTATCGAGGGCATATTATTCTACTTACCCAGCTGTGTAAAGCAATACGAATTCAAAAACTGCCAAAGAGATAGACAGTAGCCGACATTTTTGGCTCTACTATACATAAAGTTTGGATTCATAATGACATTTCGTAGAAACGGTGAATTAGGATAATTTTAGGCAAATTTCCTCCTATCAGACACTCTTAACGAGCTAATGAAGAATGATAACTTTAAATTAAAACATGGCGAAGTGGAGAAACGGACTTGGTTAATTTTTGAAAAGATATGTCACGATTATAGACTTAATATACTAAAAAGTCATGATATTCTTAATATTAAGCAACAGAGTGAAATGGACACAACTAAAAGATTTTGTAATAAACAAAAATATTAAAATAAGAAAATGTTATGGAAATTATTTTATTTGTGAGGATTAATTACTAAAATCTCAAATCAAGAAATGAAAATTAAATTCTGGTAATTCAATGATCTGACGTTTGAATAAAATTTGAATTGTTACCTGTCGTTTACAGAAAACTTTGTATAAATTGAAGGATTGACTTCCATGAGGAACCAACAAACAAAAACCACTATCAAATAATACGTTTTTAGAATAAAAGAAATCGACCCTCATCATCATAAATCATACATCAGAAGTACGATTATTATTTTGTCCATCTTAAAAGTAAAAAGAAAGTCTTTATCGAACATGTTTTATAATGGCAAGAAATTAGAAACGATGTTGGCAGATTTCTATTGATCAATTTGTCGCTAAATTTAATTTTGTCGCTATAGTGTAATTCACTATTTCTTGGTAGTGTTAATAATTTTGTACGTTTCTATGAGCTCTCACATAACATTTGATGGCGCTTATTTTATTTCACAATCTTTTTCACCAAGACATTTGCACTGTTGCAAAGACAAAGTATAAAAATTTTGAATTTATATTCACTGAGTTCTAATTTTAAGAATTTACAAGATTTCATAAAAAACGGAAACCCGATTAGTGGAGCACGTGCATATCCGTCTGAACTTGGATGTTTTGAACACTCGTAAAATGAATTCGACATTATAGGAAAAATAAATAAACAAAGAAGAAAACTAAGAGCCGATTCAAAGATCACATAACAAACTTTTTAATTCATTTTAACCTATATTTAGCTAAATGTTAACCACGACATGTCGAAACAATCTGTAATCTTTATGCCATATATAGGAGATATCTTTCAACCTAGTTTTCTAATGGCGCCAAAAATATTTTCTCATTGTTATTAAATATTTTAATGACATTGATAAAGTTGATAATTGTTAATTGTTCAAAAACCTTTTAATTCCTCTTGAACTGCTGATTCAAATTCTAAAATCCAAGAGGCAGTTTTTATTTACAGAAAATGCCTAAATTTACTGTGATATTTATAAGGTTCTAAATTTCAACTAAAGTTCAGGTCATTTTTTATTTTTGATCGATTTTTCTTTTATGTGCAAAAGTTTCTACATGGTGCTTTGCGATGAAATTTAAGTGTAAAAATATAGAAGTGATGCGACTGCGACACATTCCATTTCTTTTAATTCATTCAATCCGCAAAAGATGGACTTTTCTTTAAAAATTTCTCCTAAATGTTTTCAAAGTATCCATAAGAGTTTTTGCGAACATCCGTCACGAAAATGCACCTTTTTCCCTAACTACAATGACATTAAGATTTAATAAAGTAAACTTATATTAGAAATCATTTGATCCAAGTTTCAACACATATGTAGAAAAACAACATTGGAACATATATTAATCTTTTTTTTGAATATTTATCTTTTTGTCCACGACGAAACGGAGGAGATATACGCGTTTAGGGTGAGAAGTTGTTTGTTTGTTTGTGTGTGCATTTCAATGTTCCTATTTATCTCCAAAACGGTTTAACCGACTGAGATACGGTTTTCGGTAAAATGTTTGTGATTCATTGGCAATTATTCTTGAATAGTTGTTATGGTGAGTATTCTCCAGAGGGCGCTGCAATAAACATTTTGTTGCAAACGAATGTTCCCATTGGTCTCCCAAACGTTTTGACAGATTTAAATAAGGTTTTGTGCAAAAGTATTTGAGACTAATCGGCGATGGTTCTTATATAAGTGTTATGGTGCTAGCTTACCAAGGGGCGCTGCAACATTTTGTTGCAAACAAATGTTCCCATTTATCTCCAAAAGAATAAAATAAAAAGCAAAATTTAAAATGTTTACAAAAACCCACCATGGAATTAGTCGTTGTAAATGAGAAAGGATTAAATATTTTTGAAAACCCCTCGACCAAAAGAAAGTAAGAATCTATTAATATAATTACAAACCCAAGAAAATCCTAGTCCTACCTATCCTATATACTAATATAGGATTATTAGTTGTGTAAGATCATACAGTTAATATAAGAAGTATATTTATGTTTATAGTGCAAATCCATTGCCAAAATCATATTCACACAATTCTCTACTTCCGAAAGAATCACGGCAACCGTAGTCCGAACTCCGGCGGGGTGTAAATCATTCATAAATGTGCGAAATGCTGAAGATTTAAATGTATTTATTTCATTGTAATAAGATCCTACTACAAGGAAACCTTTAAAATTACTCTTTTATAATACGGGTAAGTCTTCATAATGCCACCATTCGCACTTCGCTCCCATTACCCCGTGGAAATAATAAGCACCTTTCTCGGAATTGTAACGTTATTTAATTACAACATCACATTAAAAGCCGCGAAGGCTTCGAGTGAAGTATTCTTCGTTTTGAGGCCGACTGTTAATTAGAGAATGATTCCTCAAAATGATCCCTCCTTCTATACAATTCTGCCTCGTCTGACAATAATATCTTCGTTTATGGTCGGAGATATAATTTAAGACTGTTATTTTTGTTAAATATGTTTATAATTTCATTTTATTTCTTATATATTTGATTCTCGAGATGCCGTTATATTTTACATTGCTCTTGTAATATTTTTTTATTAGACGTTAAAATATTACCTTTATTTTATGTAAAAAATGTTTGACGTGTGCAATACGCATTCGTGAGCACTGAATTTGAAACTAAGAGACTATTCGTAATCATCTGTCATAGCTTTATTTTCAAGATACTACAGATAATATATGCAGGATTTCCTACCGAGGGCATATTATTCCACTTACCCAGCAATATGAATTTAGAAGATGCCAAACACATAGCCAGCAGCTGACATGTTTAGCCCTGCTATACATAAAGCTTGGATTCATGAGAATATTACGAAGAAACGGTGAAATAGAATAATTTTGAATAGTTCAAAGTCAAATTTCCTCATATAGGAGTCAAACTTCCTCATATCGGAGACACTTAACGAGTTAATTAAGAAGGGTAACTTTAAATCGAAACACGGCGAAGTGGAGAAAACACTTGGTTAGTTTTTGAAAAGGTCGTTCATGATCATGGACTTAATAGTCGTGATATTTTTAATATTAAGAAACAGAGAATCATCAAAAAATGGCGTATGAAATAAACACGACGAAAGATTTTATAATAAACTAAAATATTAAAGACAAGAAAATTTTATGGAAAATATTTTATTTATGAGAATTAATTACTGAAAACCTGAATCAAAAAAATGAAAGTTAAATTCTAGTTATAGAAATATCTGATGTTTTAATAAAGTTTTAATTTTTATCTATCGTTCATGAAAACCTTGAAATAGATTGATGGGTCTGCTTCGATGAGGAAACAACAAACAAAAGCTACTATCATACATCAAGCCTTTAGAACAAATGAAAAACACTTTCATAATCATCATCGTCGTATATGATACATCAGAAGTTATCATTTCGCGGACTTATACGATTCCTATTCTGTCCATCTTAAAAATAAAATGAAACTATTCAGAGAACATATTTAATAATGGTAAGAGATCAGAAACCATATTGGCAAATTTTTTTCATCAATTCGTCGTCAAATTTGAAATAAGCTACAATGTAAATCACCGCTGCTTGATAGTGATAATAATTTTGTGTGTTTCTATAAATTCTCACATAATATTTGATCGGGCTCATTTTTTTTGATAATTTTTTCTCCAAGATGTTTACAATATTGCAAAAACCTTGTATCAAAATCTAGAATTTCTATATATAATAATAATAATAAAGCTTTATTAAATTCCATACAAAAAGTTACATACATGCCACATGCAATAAACAATTTAATATTATTTATTAAATTTATATGGACCCCCTTAGGGTAAGAAAAGCCTCCTCCAAAGCTTGCCATTCGTCTCTATCTTTGGCTGTTTGGAGCCACTCGCAACCTGCTGCAGCCACGATCTCGTCAGCCCATCTGGCATTGGGTCTGCCTCTCGCTCTGGTACCTTGTGGTCCCTTCCATTGGATGATTTTTTGTGTCCACCTATTATCAGTGTACCTCGCCACGTGACCCGCCCATCTCCATTTTCTTTGAAGAGAGTAGATGAGTGCATCTGTTAAACCCGTTTTTTTGCGGATGGTTTTATTTCTTATTTTATCTTTTAATTTGATACCTAAGTAGCTTCTCTCCATTCTTCTCTGAGTGGTCTGGATTTTGCTACTAGTCTTAAGGTCAAACGTCCAGGTTTGGCAGCCGTAGGTGAGACACGGTAGAATCTCCGAGTCCATAACTGTCTTCTTGGTAGGCAGTGGTAGGTGCGACTTGAATATGCCTTTATGAGCCCAGTATTTTTTCCAGGTGATTGCTACTCTCCGGTCAACTTCTTCAGTGTTCCTTTCTTTGCTGAAGGAAATCTGTTTCCCTAGGTAGATGTATTTTTCTACATATTCAATTGGCATATCAATTACAGTTATGTGTGTCTTAAGGTAGTTAGTCATGACTTTAGTTTTGTCTAGATTCATTTCCAAACCAACTTTAATGCTCGCCTGCTGGAGATCTAACATCATACTGTTTAATTGGTGTGGAGACTCTGAAAAAAGAATAATGTCGTCGGCAAATCTGAGGTGGCTTAGAAACTGATCTTCTACGCTGATGCCTTTCGTAGACCATGGTAAGTCCTTCATTATGTATCTTCCTCACACCTCTATTTATATTAATGTTTCTTCCTACTCTATATAGTTTGACTCAACTTTTACTGTTCGCATAAATATTTTTCAGTATTTTTATATATTTTTCGTTTATGTTCTGTGACCTCAGCGCTTCTCAGATGCTGTTATGTGATATAGAGTCAAATGCTTTTTTATAGTCTATAAAAGCTACGTATAAGGGACTACGGAATTCTTGATATTTCTCTATCACCTGATCAACAACTTGAATGTGGTCAACTGTACTGAAACCGCTTTTAAAACCGGCTTGTTCTATTGGCTGGTGTTCGTGGATATCTGAGGTCATTCTATTCAGCAAGCAGGAGGCGAACAGCTTATATAGGCTGGGCATGAGGCTTATTGGACGATAATTGCTTATGTCAGCCGGGTCGCCTTTCTTATACAGTAAGATAATCTCAGATTCCGCCCATATCTGTGGCACAGTTTCCTCTTGTAATATTTTATTCCATAGTAGAGTGATAGGAGTCAATAGTAGAGTCCTTGCAAACTTGGTGCATTCATTTGTGATCCCGTCTGGTCCTGGACTTTTTTCTGCCTTAAGCTTCTTTATTTGTATCAGAATTTCAGGCTCTGTGAACTCTGGCACTGGGAGAACTTCATTGTGTTGGTCAACAGAAATGATTTGGTTTTGTGAGTATGGTTAACTATATAGTTTTGCATAAAACTCCGTGGCTGTATTTATGATTTCCTCTCGAGACATAATTTTTGTAGAGCCGGGCTGCAGTGATGGAATCCATGTTTTAGATGTATTTAATTCTTTGTAGGCTTTTTTAGCTGATCTAGAGTTTTCAAGGTGTCTTTGTATAGTATTTATTCTATGGTTATCGTAGCATCTTTTTATTTCTTTATTGGTAGTTTTATAGAGATCTTTCAGTTTTCTTTTCTCGGTTTTGGTTAGTTTAGATTTGTTTTGTAGTATACTTCTCTCTTTTATGAGTTTTAACGCCTCTGCGGATAGAATAGTACTCTTTTTTGGTATTTTATTAGATTTCAAACTTTGTAATATAGAGTCTCCGATCTTGCGGCAATAGCCTTCAGCATTATAGTTTTTATGTGTTGTTATAAGTTCAGGTATGTAGCTACTTAGTTTTTCAAGGTAGATCTCTTGCTCTTTTACTGTTTTCAGTTTATTCCTTGCGTTCGAAAAACCACGTCTGAATTTTCTTTCAGGTTTCCAGTGAATTGAGGTTCTTAATAACCTATGGTCAGAAACAAAGTGGAATGACGTTAGTACTTTGTAGTTTGTAAATAAGTTGGGTTTTGTGGTCATGATATAATCGATTTCGTTTCTTGTATTTTTATCAGGAGAGATCCATGTCCATCTGTTCTTTGGCTTTAGCTTGTACATAGTATTTATTACTTTCAAGTTGTACTCTTGTGCATATTGAAGGAGTCTTTCCCCGCGGATACTCCTGCTACCGTGACCGTATTTACCGAGAACTGACTGTTCATGGACCTTGGGTACACCAATTTGTGCGTTGTAGTCGCCCATAGATATAACAAACTTCGTGGAGACAGTGTCGTGTACTTTTTCTAAGTCCCCTTAAAATTTATCAATCTCATCTTGAGATGAACTTTCGGTAGGTGCATATACTTGTGTTATTGCGAGGAGGGTATTCTCCAACTCTATTTCTAATGCACAAACTCTCTCTGATATACCAATAAATGTCTTTATATTTTCTTTATATTTTTTCTTAACTAAGAAACCCACACCATACAGGCCTTTGGTTTGACCCAGGTGATACATTATGTAATCGGCATCTTCGGTAATTTTTTCACCCAGCCGGCGAACTTCACTTAATCCTAGTATGTAGTGGTTAATGTTAATTGTTTTGAGTTTCAAGATGTTTACTGTTTTGAGTTTCGTGATTTTTCGTTTCGTTTTTTTTTTGATTGCAATTTATTTTCATCGCTTACATCTTGTGCTTTGATAGGGTTTTTACTTATCAAAAAATTTAGCATTCCGGGTTTCACAACTCCCTCTGAGAAACTTGATGAGCGTTGAGTGGTGGATGCACTGAGAGTCTTGTTCTTTTTGTGTGTTCGTGATCCCTGGGGTGTTTGGGATTTTAAGTTATTTTCAGGAGATGTTGAAAGGGTTCTTTTCTTGTTTCCTGTTGTGATTTCCGGGGTGTATTTTAATATGATTAATTTATCGTATTTTATTATAACTCTATTTCCTTTTTCTTTCTCGATTCTTGCTTGTGTCTGCAATTCCTTTCTTTTCTCTAATACTTTTGGCAGATAATCTTCTTTTATGTAGTATGCAGTGTCGTTGAGAGCTCGTTTTTGTTTGAGAATATTTATTTTTATTCTAAGTGTCGTAAATGTTATGGTGACAGGACGGGGTTTTTTACCTTTTACCAATTCTTCTTATGGCTTGTAAGTCCTTACAGTTTATTTTCGTTGTGAAGTACTTGTTTATAAAGTTCATCATATTTTTTCTAACTCTAAATAGGACTGTTCGCCTTCCTCCACTCCAAAAAATACTAAATTGCACTGTCTGGCCTCTTTTTCTAAACAGTAAAGTTGCTTGCCTTGATTGTTTACTTTTTCTTTCAGTTTTTGCAGTTTGGTGTCCCAGACTTGGAGTTTTTTGTCCATGATTTCCTTGACGTTTTTTGTAATTTCCTCTGTTATTTTTTCTGCACTTTTTGAAATCATATTTTTTTGTTCTTCCATGTCGTTTTGTATTTTTTGAAGTGTTTTCATTATTTCCTCCATAGTCAACAATCTATGTCTATAACGCCTTCTTGTGGTATTAGTGAAGAGCTTGGTAGACGTTCGAATTCTATATACTGACTTCTAATTTCAAAGCATTTGCAAGATTACATAAAAAAACGGAAGCCCATAAAATTAACTCAGCATTATGGGAAAAATAAGTAAACAAAAAATAGGTAATAGCGAGTTTAAAGATTCCATTACAACTTTTTAATTCATTTTAACCTATAATTAGCGTCATGTTGAAGTAATCTGAAAATCTTTATGCGATATAGAGGACATGTCTTTCAACTTAGTTGTTTTTCATTTAAATCAAATTATATTCCTATTGTTACTCAATTTTTTCAATGACATCGATAAAACTAATAGGATCCAAAGATTATTAATGATATAGTGAAGAATTTCAGCTAGCTCTAGGACAATCGACCATATTCCGTGCTTATCTCTCAAGACTGCGCCGCTGTGATACGGTGCGCTTGTGATGTTTCCGTTCCCCTATTTTCGTCTCCGTTTCAGCTCTGCGCGCGAGAGTACATCACATCGAACCTCATGAAAATGCGTATATCTGCATTCGTTTACTTTCAAAAACTTTTAAATTTTACAGTTAATACTATTTATCTCATCAATTCTGTGTTATTTATTTCAAATCATCGGAAACTCTTTCCCAAAAAGAAATTTCCCATGAGCGCGATACTCGAGGGAAAAGGAGATTTTTGTCATACTCTTGCTCATATTTATTCAGTATAATTTATACTAAATTAACATCTAGAACAATTTATTTATGAAGATATTTTCTTTCATTTCAGAGTTTCCTTCATTATACAATTTCTTTACGCTCTTGATAGGAACTCCTAGAAATTTATCTATATTTGTTTGTGATTGGACGACGGATGCCTCATTAGTTCTGCTTTGAATGTATTTGGAATATCTGTTTATCGTGTAAATTGCGTAGGAGCACCGTTGTGGTGAAAAATGGTTTAATGTTTGAATTTTTTTCTCATATTTCCTATAAAATGTAAGATGAAGAAATTGGCTGTGTTGGTTTCTAGAAAAAAATAGCGTAATTGTCTGACTTTTTCAAAATAAGATACTACAATATGTTTCCTGACGATTCATTACCGAATTTATAGCATTCGACTGCCGTTCGTCGAGTTTTTATATCCTTTGAAGAGATAGGACTTCACAGTCTTTTAAAATTAAAATATTAATAAGGGAATACCGCCACAAGAGATATCTATTTTCAAAATTTTAATGTTTAAAACTTTCTCCTAATTCATTACAAATTACATGTATGTTTGTAAAATTTACATATAATAGGATACACTTATAGTTTCCAAAACGTTCTTTCATTCACTTGACGTCGTCCTGCTAATTTCTTACTTGTTTGTCATATGTTTTGAAATATAAGGTGAAAATATTGAATTATGTCTCTATTGCTTCTCATTACAATGGACTAGTTAATGGTTCACACTTTCTGTTTCAGTGAAAAAAGAGAAAGGAAAGCAAAAAAGTGATAGCAAATATGAATGGAAAAATATATAATTACTTTAAATTCGAAACCACTTTATTAAAATATCATAGAAATATTTAAAGTTTTACAAGCAATATTTCAGTTTGGTATTTCCTATTTAATTTGAAAAGTGTTTCAAATAATAAATTTAATTGTACATAATAACCGTGCACAGTTTTTTGAAAATAATAATAGTTGAATTATTTTATTTCATTATTAAATTTGACATTAGATTTGTGTTTTCTTAAACAAGGATCGAACCATAACCAATAAACATTTTTCTCATACGACTTAAAGGAATGATACTACAATCTTATATTTTTTAATTCTACGTATTATCTATAATAAATAACCAAAGGTTTAATTATAATCATATCTTCAATACTCAATAATATAACGATCGTATCAGAGTAAAATCATTTTGTCAAGAAAATAGAATTATAGATTCCAATTAAATCCATGGAATTGACAATTTTACAGAAAAAAACAGTCCATTAAATTAAAACAGCGAGCCACCTTTTTTTTTGTAATGAAAATTATAACCATTACTAAATAAAATTATATCGAATTATGCTGTGGAGGCAATTTGCCGAAGTTAATCGGAGCTAACCATTGATATATACAATTGCTCAAGTACTTTATTATATAATACGGGTAAAAAGAGCTTCTATAGTTATTTTAAAATACTAGCTAAAATAAAAATTGCACCATCACCAAATTACTCCACATAATATATATATATATATATATATATATATATATATATATATATATAATTATGTATATATATATATATATATATATATATATATATATATATATATATATATATATGTATAACAAAATCTTAAACAAATGAGTTATTTTTTTACCATTAAGGTAGCGTGTCTTTAATAGGTAGCACTTAGTTTAACATTGCATACATTTAAATAAAACTAAGTGGTACCTTCTAAAGACACACTACTAAGCCCAAAACAACATTTTTTAGAATTTTTATCTGTGTGTCTGCTTGTGCGCACTTTCGTTGTTCATGTTAATCCCGACAACGGTTGAATCGATTTGGATGCGGTTTTCATGATATATATAGATTAGCTTGGCCTAACAATAGCTTGGTTTTGATTTCAACCGGTTCACAAATAAAAAAGATACCTTTCAGTTTGCGTCTAAGATAAGATAATCTTTAATATTAGAACCAGTGGAACCGATTTGGATGCTGTTTTACATATAATGTATACATAGATACAGTGTAAATATAATGATTAGAACAGATATAGTGATTACGAATGTGATAGATTCGTGTGTGCGAAAGAGATAGGCATATGTGTGAAAGGGATAGGCATATATATCGAATCTTGTAAAACCTTCTAGAGATTAGTTCGGATTAATATAAAAACCGCAGTAATAATAATAATAACAATTTCAAATTCAAACAGTTAACGCCGAGTTAAGAAATGGGAATTAGACTATTTCATATATGTATGAATATCCATATCAGTGTTTATATGCGTAAGAGTCATGTTAAATGCGTAATTATTCATAAATTATCGAGTATGAAGGTAACTCATAATTAATTTATATGCGATTCCGTTATGAAAATAGTCTGAGATAATAAAAAAAAGTCATGAATTGTAATACGCCGAGTATTTCCAATAAATTAAATTTCTAAGTATATAAAGTACGTATATAAACACGCAGTTTGAGTTCGATTTGGAGAGTCATTAAAAATGTCGATCAAATACCAAAGTGACATTGACATTTCAGAATGGTATTTTCTGATTTAATATAATTTAATTTTTTGTATCAATAAAATATTTTACATCGAAAGCGAGTAAGAATATTTCGTTAATGTATTAATTTCGCTGCTAGCGTCCTGGACGATATTGAGCGCATCTTTAGTATGTTCCTTGTAGGAGCCGATGTTTCCTCGAGGGGTATGAAGAAGATATAGAATGGAATAAACTTTATTTTTAGATTTTAAATATTTCAGAAGTTAAAAGTGATTTTGAATTAAAGATATCTATCGCATCTTGAAAGCATTCGCTTAAATCGGCAACAACGTGCAACTACCTTCCTCTTTACACTTGAAGCAGGTGGTCGTTTTGGCTACATTTGTTTTTCTCTGTTTGCGATACAATTTGTCATATCTTTTCTCCATCTATAAATCGTGCAGTTAAGTTTGTAGACTCACTTGTATTCAAAATCGCAAGTTGAGTAAAGTGTTCTTTAAATTGTAGTTCTTCCGTACATTACTGACTCTATATAGCCAAGTTAGCGACGTGAACTGGGAATCCCGAGGTATTTAAAGTTCATTTTCCAAAACTAATTTTTAAAATTAACATCAGTTTTGAGTGTTCGTTAAATAAAAATTATTAATTTAAGTAAAATTTATTTTGTCTTGTTAATTTTAATTAAAGTATTTGTTATCTATCCATATAATAAGATTGTAATAGTGTGAATTCTGTACGTCGAAAACATTTAAAAAAAAGTGATTGATTTAGGGCAAAGAATGATAATAGAAGTCCGAAACCTGTTTTAATATTTTTGTCTGTTTGTATATATGCTAATTTGTTCGACAATCATGCGAAATATACTAAACGGATTTTTATGAAATTTGGTATGGTAATAGTTTATACCCAAGAGAAACACATGATATTAAAAATCTAATAATTTTTTTGATTCCGAATTGCATACGAATGAAGCCATAGGCAAATGCAAACAAAATTAAAGGTGCATTTTACGGTTTGGTTTATTATTAGTGTTTTTTGTGGGCTTAAATTAAAAATGCATCATCATTGGTACGTTTTTTGTGGAGCGTACATTTCTTTTGTCATACTTGTCAACTTGTCTTGTTCAACAGTTTTTATCCGAATTTTAATCTTTAAATCGATTTTGAATATTGTTATTAGAATAACATTACATACGTGGAATACATGTACTCAATACTACTGTCTAGATTTTTTAAGTCACACTTGTTTTAATAGAATTATTGACGAGTTTTAAAAGTATGCCACGATGAAGTTTTACATGTTTTTCAAGCTTGGTGTATATTTGTACGAAATCTTGTTAATTTTAGTAGCGTTACTTCAATTTGTGGTACTACATAAATTTTTATTTATTACCACTTTTCAATGTTCCTAGGAATATAAATATAATTGGTGGAATTGAAATCTTTAAAATAATGATAGATAATTTATAACTTGTCCATAATCATTTAATTTTATTTTAGCTACAGATGTACATAGTTTAAAATTTTTTTTAGAAATAAAAATGGTTTCGTTATTTTTGGCACTAGTTCAATGTCTAGACAATAATAAAACTTACCTATATATCGAAAGATCTCCTTATGATCTTGTCTATAGCCTGATACGTACTTTTTAAATTTTGGACATATCTTGGATAATTTTTGACGTCAATTTTGAATGAATGTTAACGACGCTAACTTCAGCGAAATATATAACGATCCTCCGTGGATGGCCAAATCAACAGTGAAGCGAGTCAAACCCGAAGTCCTTTTTAACTCTTGTATCATTTAACAGATAATAGGTTAAATTTCTTAACCAATATTCATCAAGCCATTACTAAATATTCCTAAATACCCATAAACACGTTTGTAAGCGAAAAGTTTTTTAAAGCGCTTCCACGTTGGTTACGAGCGTATTGCACACGTCAAATATTTTTGATATTAAATATTGAAGGAAAGTCTCATAAAAATATTACAAGAGAACATTAAAATGTAACGGAATCTCGAGAATCAAATATATAAGAAATACAATGAAATTATAAACTTATTTAACAAAAATAACAGTCTTAAAGAATATCTCCGACCATAAAAGAAGATATTATTGTCTGACAGGGCGGAATTGTGTAGAATTTAATTTAAGGGGTCGTTCTTACAACGATACGGAGCTCTAATTAACTGTTATCCCGAAATGAAGAATATTTTACTCGAAGCCTTCGCGGCTTTTAATGTGATGTTGTAATTAAATAATGTTACAATTCCGCGGAGAGTGCTTAT
This sequence comes from Druceiella hillmani, assembly GCA_039881145.1. NCBI lineage: Eukaryota > Metazoa > Arthropoda > Insecta > Lepidoptera > Hepialidae > Druceiella > Druceiella hillmani. Next base: position 147,905 of record JAYKKI010000059.1, read on the forward strand.
TATTTTGGCCCGGAGTTGGAAGTGAAGCGCGAATGGTGTCATTATGAAGGCTTACCCGTATTATAAAAGGAAGTCATTTTAAAAATTCCCCTGTGGTAGAAATTTATTACAATGAAATAAATACAATTACATTCCTAGCATTTCGTACATTCATGTATAATTTATTGACCGGTGGAGTTCTGAGAGTTATGATCGCCCGTGATGCTTTCGAAAGTCGAAGTTCGTGTGGATAAAATTTCGTTTACAGAATTGTTTCACGAGTTAATGTTTGTTATTTAGGTGGAAAATGTAAGTAAAGTTATAGAATTATCTATTTTCTTCTAAAGTCATCGGACTAAGTTAAAAGTGAATCACTAAGCGGGCGTAGTATAATAATCGTTATAAAAATATACATTTAGAGCTGCGTGAAGTATATAACTTGACAAAAATTGTACACACATAGAAAGGAAATAACTATATTTTTTGATCTAGGTAAATATATTTACGTAACTTTACGGCTCATTTGTTTAACATGACTCTAAAAATAGGTTTATATACGTATGTACTTTAGCGTAAACTGGCAATTATGGAAAAATAATAAATAAGGGAAAACCGTAATACTAACAAATATAAACTTGATATGTAATTTAATTACCTATTTCTCTGGAAATTGCGTTTGCTTACACTTTAGTTTGCGCGGCCAATAGATATGTTTCAAGTGTGTACTTCAATGGGAGTCCAGCAGAGCTGTAGCATATAAAGTCTCGATTGCACGTACGCGCATTGATGCTCGACCTTAATAACATAACGATATTTAGTGATCGGAACACATACCCGTCTGGCGTTTTCACATTGCCATTGATTTCTATATTATCAATGTTGTCTGTATTGTCTTTCAACGATGTCTACGTATGATCCGTTAACGTCTGGACGTAATCGCTTTGGATCGTTTTTTTATTTTCTTTTCAACGCTGTCCTAGCTCCTGCATTTGCTTGGGCCTGGACTTTTTAGGTTACCCATATTACTTTTGCGGCGAAATTTCCTTTGATTTGGATTTTCTATAATTTCGAGCATATTTACGATTAATATGAGACGATATCTTTAATTGTTTAGTAATATTCCGTTTACTACCGATTTTTCCTTATATTCCTGGAAACATTTTTATTGTTTTACGTTTTTTCCCAGTAGGCCTCTTCAAGCTCTTCAAGATGACATCCAAATAAACATTCTAGGTAAAGGCGTTTTTGCGCTACACTAATTTATATATTTACATAATGCTAATTTGTAACAATCACTTGCATGCACCTACACTAATTCGATGATGATACAGGCAAAACAATGGACAGATATGCTCTCCCTGTCGTGGACACAAGAAAGTCAGACTGGTTATGACTATACTTAACGAGCGAATAGACGTTTTCACATATACATAAGCACAATAGACATAAGCCCACATGAGCACGCACACTTGTGCTCCCATACTTGCACTGTATACATAAATATACATCTTATGTTAGCAATATAACAATGTAACAGCTGCTAAATCCTATGTTACTAGTCGCAATTAATGGATAAAATTAATTTCAATAAACAATTCTTTCGAGTGACATCCTTGCAAGTACAAGTTACTCGTATATTTTTTGAAAAGGATATCTCTATTTGAAACATTAAAAGAGCTATCCGTTCTAGTTGGGAAAGCCATAAAAATAGAGACACTACCGTGCATTTGGCCGAACAACAATTCGCTCAAAATACATTAAAATTCTTTGGTAACAACACAAGTGAAAGGGCGAGGAACAAATATAACGCCGTTTGAACATTAAAGCGCGCCATTATGAGAAGAATCCAATAGAAAGTTCAAAAAGGAAACGCATAGTTAACATAGAGTATTCAATAAAAAGTTGGAATGTCAAAATTAGATTAGACTTTATAGAGCGAAGAAAAACTGCCCAAAATATTTTCGTTTCCCTTTTCCTCTGGCGAGAGTAAACAATGCAGCCTTCCACTGCGTCTTAGTTTTCGACGCTAAGCCAAAGGCTGGTTACAAATTTTGTTTCGGTACATCTTATTTGACTGGTTAAATGTCGTTTCAGTTCGGCCGATAGAACGTTTAATTTCTTGTAGTAAAATCACAATTTTATGATAAAGCTAAAAATAAAAATATTTTACTTGTAAGTACTACGATATACAAAAAACTATTATTCGATGATCTTCTCGAATTGCAATTAGCTTAATTAGCTTTAATGACAGAAGTACTTATTGACGTAGAAATATAAAGCCGATAGCAAGAGCCAGTAGGAAAGGGGAATTTCATAGATTTTTTTATTATTTTCATTCTCATTTTCGAAGAATGAAAAATAATAATCAGGAACAGTGTAGGAAAGACAGATACGTTTACACATATATAATTTGTGCGAAGTTCTATCAGGAAGCTTTTATTATTTGTTTAACCATTAGTGGTAAATTTTTTTACGACGTTTTTTAAATATTTAGTTTAAATAGTACACTTTCCGTATAAAAAATATTAATTACAGGTCTGAAAATGTCAACTTTTACTTTCCCTTTTTGGATGTGGTAGCTGATCTTAGGGTATTTTGGTGAGCTGATTACCAATATTTATTAAGATTTTCCCATCACCCTCAGCTTATTTGGAAAAGCCCTATGTATGAAATCGCAAAAAAGGAACAATTACATGGCTTTAAAATATTATAAATACATTTAAATGACTAATAAATAAATTAGAAATATTAAATATTTTTGTGGTATCTTATATCTTTTCACCGAAGCTCCGATTGTGAGATATTCGCTTAAAATTCCGATTTAGATCATCTCGCTTTAGCAACCAACAATAGTCTGCCATCATATTTTTATTCCACCTTTCCTGATAGCGACATTCTATCTGTTTCAAATCCTGATGAAATCTTTCGCCTTGCTCTTCACTTACAGCTCCCAAGTTATCAGGAAAGTAGTCTAATTGCGAATTAAGGAAGTGAAGTTTAATGCTCATCAAACATTCAAATTTTCCAAAATTTTCAAAAATTTTCTACACAATTTCCACATAATTTGGACTTTTATGGTGTCCTAGGAAATTGTTCACTATTTTCTTAAAATATTTCTAGGCTTCTAATTAAATTTCACTTAATTTTTTATCGAAAGTTGTGCCTTTCATCAATTTTCTTATATCCAGGCCAACGAAAATATCTTCTTTCACGTTAGCTTCAGATAGAGGTGGAAACATTTGTGAAAATGTCTAACACTTCTCCTTCTTAATTCATTGTCTGCAAATTGTTTCGTCATTCCCAGTTTTATATGTAAAGGGGGACTATATTTTCTCTAATAACATTTTTTGCTTCAGGAATGTAAAGTGGAAATATGTAAAGGGGACTTTTTCCCGGGGGACTAAATTTTCTCTCAGAAAATTTTTGGTTCCAGGAACTAGTCCAGTTCTCGGTGGCCACGTTTTCTTTGTCCAATTTTGTTCTCTGTCTCGACTATCCCACTCGCAGAGAAAGCTAGGGTATTTTCTGTATCTGCCTTGTTAACCGTGCAGCATACTTAAAACTTTTATATCTCCACAGACCATCCAACCGTACTGTATGTATTTTATTTTATCTCAACACATTTTTCGAATTGTTCCGCCATTCTTTCAAATGTACAGAATGAACGACTGGCAGTAGAGCGTACTTATGCAAAAGGACTGCTTTCAAACTTCACTTTGATGAGTCTATGAATAATCTCCATTTTATCATGTCATATTTGACTTTAAACATTTTCACTAAGCCAGGAATGTCTTTGCAATACATTAGATCACGATCTTTAGCAAAAGGCAGTACAAAGTTTTTTTTTTGTTGCGATATCAAGAAAATGAGATGCCAGGAACAAGCATTTTCTTTTCCGATAGTCTTGATTCGAGGAGTTCAGCTGAATCTTTTGACAGGCTCTTGTTAAGTCGTTTGATTCGATTCGAATGATCTCTTGTTAAGTCGTCCAGTTCTGACTGTAAAAATAACTGTGTTCTACTTGCATTTGGCTCAAATTGAGCCTCAGGTTGAGACACTTCTTCGACGTCACTGCTCATGTCTTCAACTTGCACTGATTCCAAATATGAAGGTGATGGCGGTGCAACGTTCGGGTCGCGATGCACCGCGTGCGTTACCGATTGCACCGTTGGACAAACTAAGTCCTTTTTTGTTTTGGAATTGTAGCCTGTAGTCTTGAAACAGAAAAAAATAACAGTCTCCGGTGTGATTCTCTCTCCATAACATAGGCGATTGTAAATCAAAGGTATTGTTCTGCCCTTTTTACCACTTTCGAAGTTCACGAACGCATGTCCCACTGTTGGGTCCAAAAATTGTCCGGTGAGTTTAAACACTTTCGTGATGACTGACATCTTTTAGGAGAGTGTTACGAATTGCACGTAAGTACTGATTTTGTGAAAACAATGATTTCACTATTTACACAAAAATCTATTAATCTACCCTCATTAACCCTCTTCTAACGATTTAAATTAATTACGGTTAAATAAGGTTTTTAGCATATGACCTAAAATCTACCTTTTTTCCAATAATAAGGGTACGTCACTTAGATAATTACGTTGTATCTAAGTAACTATTTATGAGAACTTATTCGTCGTTGTTTGCTGCAACTATTCAGTATGTTTTTTGGTAAAAAATGAAACAATTAAAGTAAAATATAATTCCTTGGCTACGTAGGCCTTGGTACTTTTAGCAAAAAAACCATACTAAATAACTAAAAATCCTGATTTGATGGTATTTTTTTAGCATTTTTTCCGCAATCAGTGCGCCAACATCTGTCAAAATCAGCGCCCTAAAATCTATTAAAATCAGTAATGAAAACTGAAAGGGGAAAACCATTGTAGACCTATGAATTATTTGATTAGCCAGATTTTCGTTAATGAATGAATTGAAATTTAGGATTAAACGTACCGCTTGTCAATCAAATATTTATCTAAATAAAACTAAATTTTATGGAGATTAGGTCGTCTTTATTTTTTTAAATAATGGACAGAAAATTCTGTAGTGAAAAGCTGTAGTATTTTAAAACTCCTTACATAGTATTTGCATACTTTTGTCGCAAGATAAATATTGTGCGTTTTATTTTTACTGTATGTTAATAAAGCAAGTTGCCCCCTTTTTAAATTTTTAAGTATTTTATTTGTTGAGTACTTTATTTAACTATTTCTTAAATCTCGTATGATTATTTTTTAAAAAGTTAGCTAGAGCAAAATATGTGGGTTAACAAACTTTATTATTGTTCTATATTGCAAAATGCAGCATAGTTTCTGAGAAATACGAGTGTGGTAGACGGACTAACAGACATATACATTAAAGGTCTTATATGCGTTTTATTTTTTATTTAGTTTGAGATAAAAATATTTCAGTTAAAAAATAAATTTGAAAAATTGTGCTATTTTTTTAGATTATCTTGTTAGCTGAACAGAGTTGAAATCATATGTAAAATTAGTACAAACTTGAAATTTAAAAGTTACACGTAAATAATTTTAGGCTTCGAAAAATAACTTTTGTATCGGAAATAGGACATTTTTGTTCTTGCAATAGATTTTATGACACATCATTTCTTGACACATGCAAAAGTTATTTTAAATATGTAATTATATTTACCCTGTCTTTTAAATTTTATGTTTACTCTAATTTCCCATAAACAAACTATTAAGTACTAATATGCAATTTAAGTTATTTTAATTTCAGCTCATTTTAACTCTTATGATTGTTGAGAATTAGCGTTGTATAAAGTTATAAATTAGTGTAGCTCAAAAGTGCGTCTATCTAAGAAGTTGATGTGAGTGTTATTTTAAAGAGCTTGAGGAGCACTATTTGAAGCCAAAGCAAGACAATAAAAATGTTTGCCGGAATATAAGTAAAAATAAGTATTAAGTGGAAAATTACAAAAAAATATACATGTCATATCGTCTCTTATGAATCGTAAATATGCTCGGAATTGTAGAAAACTAAAACTAACTTAAATCAGCGGATAGCTCGCATCATAGGAATCTAAGAAACCTAAAAATTTCAGGTCCGAGCAAATGCGAGAGCTAGGACAGGTATGAAAAGAAAATGAAAAAAAACGACCCAAAGCGATTACGTCCAAACGTCCACGGATCATGTGTAGGCATCGTTGGAAGACAATATAGAACACAGATGATAATACAGAGATCGATGGTAACGTGACAGCGGAGGGGTGTATATTCAGATCATCAACTCTCGTCGTGTTGTCAACGTCGGGCTTCAATGCGCGTATGTCAATGGACTACATTAGATCACGATGCTATTGAGCACGAAACCGTACGTGAAATCAAGGCTCGATGTGCTACAGTTCTGTTGGACTCCAATTGAAAGACGCACTGCAAACATATCTATTGAGCACGGCAAACCTAAGTGTAAGCGTGCGCAGTTTCAAAAGAGATTGATAATTATATTAGATATTAATACGAAACACTTGTTATCATTTTGTACCGAAAAATCTGCAGCATAGTTCCGAACTGCGTCTTTCGTATTTTTTATGTATCAATATTATGGTTTCTCCGTACGCATTATTTTACCATGATCGTCCGTTTACACTGAAGTACATACCTTCGTAAACCCAATTTTAGGCTTATGTTAAACAAATGAGTAGTAAGTTTCATAAATATATTTACTTAGATCACAAAAGATAATTTTATTTCCTTCCCATGTGTGTACCATTTTTTAGAAGTTATGTACTTCACGCAGCTCTCCATGAGTATATATATACGCCCATATTCTTGTTAATTATACTAAGCACACACTACGCTGGTTCACCTTTAATTTAGTCCCATGATCTTAGAAGAAAATAGGTAATTCCATAACTCTAATTATATTTTCCATTTAAATGCTTAACATGTGAAACAAATCTGTAACCGAAATTTTATCCACACGAATCTCGACTTTTGAAAGCATCATGGCGACCGTAACTCTTAGAACTCAGCCGGACCATAAATTATACAGGAATATACGAAATGCTAGGAATTTAATTGTATTTATTTCATTGTAATAAGTTCATTCTACAAGAAAACATTTAAAATGATTCCATTTATGATACGGGTAAACCTTCATAATGCCACCATTTGCACTTCACTCCTATCTCCACGTGGAAATAATAAGCACCTCCCGCTGAATTGTAACGTTATTTAATTAAAACCTCATATTAAAAGGCGCAAAGGCTTCGAGTAAAGTATTCTTCGTTTTGGGGCCAACAGTTAATTAGAGCCCCGTATCGTCAAATCAAATTCTACATAATTCCGCCTTGTCTGACAATAGTATCTTCGTTTACGGTCCCGTTATTTTTGATAAGACCGTTATTTTTGTCAAATAGGTTTATAATTTTATTGTGTTTCTTATATATTTGATTCTCGAGACAGCGTTACATTTTACTTTGCTTTTGTAATATTTTTTATGCGACGTTTCTTTAAGATATAATATCAAAAACATTTCATGTGTTTCACGCCGTGAAAGTAGTTCAAAATACTTTTCGCTTTGTGGGTAATTATCTTCGTTTTGTGGGTATTTAGGAAAATTTAATAATGGCTTGATGAATATTGTTTACGAAATTTAACCTGTTATCTTTTGATAAATATTGAATAATACAACAGTCAAAGAGAAAGCTTAGAGAGGGCAATTGAAAAATTATGTCAAAATATCTCACAATTAAATGAAACTACGTGATGTAGTATTATTTCTACTATCTTTAATTTCTTTACCACGACCTAGGTTTCGTTGTATTACAACATCTTCAGGTGGGATATTAGCAAAGATCTTTGCTAGAAGCGTAGAATTATAACGTAAAATTTCCAAGAAAGTGCTTGTGTTGCCATTATTTTATATTTTTTAATTTGCTTCTTATATAGTGGCGATTTGGAGTCCTAGTTTACTAAGAATATCACGAATTTACGATGAATTCAATATAAATATTAGTTTATTAATTGAAATCGGGACAGATTTTTGCGTAAGTAAATAAACCTGTATATATATGTGTGTATGTGTGTGTGTGTGTGTCTGTGTGTATGTACCCCTTTTTAAGTATATTGTGGGCACGTGTGAGATTTGGCATAGTTAAAGATTATATGGAGAAGTGCAGAAGCTAAAACTTATATATGTATAATTACATTTTAAAAATTAAAATTTATTTGACGGAAGGGTGGACATCATTGCATTTTTCTCTTGGAATTTCATTGTAAGTCAATCGTCTACCAGACCGTTTCCGAATTATCGTGTTTCAAATTTATTGTTTTCTTATACAGATAAGTAAAAAATTTGATCTTTTTAACTAGAATTACAGTAATATCATTTAGTATAATGTTATTATTGTTTTCAAAATTATTATTATTTTACAAAGTTAAACATATTATAAAAATATTATTATTATTATTATTAATGAGGTTAGAAAAATTAATAAAAAATATTTTCAGTCCAAGGTTCAAACCGTATTGGGCTATATAATTACACAAGTATATGCTTGTAGTTGTATATCATCGACGGTGGTCTAAGATGCAACATTTTGGGATAAACATAATTCTAATACTAGAAAAGTATCCTCTATATATGTGTTCAAATATGAGCATCGCCTGAAAACGCAATGGTAAAGAAACGAATACAAGTATGAGACAAGTGATAATTTGGGTAGTTTATTTTCAATCGTTCGTATGATATGCCATAAATTATACCAATTTTTACTTTCGGATAACGTCGTTGTCCCTCAAAAGATGTGTGGCCGCACAAAATTCCGCACTCGAGTTTCTGATGAAAATTTATTATATTACACTAAAGCCTAAAAAGTAAATTGAGAATGAATAAAATGACCTAAATCCAAGTCCGAATTGAATGAGCATTTGGCAGTTTTGTACCTGTATCCCTAACCTTTTTTTTAAATTTAACATTTGTGTTACTTGACATAGAAAAGTAAATTAGAAATAAAAAAAGATTAAAAACAAATTAAAAACTTTTCTCCAATTTTCTATATTATTTCATTAAACCCTGCTAATTAAAATCCATAATAATATCGATTTCGTAATAGTAATAGCGATTTTTTCCTAAAGATTGTTTTTTATAAATATTGCGTATGCATTTACGTATTTGATCTTTTAGCAATGGAACATATCTTATTGAAAGTCCATTGGCGTAACATCTTTTAATTAAAAGTAAAGTTTTCATTGATAATAATGTTATAATCAAAATATGCCAGGTATTCATTACATTGGGTAACAATTCTGTAAGTTATAAAAATGTTCTCCCACAAATATGTACCGAACTCAGCAATAGCGTTATTCAGATTTCAGCAGCAAATACTGAAAATTATTGTTGCAGAAAAATCATCCGGTACTCATTCAGAAATTAGAATTCAAGCCTTGTTCATCATAATTTAGAGCGTTCGCAAAATGCATTCTCAAAAAAATGGGGCTACTAAATGATTTATTGCAAAGGGATAGTCATTAACCCAGTTGGATGAAAGTGCTTGATGATATATACGATGATAGATACGGGTGCTATCTGAGGATCTTCGAAAGTTCCTTCATTTGTATGAGACGCAATATTACGGAAAATCGGGTTGGAAGGAGGAAATAGTGGTACGGGTTGCTACTGCGTGACTACAGTGTGATATTTTGCTCTATGGGCACGAGTTGATTTGCGTCAGAATCTATTTCAGTGGCTGACTTTTGTGTGTAGAAGCCGGGGTGCAGACGATTCATTTGTAATTGGGTAGACTGTTAGTGCCGTTCGCTGTTGATGTGACTCGTTCACGACAGCCAGTAGATGTGTCTGACGTTCGCTTAGTCATGTGTAGATTCGATACTCTGTTCCCCGTCCTGTAATCACCGAGTCATCATTTCAATCTACTTGTTTGGCGGCGGCGAGTTCGACTTGCCGGCATGCGAGCTCTTCCTTTATTAAAGCAAGACAATGAGTTTTTTTGTAGTCACATTCCTGGTGTGTATTGATGATACTTTATCTTGGTCGATGTTTTCTGTTGTATATGGTTCAACGGTCTTAGCAGATTACACGGTTCTATCTGTAATATCAGTGTCCGTGCCTTCTCCTGAACTATCTTTATGTCTAGTCGATTTGGTAATCGACGTCATCTCGTCAGTTGGAGCTCAGGGCTTAGCTAGTAGATTTAGTGACGACCACGACCACTGCTTCCTATAGATCTAGCTCGAAGGACTACAAGGTTCGGGATGGCAGGCCGTAGTCAGAGCACCACACTTGACTGTTGCTGGACGTTCATCAGATTAGCTGCTGTTGACTAGGAAGTCTGGTGAGAGCTCGCTGGGTTGATTACCTATGAATAATCCTCGTCAAATATAAGACAATTTCTTTATTATTCAAAACACGGTTTACAAGTGTGACTGTGACTGTTGAACTATCGATCTTCTCCAACTGTGTTATTTAAATCAGTTGACTGAACTGCAAACTGCAAAAAATTGAATCGATTTTTGTACTGTCATAATGTCTCTTATGTGTCGCCATGTAATCCTTTTGTACGGCCGCCAGTTGTTACGCTAGGTCTTATGATACAGTGGCTGCATGAAAATAGCGTTGTTTACCGCGGGTTGTCAGGAACAATAAGAATATAAACAATATCTACATACGTTAATAGAAGTTTATGTTCATATGTATATACACAAATAGAGTTTGAACAAATGCTATGCTAGATTGTGGGTCATTGATTAAATTGCTTCATAGAAAAAAATACATTTATAATAGTCAGAACTACATACTATTTACTATGCTTAATCAAAACATTGATTATCTTATTACGTATAAGAAATATTTGATTGTCAAATGTTCAATTATTCGAGTGTCATAAATATAATTTAATTTATCCTTATTTTTTAATTTCTCTAAATGATATTATTTAAAGTAATGTTTGTTATATCTTATAATTTATATCGGCTTCATATTCTTTAATTTCACCATTTAAAAAAACCCTTGCATTTTACATCCTTTATATTTAAATAGCTTAGACAATTTTCTCATTTTGCAAGGAACCCGGGTATATAGCTGTAAACGCAAAGTGTTTCTCCACAAGACCCCGCGATGTTGCATTCGAATATTTTCCATTCAGAATAGCATTCGTATATTTATAGCGCCAATTGGAGCGGCATTTAATTGAGAATTAAGCATTTTAACAATTGAATGAGAGACGAGAAAAAAATACCAGTTGGACCGTACGAGAAAAGACTGGCGCAGTTTTGTTATCGAACATACCGCCTCTGCATCGAGTCATAAAGATTAAGGTTTTATGTCACTAAGTACACTGCTTTAATTAATAATTTTTCATGCCACTTGTGTCAGTTACGTACCGTTTATATTATTGCACTGCTTCCGAATCTTTATAATCTGAATATCAGTAGATCGACGTCAAGTGAGGTTTCGAAATGAAACCGCTTCTTCATGTATTTGCACTTAAAAAAAACAATTAATTTCTCTATATTTTACTTTATTTTCTACCCAAGCAAGCAAAACACTAATACTGTAAAGTTGAAATTCCATAGTAACATCTTTTTATTTCCTCATTCAATCTCATATTTGACCTTATGATGTGAAATGGAGTCTTAAACGTGACATAAATTAGAATATGTTGAAGTGCATTATGTGACACTTACAGCTATTGTAATGTAGAAATAAAAAAAGAAAATTACCACGCGTCTAAGGAATGAAACTTATTCGTACAATATTCTTACAAAGGGAAGAAAATTACATATTATGGACAAAATGCATACTTTTATACTGTAGTGTGCAAGTGATACACTGATATGAGGAACACTTAAATACCATAAGCTTAGTTTATTGGCGATCTGCAATTCAAACAACGCGCGGACTGGCAGCTTAGATATTACTCTAATATTGCATTATGATATCAATCCAATTGATATAGTCTGTAATGCAACGACGCTTCCTTTATTAAGTAAATCATCGTGAATATCAATCCTTGCTCGTTTTTTAAAGTGAAAGCAATAACTATATCGATATTAAGAGCATAAAGGCAGTACAAAGGGTTGCAGAGCTTCAGAATTTCTCTGTCGTCAACCGCTGTCTGCGCGAGTATCACTTGCTGACTATTTTGAAGGTGAGAAAACTAAAGATTATCCCGAAGAGTAATGGGAGATCGTTTAGTGATTCAAAGTTATACAAACCCATTACGCTCCTTCCTATCCGGGAAGCTGTTTGAGAAGATACTGGCGCAATTATCTCATTTCGGATTTTTTCTAGAGTGTCCACAACGGATGTGATATCTGTTGCATTGCCGATTTGTGTCCAAATAAATATGTACTCGGTATTTACTTGTAAATCTCCGGCACCTGTCTCCATCGGATTACAAGTAACTACTTCTGTGATGGGGTTGTAATTTTACAGGATGGAGATATTGAATTTAGAAAAACGTTGGCCAGAGGCTGGCCGCAGCGCCGATAGCACCGTTCCTATCTTATGGAACGTCGATGACATACTTGCGATACACCTTGAGGGATGTGGTACTATCGCATAAGCTGATGATATTCTGCTGATGGTTGGAAGGGCGAGCCGTACAAAAATAGAGAACCGAGTGCAGACTCCCTCGTCAGGATACTTGACTGGGGCATTAAAAAATCCGAGGCTGTCCTCTTCAATGTTAGACTGGTGAGGGAGTTGGCTATGCTAATGTGCGGAACTGCAACCGGCATGCGACATCAGATTACGTACTTGTATATGATATTTGATTCTGAGAGAAGCTTTATGCGCAATATATTGGTGAGGGGGTGAAGGTTACCTTCCATCCATGGCTAACTAGCGATATTCCTTAGGTTATTGGCCATCGGTGTGGGTTTATGGTACATCGAAGTCTAATATAATTAGGTTATCGTATAGCTCTAGCCAAGCCATATAACTTTCTCAATTAATGCGTTACCAGTTTTGATGGGTCTCTTGCCTACTGATCTAGCGATCGTGGAACTAGCGGTAATTTTTAGTCACCGATACTTGGTTAAGTGTGGAAAGAATGGACATCCTAAATGGTTCATTGTGGGGGAACAGTAATTACTAACCCTGTGGAGGTATTTTTCAACACTACAACACAGGGCACTTTTGAAGATCACCATTTTTGTATGAGGGGGATGTTACAGGTTCCTGGAGGGGCACTGAAATAATCCGGCACTGAAATAATAACTGAAATAATAACACTGAATAAAAAGTAAGGCCGGAATAGTGTATCAATCAGGTAGAGGATAATTAGATATCAAAAGAGCACGATATCAAATTGAAATATAAAGCGGTCTGATAACTGTAAACTACCCCAGAATATTGACAGAAACTCATAGCATATCAAAAAATTACTCACAGCATATTAAAATTTGTATTCATGAAAATTTAAAAATTTCTTTTTTTTTCCTGTATTAAACTCAATTACATTGTAAAGATAAATATGTAATTTATTTATGTATATACGACGCTACGCCAACACTAGTGACAAGAGAACACACTAATATTTTTTTTCTCTTTTATTTTTCACGCTTAGTTTTGCTCTTTTAATCAGTTTGCGGCGTTCGATTTCAAATATTACATTATTTCACAACCTAAAATAAAAATTTTCATTTAATTGTTTTTTAATCTCTTTAATATCAAGGGATATAACTAACTATTTGTTTCCAAAAAGGAATTAATTAGAAATATGTCAGACTAATTGATTATGATATATAAGTTGGATATTTCTGACTAAGTTATGTAGCGCATCACCGAGGTAGCGTACAAAAGAAGATTGCAATAAAGCGAAATTATTTAGCATATAATTATTAAAAATAGGATAATGAGCGTGGGTATATTCACATTAAAAATAATTTAATAAGATGAACTTGAATAATTTCTGAATATTATTTCGTTTACAGACCGTTTAGTGCTCAATCTCAGTTGGACGTTTATTGATAACGCGACAAATTAGGTTTTGCGTTTGACTTAAAAGGTCAGTATCGAATTTCTAAAGGCTTTTCGTAGTTATTTTATTGCGTAATAATAGCCGGTAATGTTACAATGCATATTTCTTCATACGCAAGCCTAATAAATAAATATAAAACTCCAGGTCATAAGCTTATTTAAGCATAATGACTTACTTATATTTTGCACATGAATACCAATGATCACCTTAGGAATACCATCGTAGTTCATAAAGTTGAATGCTGTAGTTTGGGTCAATGTTTTTATAGGTGTTATCTAAATTTAAGTGGTCTAAGGAACGAAAACGGGGAAATTACACTGAAGTATGTTGTAAGTACTATTAATGACATAAACATTGTGGGAAACAAATAGATTAAAATTAAACAAAAATAATTTCCATGAATGAAGACGGTGTGGCAAGAATTTTGAGTTTCCGTTTTTAAATTTATTTCAATGTACAGAACAGAAAATGTTAGAAACATACATTTTTACCAACATTTTCATAGGAATGTTTTAATTTTAATGAAACCTCGGTTGTATACTTTAAATTCAGGTTTAAAATTCAATTGTACGATATACATCAAATAATTAATTAAATTATTAATTAGCATGTGGCACAATCGCAACGTTCTACATATTTATCATATTCCTTCATTTGTTACTTTCTAAAAACGTAATTCATAGCAAAAAAGATTTTGCATGCTGATAAAGTGTCAAAGTCGGATGCTGTAAAAAGGATTATTCTGTCCGTAAGTATTTAGGTAAATTACTATATCTACCTGTAGAATAATGTACACTATTAAAAAAAATTGTAACAGAGTGAATTCTGTGCATGAAATATGATTTAAAAAGATCGATTGATCTAGCATAATGATAATAGAAACCAGACAACCTGTTTTTAGAATTTTTGTCTATCTGTATATTAATTTGTCAGTATACGTCGCAGAATTTTTTAATATACGAAGGTTCCAGCTTGGTCTCTTTGAAAATTGTACTTTATCGACTTTTTTTGGAATTAAATTAAAATATTTTGACTGCTGTTAAGCAGCCATTATCGGCGACGGATACTGTGGTACAAAAAGCATAATATTTGAAAGCTAAAGCAAAACTCATTTTGACAATCGATGCTTTGCTTTATGTGCATATTAAACAAACGGTTACGACGTACGATTTGTGGAAAACGTTAAAGAACATGTTCGACAGTTCCGGTTATTCACGAAAAATTAGTATGCTGAGAATTCTAATAAGTTTACGGCTTGAAAACTGCGAATCCATGACCAGCTTTATCAGCCAGTGCACAGAAACGGTAGAGAAACTGAAAGGAACTAGTTTTGAGATGAATGACCAGTGGATCGGTTTGCTTATGTTGGCAGAACTTTCAGAAAAGTTTGGATTTAGATTTTATTGCATCCGTACTGGTCAGTTAAGGCCCGAATTGAGCATTTAGGCATAAATATTAGTGAGAACGCTATAAAAACCAAGTTGTTGGACTTGAGTGCAGATTTTGAGGTTAAGTCTGAAGGTGCATTTGTAGCTAAAAATTTTCATAAGCGTGGTAGCACTGGCAGTAACAAAGCATATCCTCAACATGGCATTTACCTCAACATTGAACGGAAATGGAATGCATCAGTCATCTGTCAATGTCAGTGGAAGTGATATAACACGAAAGAAAATAATTCGTTGTAACAGATCTAAGCAGATTGGACATTTCAAAAATCAATGCCCGTGTGCAGAAAAATCAAAGAAAAATACATTTAGTGCCGTTTTTTCTTACTAAAAAGTTCAGTCAAACAAAAACAAAGTTGAAAAAAAAAACAAAGTTTTAAAGCTAAAGAGAGCAATTTACGGACGCAAGAAGTCAGCTAGAGCTTGATATACTAGAGTAGAGGAACATTTGTTAAAGTTAAGCTTTGAAAAATAACTATGAACCTTGTCCTTTTGCAAAATCTGATAATAGTGTAAAAGTTTATATAGGTTTATTTGTAGATGATTTCTTTCTTTTTATAACTGTCAGAGTACATATGAAGAACTGAAAAATGAATTAGTAGCAAAATTTAGAGTAAAGGATTTAGGTCAGATGTCAGATGTGATGAAACAGCGTCTGGGTATGCGTATGAATGTTTATTAAGTTGTTATTTCTGTTGACCAAACACAATTTGGAGAACTGTTCACATTCAGACACACATATGAAATTTAATTTGAAATTAAAAAAAGGCATAAACAATAAATTTAATAAGAAATATTATTATCAGAAATTAATTGGAAGTAATGTACTTATCTGTACTTACGAGGCCAGATATTTCTTAAAGTGTAAGTTTTCTAAGTCAGTACAGTAATTGTTTTAATAAAACTTATTGAAAATATTTGAAACTTTTGTTATGATACTTACAGAAAACTAAAAACAGTAGCACTATCCAGTACAGAAGAGAAGTGCATGGCCTTATCTGAATCCTATAAGGAAAGCATATATTTAAAGAATATATTAGGTGAGTTAATTTTATCAAGTGAAAGTATGTCAGTAAGTTTGTATAGTGATAATTAAAGTTTTCTCAAATTACCCTCTAATTCATTGTTTCGTAATAAGCGTACGAAACATATTGACATAAGGCATCATTTTGTTAGGGAGTGTGTAGTAGATGAAAATATTAAAATCGAATATGTATAAACTTCTGAAATGCCAGTAGATATATTAACCAAAAGTGAAATTTTTAAGGCAAAACAAAATTATCTAGTTTCTTAAGAAAATGATAATAAATTGAACACGTTCAAAGATTAAAATGGTAATTCGGATTAATTTGCGTTATTTCGAAATTAGCTTAAAGTAGTGTAATATGAATTTACAAAATTTCTAAAATCTATTAAATTTGTTTTTCCCTGTATCATCATCATCATCATCATCATCATCATCATCATCATCATCATATATATTAATACGCTAAGGTTAAGATGTTACACTCCCTTTTTAGAAAAAACCTCACAATTAATCCACATAAATTATATATCATTTTATAGATAATTGCTTGCTCTACCGGCATCCACAACTAAGAAATTTATTATTGCTATTGTTTTTGCAAATTAATTAATTATTAAAATGATATACACAAAACAGCAATGCTGCCATCGACGGTCGGTAAAATTTTTGTTTAATTTCAAATCCACTCACGTATAAATAAAGTGGCGCTTTAGCTCAATGCTTTTGATACTTGCGCCTCTATATGTCAATTTTATTAAAATAGAATAAATAATGCGAAGACTTCGCACGGGTCACGCTAGTATATGAATATTTCTCTTGGTATTTGTCTTGCGCAATGAGAGACCTTTTGATTACATTTAACATTAAACTTAAATTTATCATTATCTTGTTGTTTATAAGTAAAGGTCATGCATCATGTAGACTATAGTCATTCTAAATGTGTAATATATAGAAAACACTTCGTATGTTATTTTAAAATGTTATTATATAAAATATATACATTTAAAAAAAAGGAAATAATTTTCCTACGTTTTTTATTAGCAAATTAATTTTATAACTACCGAATATTGTTTTTTTCTTGTAATAATATTATCCTATCAGCACATATTATTTTATTAGTTTGCATCATTTGTTTGCATCAAAAACATAATTTCAGCTTCATTTTAGGGTGCCTTCTATCGAAATGGAAAAAAACCGGACTCTAGAACATTTTTAGGGTTCCTTCTATCGAAATAAAAAAAACCGGACCCTTATAGGATCATTTAAATGTTCGTCCGTTCGTCCGTCTATTTGCCAAAGCCCTTTTTTCTGAAACGGGGTGAGATATCATTTCGAATTAAATGATTTACAAATATTAATAAATTAATATTTGTAAATCATTTAATTAGACCTCTGACTTCTCATCTCGGAACTGGAAAACACTGAGTCAAAAATCGTGAAAATAACTGAGTTGATGAGATCTGACCAGAAGATTATGGGAAAAACTGTGGTGATTATCCTAAATCTTATAATTTTTGAAATATGCTTCAATTCCTATTACAGATGTAAAAGATATAGTAGGCAATACATTTACATTGTAAAAATTTATATTTTGAAACCATTTAATTGAGATACTATTTATCTAAAGGTAAGTTTATAAGGCTACGTTTATAAGCATCTAAATGTATACGGCACCCTTGTGGCGCGAGTCTTACTAGTGCTCATAGTTTTTTTCAACTAATTTAAAATTTATTATTAAATTATTATTTATTATTAAATTTATTAACTATTTACAAAAGAATATTCAACTATTAGCGCCATGATTTTCTCATTTAATTTTTTTATCCACTACGATCTATTCAGTGTTTACAAATTTCATGCAATTTCATTTCACTTCACCGGAATCCATCGGCATTCTAAATATATCAAGTATTAATTTAAACCCCGGCATCGGGTGCTATAAAACCGATGTGAATAAGAATGCTCGCGTCCCGTTGCGTCCATTGTCTCGACAAATAATCGTAATGATAACATTCGAGTAAATGAATATGTCAGCTCAGTCGCAATGCGCGAGCAGTCTGGCGAGTCGTTTAATTGCATTAGACTTCGAAGTTGCATAATTATGTATTCAGTTGAAATCTATTCCAGCGACGTTACTGCAACCGGAGCCTTACTTTACCGGACAACTTATCGTACAATTGTGAACTTCCCCTTGAGCGCTGTCGTTGGCTCTGGACAATTTGTTTCTTTGAACGAAACGCTATTGCTCAGCGGTTAAAGGTGTAGTAGTACCGGGATCGGGCGACGATACTTTTTGCTGAATGGCGTCGTAGTAAACGCATAATTTCTTTGTTTGATGTAATTTTCTATTTATATTTGACATAAATGTTATATTACCAAAGCGGGATAGCAGTAAGAGATTAAAATAGACACGTCAAGTACAAGTAAACTCTCATTACGATTCACATGTAAACATTTAAGGACACATAGTGTTTCTGTTAAACTGTTTATATCAATATTATTTTTCAACATGTAAATATATTGCTTTATATGCCTTTCATAGGCATGAAGATGTTATGAATTTTCTCGTAACTTTTTTACTTTTATGTAATTAGCTTGGTTTTTGTTTTTTTTTAATGTAGAATGTGAGGAATGTTAGAGTCGAATGATTACTTCTTACGAAATAGACAAAACTAATAAGGGAAGCTTTGATGAGCAATCATATTGGTGATTTTTTAATGAAAAAAAAAGAAATAAATTTACGCTCCACTTAAAGAGCTCTTTTCACTATTCCTTTTACATATAAGTATGTAAGTTTTCTAGAAATATCGTTTTAAATAATTGTACCAAGGAACCACGCTGGATGGACGAAGGAGCGGCATCTAAAGGCGAGTTTAAGAAAAAGTAAATTAAGATAGTTTTTGCAAAGTATTAACTTTTAATTTCTTTTAGGGAAATTTTAGAAAGAAAATTAAGAAATATGCTTAACCTAGTGACATGAAACGTTTAGAAAAATGTAACAATTATATTCATGAAACTTCTTTGCATTGTTACTTTATTAATGAATTTTCATAGTTATAGTTGTAAAATTATACTATATGGACAGTGTTTGTAATAGAAATATAACTTGAATATTGTAACAAATTGATGAATAGTTGGAGTAGAATGTTAAAATTGCTCATATATGCAGCATAATGATGTTAGTTTCGTCCTAAAAACACAAAAAATTATTTTTGAAATGATTTAACACTTTTGGTAATAAATTCCTTTGGCTATTTCATTTGTTGTTGTGCATACATTAGTGTCAAGATAAATTTTGAATAGGTTGTATTCTCCGTTTAGCATTTATTTTACAAATTTGTTCAGAATTATTTATGGAATGCTCTATGTATTACAGAAGTATAATCTATTGATAAAAGGGAAAAAAAATTAAAACAAAAATCTGTAATTTTCTTCATTTAAGCGAAATGATAGATACGGATATGGTTTCCACTGAAACTCCTATCGGAGAATAAATGCCATGTTTGCTACAACATTTTACATGAAATTAAAATAATATCACCCCAGATTTAAGGAAACTCTATATTAATAACACAGGGACAAATGAAAGAAATATTTGTTTGTGAAATGCTCCTTTTAGATACTTTAATAATTACTTAATTAATGAATAGTATAAATTATTAAAAGGTGATTTCTGATGAAGTTACTAATACCTGGATAATATGATTAATTAACTTTCCAGAAACATTGATTCATGATTCATGTCCTATTCTCTTAGTGTAAAGCGCAGTTAAGAGCAGTAAAGAGCAGTTTTGAAAATAGGAATCTTGAAAGTACTAGCTAGTAAGCTTTTAACTTTTGTTACAGGTTTCAATATCAGCATAGTTGAATCTCCGTGTAGTTGTTCAACAAAATTGGACACGAACATAAAATTATACGGACTTCAACCTAAACATTTATAATACGGTAACTAGAAACCAATGGTATTCTGTATGTGGAAAGCAGAATGTAGGTCTTTCGAAGCTTAAGAAGTTGTGAGTTCATGAAGAGACTTGTGAGTTCATGTTAGCTTCATGCAGAAGTCGAGTCGAATAATTTCGAACAGCAGAGGAAATGATAGTTTAGTGGTGAGCGGAAAACAATTATGACTTGAATATTGTATTAAGACAAGAAATATTTATGATACGGTGGTTCAAACTTTGTATCATAAATACTGGAATACTTTTACCGCTGGGATGCAAAATATAACAAAACACAAAGACAAAAGATAATATGCTGCTATCAAATAAAACTCTTCTTTTCGTTTGTGCATACATTTGAGCAGGAAATAAAAAAGTGCATGCAAGACTTTGTCTTAGGTATTTATTTGTGGACTGTCGTACGTATATTTAAAAGACATAACGAAGGTAGGTTCTCAGATGATCTTGTTTGTTCTTCCATATTTATATAAAAACCGGCTGCACCCATTGAGTTCAATACTTTGTTTAAAAAAAACTGTTTGGTAATTGCATTATATTATTGTTAAGATACATACAGCGGAACGTCGATCTATGACTTTGAGCATAATTATGATTAAAGATAAATTATTGCAAAGGTGCATCTTTATAAAATAGTTCGTGCTCTAGTTTTGTCCTAATATATAATTATTTAGATCAAGAAAGGCAAACCATAATACCCATCTGCTTTTAGGTTTTTAATTACAAAATGTTTCTTTTAATCTAAATATATCGTTACAAGGCTCATTATTACAAAATTGTTTGTTATTTAAATCAATTTATTAAATAAAAAAATTTGCCAAGAATGAGCCGGATACCCATGATATTGCCTTATGTTTATAGGCATGTATGAGATGTTAATATATGCAGTTTTAAAATTGTGGTCGACAACTCTTCAATTTGACAAAATTTTGTCATTTCCTTTGAAATGGTTTAAAAAAATAAACCAAAATAATTAATACTGCAGGATGTGTTGTAATTTTCTTTGAAAGTACTTGCTAAATGCTGCATTTCAGTATTTTTTCAGATTATCGAGACAATATTTTAAAAGATAAGGTAGGGGACGATGAAGACTTGATGACGCCTTTTAAAGGAAATATCTCGAAACCGAATCATGAAAATTATTTAGTTTTAAAACAAACGTTGTTGCTTGTTGAATGATGTACGAAAGCTTGTGTCAAAGAAATGTTCTTTAAATTTTACTTCAAATCAGAATTTGTATATTTATCTTATATCTGCACATCGCATTTTGTTTCAACAGGTATAATGTGTGTATTTTGAGAGAAACCGGGAGGTGACATACAAACGGTCAGATATGTCGAAACTATAAGGAAAACTAAAAATGTTTTTTGCAAATATATAACTTCTATTACATAACTTATTAGGTTTCTATTCAGTAATTTTACGACATGACAAAACGCATTTATGCTATATTATTTTTAAAAGCAGCTTGATCAATTATTTAAAATTTTTTTGCTACCATATAATTTCAAAATAATAAGAGTAAAAAGTTTGGTTTTTTTCGAAGCGATAAATTATGAATGCGGTCAAATATGACACTCGCATGTTCTGCGATGACAAAAGCGACCGCATTTTTCCAAATAACCGATAATATAAATTGTCTGTGAAAAACATCTTAAAAATTTTAATTCGAGCTGTTCGTTATAACTGGTGTCGTCTCCGTGGTGTCTTGGTTCGATCACAAGGCAAGGATCGCAAGGTTATTCCCGGCCGCTCGTCGAGCAGGTTTGGTCTGGTGTTTTGGTTGGCTGTAAGAGATTACTTTCGTAGTTATAAGTACACCATATGTATCATTTAGATACATCAAAGTAGATAAATAAATAACATAATAGTAACCAACTATCACCGAGGTTGTAACGTGCGCGCACCTAACAACGATTTGTTTCAAAAGTCCATTTAAATTCAATAAAGCGCCTAAATAAATAAGCCGCACCCCAATGGAATATGAAGAGATATAGTTTGAAACGCGAGAATTTGCGATGTTCCATGGGTCGGAGGGGGGGGGGGGGTTATTTCATAGGGACTTTAAGGTCTAGCTGCGGTCGGGTTTGTTCCGGCGTCGAGGGGGCGGGCGCAACTTTTGTAATATTAGGGACCGTGCTCAGGGCCTGAGTTTGTTTATTTCACTTTCTGCCAGAATGTTCATCGGCGTTTTTAGTGTAAGTTCGTGGCAGGGACGGTTCGCTGTCTGAATGTTTGCCGACGAATTCGTATTGACTGATCAGCTGTTTTACCTCTCGGATGATTATTGTGTTTGTAAAGAGGTCATTTGGGCGGTGGCTGAATTGTAATTAATAATGAATTAATGTTGAGTTGGTGGAACCGTATGGATGATTCTTAAGATATTTCTTGATGAAGAATCTGGCCAAATTGCTGTTATAACTCTTGATGGCACCGAGTAGAATAAGTAAAAGAGAGAAAGTACTATGGCGGAGTTACGATTTATCTATCCTCCATTGTAGACTAAACGGATTATACAGGAGGGACGACATTATTATAGACTAAATATTTTAACACTCCCCTTTAATTAGCCCCTTCCTGTCAGATGAATATTTTTCGTATCTGTTAAGCTTATACGGTGAACCCTAACTTAAGTTTACATAGATATGTTTTAATTTTAACTTGTTATTTCACACATCATATATTTTATATATCACACACTAGACATCTATTAAGATAATCATATTACATTATTATGTTTTCCCAATTAAAGCAATTTTGACAACTGTAAGTTTACACATTATGTGCAATCATAAAGTAACTCCAATTCCAAATTTACGAAGGAATTTTTCCAAAATTTATATAAAAAGAACCATGAAGTATGCATTTCAAATAGATGCAATACTAATAATTTCAAATAGATACACTACCAATATTTTACAGTGGTAGTGAAGCAATTTAACAGTGGTAGAAACGGTTCCGCTGCCGGGTTCCGGAATAGGAACTGGATTCCCTTTCGCTCAACGGGCGTAATATATATTATATATACATATACAAATAACACGCCGCACCGACATAAGATCTCTCCTTGAGCTTAGGATCGACTGACTTGCGAGCAACTACTGGTCACGCGAAACCCTTTTCCACGTCAGTCCTCCAGAGCCTTGCTGGAGTATTTGCTACTACCATCAAGATCTGCACCGACGGAGGCTCCAAGCGGGCTCACGCCCAGACCCTTCTGCGCTCTCCGCCGCGCTCGTCCTACTCGTTACGGCCTAATGACGCGGCGCCTTTGAGGCGCGCGCCCAACGTGCCCGTAACGATAGAGTATAGACAAAACGTTTCAGCGCCATCCATTTTCAGGGCTGGTTG
The DNA here is from genome assembly GCA_039881145.1 of Druceiella hillmani. Taxonomy (NCBI): domain Eukaryota; kingdom Metazoa; phylum Arthropoda; class Insecta; order Lepidoptera; family Hepialidae; genus Druceiella; species Druceiella hillmani. The sequence goes on from JAYKKI010000059.1 coordinate 171,623, forward strand.
CTTCGGCAGGTGAGTTGTTACACACCCCTTAACGGATTCCGACTTCCATGGCCACCGTCCTGCTATCTTGAGCGACCAACGCCTTTCATGGTATCCCATGAGCGTTTTTTAGGCGCCTTAACACTACGTTTGGTTCATCCTACAGCGCCAGTTCTGCTTACCAAAATTGGCACTATCATCAGACGCTCCGGCTTCATCGTTCGAGCAACCCCATTTAAAGTTTGAGAATAGGTTGAGGTCGTTTCGGCCTCAATGCCTCTAATCATTCGCTTAACCGGATGACACTGTCAACACTAACACCAGCTATCCTGAGGGAAACTTCGGACGGAACCTGCTACTAGATGGTTCGATTAGTCTTTCGCCCCTATACCCAGTTCCGACGATCGATTTGCACGTCAGAATCGCTACGGTCCTCCATCAGGGTTTCCCCTGACTTCGACCTTACCAGGCATAGTTCACCATCTTTCGGGTCCCAGCATCTGTGCTCTGAGCGCGCCTACATTGACGGATTGCAAAGGAGACGCCTCGGGAGTGCGAGAGGCCGACCGTGACGGACCGGTCTCCATCTTCCCCGAGCGCGCGGCGAGCGCGCGCCTTCACTTTCGTTACGCCTTTAAGTTTAGTTTGTGATGTTTAAATGACTCGCACACATGCTAGACTCCTTGGTCCGTGTTTCAAGACGGGTCCTGCGAGTGCCCGAAACAAAATCATCGCCGACCGAGACGCTCACGGTCCGAGACTGCACGGCTGCGACATAACAGGCGCACCGAGCCGACCAACGCACTTCATGTTAACAATGCAATTAATGGAAGACTTAATCAATTTTATATAAAGTTGAAAATTGACAGACTGTTAACATTGCTTTAACAATTACTACATTTAGTGTAACTGTTTATATAGCCCTGAATAGCCAAAGGCATGTGCCAGATTATTCTACACTTCTTTCTTAGTCTGAGTATCGTGAAAATGAAGGAATAAAGTGATGTGTCAATAAACAAAATAATTTATGTTTATATTTATATTTATAATAATTTATATTTTTATTCTCACCTTCAAATCATCTTTTGAATCAATTGTTTCAATACTTTCGACGCAGTTTCCGAGTTCTTCATGTTGAAGATACATTTTTACGGTCAACCTCTACGAATAATTATCACGACTTTTCAATTAATATTAGTGAATTCTTTGAAGACATTTTTACCTCGTTTTCTTGTTGGTAGTTTGACAATTTGCACATATATATGTGATATCGTTTTGGCAGCTTCCTTGGTATTTATAACTTGAAATATTTTGACGCTACGGCTATTGGGTCTGTAGCCTGCTAAATCAATGTTGGTGATTGTTGATATATCACTTGATGAGAGATACGGATGGGTAACCAGTAAAACTGTTAATATTACCGATCAGAATAAGTAAAAGAGAGGAATTGCGGTGACAAAATTGCGGTTTATATATCCTCCCCCATAGACTCGAAGATTATACAGAAAAAGAGGACATTACTATAGACTAAAATTATTAATAATTAAGCTTGAGGGTGCTTATAGTATTAACTGTAGGAGCTGGAAATGAAAGAATGATTTTGTTCTGAGTAAAAGAACTCGCGTGATATTGAATCAGGCACATCAATGAAGTTCATTTAAAATATTATCTGTTAGAAAACGAAATAAACTAATTAAAACTACCCAAGAGTAAGTGTCTATATCATTGATAATATCGTTAAGACTAGAGTTGTATATATGATTCCTTGACTAAAATAAAATTTAAAAAATAATTTGTTGCTAGTGTAAAAGTGTAATGCGTTCAGTTAAGACGTTAAGTCTGGTGGGAAGAAAATTTATGAACAATAAATTCAATATTTCTTTCATTTATAGTGATATTATGTTTGCTAAAAGTTATTTTTTGGTAGTACAATTACTGTAGTAATGCCCTGAGACCTTATGTTACAAGCAGTACGAAACAGTGTGGTTAGTCAAAAATGGGAGGTAGCAGGTTCTAAAATCATGTGGATTTGAAGATTTTACGCGATATTTAATTTATAACTTATATTACGAGTTATTTTTAACACTAAAAAATTGATTTTCATATTGAAATCTTTCAAAAATTTACAATTTCTCAAAATGTATTTTTAGAAATTCTACATTTGCAAGTTTGTGTCCAATTGCTTTCAATAGGTGAAGTTGTTATTAGAGTAACAACAGAAAGTTGCTATGTACGGTCTATTATTTATAAGCAACCTAATATTACATAATATAAATGACTCAAATTTTTGTATCGAAATTTTATATTATTTACTAGATGTGAAGCTGGTTACGTTTTGTGACTATTATTCGATGAAAAACTATATTTTATGACGTTTTCGTTGTGTAGATTGCTAAATAGTCGTAGTCACTGATTTCTGGATAATTTAATTAACGTATTTATTATTTATTCAAATGCTTGCAAAACAGGTTACAGTCAAGTAAGTATATAATAAAATGTTCATAGTGTAAAACTAGAATATAATTCTCATTATATGTGCATAATATGATTAGAATATTTAGATATATATTTTTAAGAGTTACGTGTGTTAGTGAATTTATTACTAAATGTGTTGATCAATTAGCAACGTTAGTTTTATAGAACTTATAATTAATTATATTTTAGCTGAGATTTATTTTACAAACAAAATGTTATGTATTTCCTTTTTAAATATCCTTTCAAAAATGTCGGAAGAAGGATGTTCAGAAAAAATATGTTTATGCAATCGATACATTCTGGTTATGGGATTATCAAAAGAGGTATTATTGTTATAAGTTTGGAGTACAAATAATCTTGGCGAAGGTTTACGGGACCGGCATCGGGTGTTGAATTAAGTAGAGAGAAGAGAGAGGGACATTCAACGTGCTAATATATGATTTTGTATAAATAAAATAGACCGGCGCTTTTTCTCCTTGTAGCTAGTGATGACTAATTTAATTTCTGTAGTTAGATTTCATAGAATCTATATTCTTGACCAAGATGACGTTTGTAGCAAAGAATACTCAAAAACCTCTTTCGTAATTTTTCAATTCTGTCACTATTTGATTTATAGTATGAAGATCAAATAAATGACTCATATTCGAGGATATTTCTAATTAGTGAACAATATAAATATATAAAATTGTGATAAATAGAAAGATGTGATGACATTTATGAATAACACGATCACAGTGAGAACGGAATGTCAGTTATTCATCAAAGAAAACTCCGAGATCTCTGAAAACATTTACTTTGTAGTGTCGACAGATTTACGTGGTAATAGAATTTTATTTTTTACAGTATCGAAAGAGATACTAAAGCACTGTCGACAGTCAGAAACATCCTATTAGATGCGCACCACTCAGCTATCGCAAATAGAATGCCATAATATTTGAGTTTCGTGCAGAGTATCGAATTATTGTCCTTTTCAAAGACTCGAAAATTCTATTTAAATGTAGTCTACTTGCCTTCTTTTCGTGAAAGCGCCACAGAGAGAGTTTTTATATTCTAATGAATTACTTATTATTGACCTTTTTGAAACAAAACCGTGTTGACTGATCGAAATAAATATTTGAAAATAGAAATAAAGAGTGTTGTATAAAACAGATACAAATAATTTAATGAAACGAATAGGATACTGATGGGTCCGTAGTTTTTTCATTGGTCTTTTTCACCTAATTTGTAAATAGGACAAATATAGGCAGTTTTCCAGTGGGCAGGAAATGAACCAGATTTAATGGATTTAATCGATAGTATACATAGTGGGAAACTCAGGTCATTACAACAGTGTTTTTATAAAAATTGGGGAAATCCCACTGGGCCCAGCGTCTTTGTTACAGTCGAGACTTTTGATTTTGATTTTGATAGATTCCCTACTAACCTAAATATTACTCAAGCAGTGGCAATGGATCAGAAGATTTGAGACACAGTTGCCAGAATCGCTTTGGTTTTCAAAGACAGAGCTGAAGTAATTGGAAAACATTTCACGAATGTCGTTAACGTTTGAGGATATATGGCCATCGTATTTCATGGTCATATGTATGTAACAGAAAACTCATCGATAAGAGATATAATATATATATATATATATATATATATATATATATATATATATATATATATATATATATATATATATATATATATATATATATATTATATCGATTATCGAGTTTTTGTTGCACTTGGCTCGTAGTAAGTTAAATGTGTCGTGTTCAAGGGGATTACCCCTCTCATACAGTTTGTGATATTTACGTTTTCCCTTTAAAGATCGTAAAAAGGTAGGACTAAACCAACAGGGATAGTTTTGTTCTCACACTCTTCATGGGGATGTGTTTCTGGATTATTTCATTTCGGGTATGGAGCTATGAAGCAAAGTGAGAATAAGGAATCCCAGAGACTTGATCGGATATTGTGAAAACACAAAAGGGTAAAGATTCAATTCAAAAATAATAATAATAAAACACGGTGTTTCTGGATCCAACGTTAAAAGAAATCAAGTTCCAGTGAATCTCGCGAAATCAAAGTGTCAGTTAGGTATATCTTGCGCTTTAGAAAGTTTCCGAAACACATTAGTGTCGACAGAAACAGCTATAGTCTCTGTCAACAACAATGAAAAGTACGATTATAATTATATGATGAAGCAACGCTACTGTTTACAATTGTTTAACGAGTTTAAGAGTGATAATACCAATTTCAGTCAGTGATTTGCGCGAGAAAAGTCCCTCAATAACGATATCCGAAGATTATCACAATTCTACGTGGCTCCTGATAAAGACTTACAAGAAAATAGATCCGTGCAAGTTTAGACAATATCATTGTTAATTGTTAAGTCACTTTTGCGAAATGTTAAGCTTGAAAGAGACGTCGAATGTATCGGGGATACATTGCATTAATTTTTTAATCCTCCAGTTTATCAGCCACAAATTTTAAAAATTTGAAATAATTCCAATATTTTAAAGAAACGTTTAATTACAATTATTTTGGTCAATTTCCAGTTTCTTCAACGTAAATTAATATCAATTTCCATTTTCAGTTTGCTAAATGTAAATTAATATTTCAAATAACAGCTCCAGTTTGCTCAATGTAAATGGTGAATATTGAATAAGTTTTGGATAATCATTAGAAGAGATCTTCGTAGAAAAAATGCGCAAGTTTTGTATCCGAATCACCATTAATTGTATTAACAAAAGGACCCTTGGGTTTACTTTTTGCACTTTGCTTAGAATATTAAACATAAATAACATTCCCCCGCTTCTCGAGCGCGGAGGTGCGTTGGAATATTTTTCCCGCTACACATGATGTATGTCAAAATGTTTCCTTTCGTCTTTTGTTTTTGTGTAAAGTAATTACATTATTTCGTGTATATGCTGCATTTATATTAAATGAATCATAGAGAAAGCCGCTGTGAGCAAATAAAAAATACGTCAAAAATGAATTTAGCGTAAATAGGTTTTTTCAAAAAGTTGGCATGTACGATTTTAGTTGCGTGGAAAATATTTTACAAGTCCCCTTATCTTTACGCTGTTATATTATTGTTATAATTTTTCAGTAGAAGACAGCGGCAATGATGACATAGATATGAAATTGTTTTTGCTGGGAAAATATTTCAGCTATTCTTATCGATTTTTGATAATTATTTTGAGTTCAAATATTTATCGACGTTTTGTGATTTGGCATATTACGGTTGTAAAATGCTGTGATAAGCATTATTTTAAGAAGGATGGGGTACATGAGAAGTATATTTACAGATCTAATATCTGCTTGTCGGATTTAACAATATTTGTATATTTATGATGTTAAATTGAATATAACAATGCCTAATATTGTACTATTGTCAGAACAAATATTTCATGTATTCTTTTTAAAAGAAGTTTTTGAGTTAGTATAGAGAGCTGGTTCACGTTAGGTCGAACCGACGGTTTTGTTGGTGACCGCCTGTGGGTTCTTGGTGTTTATACTTATCGTGTCTACACTTTTATTGTTGGCAGGCACATCACTAAGTAGTTGTGAGTTGGCTGTATACAATGACCGACAACGACGTTCTGGTTGTCATGTGGTATTTAAATAGAAGTTGGAGGGCGAAAAAAAAATATTGGGTGCACTAGATCATTGTCGAGCAAAATGCTGTAAGAACTGTCAAACGTTAATTCACGAATTAAGAAGTGATGAGCTAAGGTTCATTAATTATTTAGAATGTTTATTGGTTTTTTTAATGATCTACTTGCAGGTGTTAAAGGAAGCATAAAGGCACAAATACGAAATTCAGGGATTTTATTAGTCCCTAAGCACGAGCGCCCTCATGTTGAAAGAACCTAATATTAAGAGAATAAGTGGCAATTCTAATAATTAAATTGTTTATTCATTCAAATTAGTACATAACAAAAAAAACACTCGTATCGGAAAGAAAAAGCTTCATGTTCCTCTAAAATCGAAATGTTGTCTAAAATCGTTGAGTTTGTCAGTAAGTAATATTAGATAAATTAGGTGAGTTGCTGAAGGCGAAGTGTGAATATCACAGTTGCGTGTAGAATATCCACTTCTGTATTGATTTTGGTAATCAGATGAAGTGAAGTTTATACGAGAAGACGTATAATTTGAAAGGTATAAATTATCTTAGCGTTTTCTTCGAATCCTTTGTATTGTTGTTAAAATATCTGCCTAAACTCCTAGAGTCTCACCATCGAAGGGATATTTTGAAGGTAAAATACCCTTGAAAATGATAAATGACGAAATTATCTTTAGTATGTTCCTTAAACTCGAAATCTACAAACTTTCATATTTGTCCATCATTCTTTATTATTTTATTAGCAAATGTATTAGGGTGGCAGTGTAGACTTTGGAGGTATTCATGCTGCCTCTTTTCTTCCTTTTCTTTTTTTCCCTCTCGTAAATATATTTCGTATGTCAGACCATTTTTTGCATATATGTTATTTTCTTTTCCAGATTTTTGGCATCGGCATGTTCTTTCAGAGAACTTCATTATAATTACAAAGTGTGGGGTATCAACCGTAAGTAATATAATTAAAGGAATGTGTCGTATTATTTGGAGCGCGTTAGATTAGTGACAAATTTCTTATCTAGCGCAATACTAAAGAAAAATGGTAGGGCATCGCAAAATATTTTGAAATTAAAGTTAATTTCTTTCACTGTTTAGGCGCAGTCGATGGTAAACATATAAGGGTCATTAAATTAATAAGTAGTTGCTCAAAATATTAAATTACAAGGATAATTTCTCAATTATTTTACTTGCAATAGTCCATTCAGTGTACCGTTTTATCCCATTGAAACATTATGATAGTTTTGATATTCCGAAGCCTAAATGTATTCATGATCCACGCAAGTAGCTTTTCCATGTGTGTTTTTGGAGATTAGTCTTTACATTAACACAAAATATTTTACTGCCTTGTGCCGGCACTCACCTTGATAATAAGAAAAACGTATTCAATTACCGTTTAAACTGAGCCAGAAAATATATGGAATATGTCTATTTTTAGCCTACAAATGGAGAATATTGCATAAACCATTGGATGTCTACCTGAATACAGCAACTGAAGTAGTAAAACTTGTGCAGCATTACCTAAATTTGCTAGAGAAAAGGATAGAAATAACTTTGAAGATATTCGGAGTCCTACCTCCTTGCTGGATCAATTGACAGAACCTCCTTTAAAGGTAAATGTTCCACATGGTGGCTCAAATTTCATACGAGTATTACTTGTTGATTCTTTTTTTTCAGATATTGATTCTTGAATATCAGTTCAACGGCACATGTATCATCGACACATGTATCATCGTATTATTATTGATAAATAAGTACTAACCAAAATCTTTTCTTTCTCGTTCATTTAAATCCCACAAACCCACGTTTTAACATGCAGCAAAATTTCTTGCCACGCCGCTAATTTTAGATTTCTGTTCTTATAAAGTTCAGATGTCTTATCCCTAAAGACACTTTCTTCCACAATTAAAATTAAATTTTTGGGTTTATTTTGTCCTCCATAATTCAACATGAAACGTGTCCTTTCTGCGTATTCGCCTCTATACTACTGACGGGTGGCAGAATATGCACGTGGTGGGTTACACGTCGGTCCATCAAGTACGAACGAGCAATGCCAAGCTGTAATTAATAATATCCGACCTGATAGTTAAATCGTGGCAGAACGTTCGCTAAATGTGTCGTGGCCTATAGGTTTACCCGATCCCACTAATATGAATAGTATTACTGAAATACGTAACGCCAATAAACATCTAATGTATTCGTCAGTATCATAGATGTGTCGATCCAACCTAATAAGAGGTAGGTGTTATATTAAACTGTATGACTGTTGCTGTTCTTTAAAAATTAATAGTTAAACTTTTATCAGAATTATTCAACCAAGAAAGCATTTATTTTCAGTTTTACATAATTATTAAAACTAAATCATCTTTAGAACAGATTTAAAATTGTGTCCGTTTTCGTAGATCTAAAATAAAGGTCTCAAAATTTAATCGTTGTATTGTCTAGTTCAATTTCAATTTTAAATAGCTGCAAAGACTTCCTTAAAATTTAAATTAAATTTGATTTGTTTTTTTTGTTCTTTATGCACTATAACACTTAGTATAAGAGCCATTTTGGGGATGAAATTATTTAGACGTTTCCAAAACAATAGACTTAGCTTATAGCCTTTCATTGTGTTGTGTGAACTAACGGTGCGGATGAGAGTGCGCAATGGAGACTATTGTCAGATAAAATAGTATATTGAATATTCGGATGTTGCAACCTGTTGTTGACAGATTTGGCTTTATGTGGAACTGGTGTAAAAAAAAAACAAAACAAAGTTATTAACGCGTGTAAATTGTATGCATACTTGGCGGTCTTATGTAAATGCATTTATGCAATATGCAGTTAATATTGTTGATTTCAATTAAACATCGTATCATTAATTTGAATTGATCTTCTACTTCTAAATTTATGTTCTCGCTATATCTATGTGCAAAGTTCATGTCACTTTCATTTCATTATATAACGTAAATATTGAATATACATGGCCTTAATTTTGTAGAAATTCATTATTCACAATTAAATGAAACTAGGTGATGTAATATAATTTCTACTTTATTTAAGTTCTTTACCACGACCTAGGTTTCGTTGTATTACAACATCTTCAGGTAGGTAATTAGTAAAGATCTAATAGCCCACCTGAAGATGTTGTAATACAACGAAACCTAGGTCGTGGTAAAGAATTTAAAGAAAAAAGAAATAATACTACATCACGTAGTTTAATTTAATTGTGAATAAAGGATTACAATCACGTACACTTTTAAATGTTTAGCTGTGTCTGCTGAACAGCCAGGTTTTATAGAAAACTTTGCAAAATTCGACAGTCGTACAATATTAAGAGTTTTAATGTGCGGTTGACAGGACGTCTATGTCTTGACTTTTTAGGACTGGTTGACAGAAAGTGGGGAAACATAATTTTGAAAAAAGTATATTTTGTTTTGTGTTGTTAAACACGATGCGCGCGAACGACTTCTGACGCGTGCCTTAGCTTTGATTACAGCTCATTTCGTCAATGCGAACAATGAAGTAAGTTATGGTCGAAGCTAGATAGGCTTTCATTATCTATTATTCGCACGAAGAAAATTGAGTATGTTATGAATATGTTTTTACAATATCAATGCTTGAGAAAGTATTGTTGTCATTTTTACTTCTTGTCTATTTCCTCTATGCTAAGGACGTTCTATGAAAATGACATATTTAAAATATTGTAAATCTGCGATTAAAACATTTGAAAATTATTTTAAGTTATTAAATTGAAGAATTCTGTGTTTCCTGTTGTTTAAACGTTTCTTATTTCGCGTATTTGATTGCATATAATGTCATCAATATAGCCAACTACCGTGGTGACAGAAAGTAATTTATTTATAACGTGTAAAATGAAATAAAATATGTGTTTATTACCTTTATTTGTGATAAATTAAAAATTTTATATATCGTTACCGAAGTTGTTGAGAAACATATTTTATTAATGATTACATAAATAAATTATGACAAAAGTGTACTCGTTCAACACATGTGTAACCATTCTTTCTATTGAAAATGATAAATAGCATACGACAATAGCATGAAGTGGAACTTTAAACCGCGCTTTCAAACGAGGAGCGCTCAAGACGAGACGCGCATAAACAAGATGGCAGCGCCCTGTCGACGTCGAGCGTCTCGGCCTTCGGGAAATCGGTTCTGGGGTGGAGGCGCTGCATAAACTAAACTGTGCCCTTTGCAGATCCCTCAGTTCGTTAGCGTAAGTTAAATTATAATTTTATTGTAGGTTTTGCGGAATTGTGCAGGTGAGTGCACTGACTGGTGGGGTGGAAAGTTTTCAAGTGAGATAATGTCAAAATATAATAATTCAGATTATATTTATTACAATATTAATATGCTTTTAACGTTACAAATGTTATACCGAATAATACAGTTTAAATTTTGAGTATAGGAAGGAAATTCAGACATTCTCCTTTTAGTGTAAAACTTTTTATCGTCCTCAAAGTTCTCACGTGTTCGAACTGTGGAGTATCGATAAACCGATTAACATACAATTTTCACGTGTTACTTTTCGATATTCTTTTTAAATTTGGTGGCTGTTAGCTCAAATGTAATAATATATAGCTCATCTATACCCAATATATCATATTTGCATCTTTAATCGGCATTTTTTTTTAATGAAATAAGCAAATGGGCTGGATCAAGGCTATCTACTCCGTTTTGATGGAGAGTGGCGTAATTTCAAAAATTGAGATAGAAGATATGTTTAGTCGTAAAAACGTTATAATTGTGTGCAAAAGTCGTCTTTCGGATAAATAGCGAAGTGGACTTCGCATGAAGAAGTCGTCAGTTGCGCTTCGGACCTTACTCGAATATTTATCTAAATTAATTTTTTATGTTAATTTGGAACATGAAATGCACCAGCATCATAATTTGCTTATTAATGTATATAATGTCTAAGAATTGTACTACAATAATACAATTCTTAGACATTATATACATTAATAAGCAAATTATGATGCTGGTGCGTTTTATGTTCCAATTTGTTCTTAAAATTCAGTAAAATCAGAAAGAGGGTCTGGAATTCTGGAAACCCATTAAAATACCTATTTTGCCATTAAATTAAATTACTTATTTTGTTTATAAATAATACGGCATAATTGTTTAGTTTTCTAAGAGGTTAAGTTCAATGCACTACGTTACTTTCTATTTAGTTAACTGAAGGTAGTAAAGCTAGTTTATGCGGCACACTTATTTCTACTGTGCGATAAAACTAAAAATCCACTAACTTATTAGCGAAATTTTCTTTAATATAGAATCAAGTATACTATTTCTCAAATAAATATTTTTTGAAATGAATGACGCTGTTTGGAGAGGCCTTAATTATAATTATTATGGGTTTATTTAAAAAAACCAAGTACGAGTAGAACTCGCATTACGAGGGTTTCTTACACGTTTATGCACGTAAGAGCACATAGTATTTCTATAAAAGTATTTGTGAATATGAAATGTTAACAATGCAAATATATTCCCTACTATATTATTCACTGGCTCAAAAACATGGGGCATATGTATAAAATTATACGACCTAAGATAATCGCTATATTTTTTCTGTCAGAATTTCATAAACTCTGTCTTTTTTCTCTATTTTTGCATATTTTTTAAAATATCCTTTTAAATATGCAATATAAAATTATAAAATAAATACTTTTGTATCCCTCATAATCCTCTCTTTACTCTTTATATCAATATTTCAAAAGAGTTAGCTAGTGAAAATATGTAGGTTAATAAGATATAATATTGTATAAGAACCTATTATTCAAGTTTATGTTTAAATATAAATATTAATTTCAAGTTTTCCGTCGCATAGTTTCTGAGAAAGCTGACTGAGTTACGCGAGTGATCTTATAAGGGTTCCGTTTTTCATTTTGAGGTACGGAGTTGTAGAAAGCCTTGTCATGTTTATTAAATTTTCCCACTTACCTAAGACCATCAAAACATTTGAAATTAAAGCTTGCATTTGAATGAATCTGTTCAGGTGATGGAAAAAGCCTTTAAAATACACTGAATAGTTACATACGAGTATATCGAGACAAATTTTACACATTTTAAAAATAACCAAGACGTCGAGTCGATTTGCTAAATCAATAGTCTACCGGTATTGTTTAAGTTCTGTTTAAGACGATACTCGATAATGCAGTATCTAAATTTGAGGCACGCCCGGTGACATCGTTGAAAGAAGAATTGTTTACTCAATTCATAGAACTATTTTAACTAATAGCAATCTTGTAATTGAACCCTATAAATGAAAAAAATGAATATTAAGCATGCAATGGATATCTATGCAAACAAGAAAGCTGAAACCTTTAGAGGTGAGGGTCTACAGAACTTGTTATATTTGTTATTTCTTGTTCTACTAATTCTCAATAAAATAAATTATCATATTATTTCTTTATTTTATGTTGAAAGTTTCACATTTTAATTTTTAATATTTTTCATATATACATGGATATTTTGGCAGTTTTCTATTATATTACATTTATAATCCGGTCTTTATTTATTGCATACTTTAGGTCTATTCAGGTTACTCACGAGAGTAATATTAAGTTGGAATGATTTTTTCCATAGCGAAAAATGAGACCTTTATAATTTCGTTATGTTAGTCCATCCGACACAATCTGGCAGTTTTTGCAGGTTTAGACAGATGCGCTTGAAATTTTGGAAATATATAGTTGATATAGAGCTCTCATTTCTTACGTAGCAAGTATAATGGGGGTACAGATGTTTTCTCGCAGTTTGGATAAATGCTCTAACATGGAAATTGAGATTTTTCATTCTTAACCCCGTTTGTCAATGTAAAGCTACAAAGTGACCTTTCCGATTTTAATTTTTCCATCAAAAGCTTAAAAATCTGCAAAAGTTTGATTAGAACTTTGAAATTAAGTCAGTTTGATAATTAAAAAATATATCACATTCTAAACTCATTCTACGATTATATATATATATATATATATATATATATATATATATATATATATATATATATATATATATATATATATATAATACATTCTCATAAAGATCGTGTAGAGTGTTTCCAACCTTCGTCGAGTTTACCTAATACGATAATTAATATTAAAGCGTAGAACTAAGATGCATGAACAGCGGCGAGAGTTATTACAGTATATACTTGTTTAATTCTCAATTCGATGTTCTCAATTATCACTCATAATATGATGGTGTTATAAAATCAATTTAAAAAAAATATGAAAGTGAATATGCTATAGGTGAAAGTTATATTCGAATGCTTACTATTTTGTAGAACTTTCAAATGGGCATATATTTCTTAAGCATTATTTCGGTATAGCCTTCTTAATTTCCATGCTAAAACCGTCACTTCTAGATCTTGTTTTTCGCGGAAAATCCACCCTAAAGGAAGAAATGATTTAAATTGATTTTGTTGCTCTCTAGTCATTCTGTCATAAATTTTCGAAAAAATTATTTAATTTTAAGTATTTATCTATTTTTATAAAACTTCAGAAAAATTATTGCCTACATAAGCAAACCTTATTGCTACAGTAGCAATTCCCTGGTCGATAGGCCGGAAATATTCGTTGTGTGATAGTGGTACAAATTGGTAGATTAATTAGGAAACTACAATATAAAATAAAAAATATGCATTAAATAAGGAGATAAAAGTAAATAAATATTGCAGAAAATGTGGAATTAAAATATAAATAATGACATGAACCGAGATAGAAAAAGGAAAAGGCGGGAGTGTAAAATCACCTGGAGGCTAGGAGACAGTTTTAAGTTATAGTACATAGAGAAGCTAGGATTTTTCAGACGATACTTGTATTTGAAGATATTTGTCAAGAACCTCTTCCTAATATTGGAATTGATCGAAGTCCAAAGTCTTATATCTTGGACTACTGTCCAAGGTATAGAACTACATGACCTTAAAATAAATTCTTTTAAAATAAAGATCGTTTAGGAAGAACGGTGATTGCATTTGAATATAAATAGAGAAAGATATTTTTATACAATTCGCTCCAATTGATTTCAATACAACATAAAATTAACTTTAATGGATTCAGGTGAAATAAGTAAGTAAATATTAGTGCAGCTTTCACCAAAATATTCATTTTAGGAAATAAAATATTGGGTGATTTTCGCAGAAATGTATCTGTTGCTGAAATTTCGACTTATATATATTGGGGTTATATTACTCCATGCATAATGGTCATGGTCCACCAAACTTGAGGTCAGCTCAAAAGTAAATGTGGAATATAACGAAATTTTGCGCACGCTCTGGAAGTCACGTTTCTTATTTGATCGGAATAAAAGTCGGTGCAAAAATAGAATGAATTAAAATCTAGGTGGAATTCTTAGATGGACCAAATTTGCCTAGTATTTTAAAAGGTAGATCAAATGGCAAAACATTTGGTAAAAATTCATTTCGGAACCAAATTACACAATTGATATAAATATATAACTATATAATAATTTTTTAAAACTCTATAACTTCGCCTAAAATATTTTTTTTATCACTTATTGGAAAAAAAACCAACAATCTTTTTCAACCTATAGGACAATTACAATTACTGTGTCTCCATACAGCGTCATCCATTAATACATTTTATTTTTAGCCTTTCTCGTACAACATGAGGAAGTATAAAATAGTATAGCTATACGATGAAATTAACCCCTCAAAAACTGAAAGATTGCGCCGTAGTATATGTATATATATATATATATATATATATATATATATATATATATATATATATATATATATACATATATATTTATATATATATATATATATATATATATATATATATATATATATATAATAAAAAGAAGTGCACTGAAAGTATAAAATAATGAAATACGAGTACTTAATCAATTGGAACTTTTGGAGTACATTATCATTTCCGAACATAAATAAATTTGCAAAATACGCTACTACTAGAGATTTTTGGACCCGATGGTACATAAAATATAGCACTCATTTTTATGTAAGAATGTACTTGTAAATATTAGAGGTGAGAGACGGGTAGTTAATGTTAGAAAGAATGTCAGACTCGAGTGTGAATGTCAGAGAGAAGAGAAGCGTCGACTTGACACCGATTCCAAAAATCTCCAGCTGTAACAGTATTTTGTAAATTTATTTATATTCGGAAATGATATTATACCGCAAAAGTCCCAACCGAGTACTCGTATGTATTTATTATTTGGTAGTTACTTGGAGTCGGTATATTTTTTGTAAAAGTTTTTTATTCTCAGAAACCGCTTAACGTTGAAATTTGGCATAGTTATAAAACCCGCACTCAATAGTTAAAGCTCAAAAATATTTTTTTGCACATTTTAGAGGTAAAATAGTCGATTTTTTTACTTCCTTTATGGTATGGTATCGTTTAAAAGGGCTAGTTTTAAGGGTCTCAAAATATTTATTTCATCATTTTTGGTATTATATTTTCAGACATATACTAAAAAAACATATTCCCGTCCTTATTTGCAAAACTATTCATATTAAAATTACGGAAAAACATAAGTTATTCGGAGCCTACGTAAAGTGTGTAGGAAAACAATTTTAGATGTCATAATTCTTTAAAAACGTGTTTTTATGCCAGTGAACGATATAGTAGGCAATATACATATAGGTTGGGAAAAAATTATATTTGTGAACAGTTTAACTGAAACATCATGGGATTTTATAAGTACCTAAATGTGAACATAACCTTCCTAGGGCGAGTTCTAACCGTGATTGATAATTTTTTTTTTAATTTTCTGTTATTTTTTAAGTATCCTTTGGATAATACATCGGAATGAAAACGATATTATGCTATCAGATGGCCGTAGATATATCATAAATGAACTCAAAGAATAGTATAATAATTTATTTTTCATTTTTATAATGATTAGTAAAGCATTTGAAAGCTTTCTGTGCAACATGTTTTTGATCAAAAGGAAATGTAATTTCAGGAATTTTATGTCGGTAGTATCATTTTCAAACAATAACAGGTAATGTGACAAAATTGTCGATTTCACTGGCATTTCCTCTATTAAAATTTTTAGAAGTTATTACAAATATATATATATATATATATATATATATATAAATATATTTGTAATAAAATTTAATTTAAATTCCATTGAAATATAATTAATTTTTGTTAGCAGTTGATTAAGCGGGGCTGTTGGTTCTTTCCTTCACAATTTTTTTTCGTACATTAAACTGACATTTCAAGTGGAGATTTTTGGATAACATAAATTTAAAATATTTGTCCTTCGTACACTGTTGTTTTTCATTATTAGTTTTTCCTTAACAGCTGGAGATTTTTGGAATCGGTGTCAAGTCGACGCTTCTCTACTCTCTGACATTCACACTCGAGTCTGACATTCTTTCTAACATTAACTACCCGTCTCTCACATCTAATATTTACAAGTACATTCTTACACACACGTACATAAAGATGAGTGCTATATTTGATGTACCATCGGGTCCAAAATTTTTTAGTAGTAGCGTATTTTGCAAATTTATTTATGTTCGGAAATGACAATGTACTTCAAAAGTTCCAATTGATTAAGTACTCGTATTTCATTATTTTATACTTTCAGTGCACGTCTTTTTCGGTTCTTATTTCAAATATGTTCCATTTTTTTTGTAAAAATGTTTTATTTTTCTGTTTTTAGTGCCTGTGATATCCTATGTTGCCCAGAATTTATTTCTGTTTAAAACCCAAAAGATTATTTTAAAAAGAGCAGATCATCAACGTTTACCATTTAAGAGGCAGAGTCTCCGCCTGAGAGCCACAATGCTGATTTAAAAGCAGCGTATTCTCAAGTCTCACGGTTTTGACAGGCAGTGCACCTGTAGCGTAAGTATTAATGGATTAAAAGTTGAAATTACATTGTATGTACTCGTCTATACTTACCTACCTATTTATCCTTTTATTTTCTTGATATGCCGGGACAAATCAAACGAGTTCAAATTTCTGTTACCAACTTCCGGTTTCATTATCGCATCTTAATTTTGCTAAAGAGCAAAGTTATATGACCCTCAGCCGTGTAATTTTGGATTATTGTTAGATCTGAATCATCGAGATTCAATCACAGCACTTGCGTTCTTCAATGTTAACGAATTCTATATTATATCTTGAAATTCCATGGTCAGATTTTAACCAAATTTTTATGATACTTTACCAAGTAAAAAAATAGTGTTCCAAATTGATAGGACCTATGTCATTAGAACTCTATCATGGCACCTGTGCTGTACAATTTTTGGAAATTCTGTGGTTTATCTTCAATTTCCTTAGCCAAACTCTCATGAAACTTACATGAGTTCATACCGAGAGTATACCCTGCTAAATAAAAAAATCACCCTAATTGGTTGAGAAGTGCCGGAGACATGATGTAATATATATATATATATATATATACACACACACTTATACCTTCCTTTTTTGAAGTCTGTTAAAGATATCCGTGTTGGTCATATATATACACACACATATATCTTCCTTTTTTGAAGTCTGTTAAAGATCCTTGTGATGGATGGACGGACAGATGCGTAAGTAATCTCATAAGGGTAATGTTTTTCCTTTTGAGGCATGAACCTTTAAAAATTATAAAAGTAATACAATTTGCACAAATTGCATAAACCTGCTATAAATAATACGCCATTATAGAAAAACTTACTAACGCATAGAACAACAAGAAATGTAATTAATCGCTATTCAAAAATAATAGCTATTTACGCAAAAATTACGACAAAATTTTAAACAATTTTTTACCATATTATGGGTTTCCATTGTTATTAATGTACTTTATAGTACAGATATATTTGGTTTGCAGCATTTAAGTTATTATGTCTTGAAAAATAAAAATAACTGTTTTTTTAAGTATAGAAAATGTTATTTAAAAATTTTTTTTTTCTTTATAAAATGTGAAGCTTGGAGGAAAAATACGGCTAGGAATATTTATACAAGTAAAAAGCTGCCAAAAACCCATGCGGTATGAAATATCGAAAGGGAAAGAAAAAGATATTTTAAGACGATTGTGAAATGAAAAGACGAAAATGTTTCTGTCGGAAAATGTACATTATTACTCCGAAGTGTATTAGTAAACCAGTGATCTGAGGAAGAATTTACGTTTATTACCTCCTAGAGAACAGGTATCTAACTTAAAAGATAAATGGACATTATGGATAAAAGAATTCGATAGCGAATCGAAATATAAAAGCGCGTTGATCGTTGTCGACCACCGCAGGATGATGACAAGCATACAGCATATCGAAATAACAGTAGAATGTTGAGGTTCATCCGTATTGATTATTGGACCGTCGCCAGGCGACGTAGAGTCACAATTTTTGATCAAAACTATTACTTTTCAGAGTCAAAATTTTCATCAGAAGTATTTCGCAACTGAATCATGTATGAAAAGATTCAAATGAACAAAAATGTTTTATTTTTAGGGTACGATTCCCTAAAGTCTTTTGTTTGCGATGAATAATCTAACATAATATATCTTTGAAAAAACACGTGCTGTGAAAACTTTTTTTCTCTGGGGAATTTTATCGAAGACAAAGCAGATCGACAATTGATGCTTTTAATATAACCATCACTAATGTTTAAGTAACATCCTTTCTCAGTCATCAATCTGAAATGAATGGTAGTCAGGTTTGATTTTCAAAAAGTATGATATTAAAAACTAATTGATTTTAATATATCTTTCCTTAAACTCAATTTTTTTCCACGATAAAAATACAATTTATAATAATTAATTTACGATGCTTGCACATATTTTGTAATGAGAGGAGACACTATTGAATTTTTTTTCTTTTTTTTTTCATTATACATACGAGTAACTACTAAAGTATTGTTAAGGTTTGCTATTGTGGTCAGTTCCTGGCAATCCGCAATAAAAGATGTAGTATAATTGCCATAGTTGTTCTAAAATCTTTCAGTTAGGGTTTAGCAACCCTGTTTGTTTATAATTTCTAGCTCAGTGTTTCCGAAATAAGGAGGCAGAATTTTATATTTTTCCATGTTTTTAGAATGTATTTTTAAATACGTAATTTAAAAATGTGAAAAATATATTGTTACATTCATCATAACAAATCTTTTCAAGTAACATTCCTCATAATATGTAAAATAATAAAAAAGACAATTGTAAGAACTTTATTTACGTCCTCTTTATTGTTATATAAATATTTTAAAAAGTCCGTAGTGTAAAATATGTAGGTTAATAATATGTATTACTACGCCAACTTACAAGTTTCTACATCACATGGTTTCTGAGAAAATCAACTCTGAAATGGAAAAAATGTAAATATATTGCCTACTATATATTTCTTGGGCCTAGTAAAATGGAGAATATTAAACAAATTATGACGTTTTGAAACGTGGCTTTAATTTTCTTACAGCCTTTGAGTGAACTTCTAAAAATTCAAACTTTTTTTCATGACTTTGGATTTCGGAAGTTTCGGAAGTTTCGGAAAATGAGGGGAAGGGGACATATTTTTTCGTTTATTTCTAAGTACATCTTTATATTTATGAAATTATGAAAAAAACAATTTGGGGACTTTATAACTAGCCTTAAGTAGCTATTCAAAGGATACCTGCAATTTAGATCGAATCGAAAAAAAAATGATTTTTGAGTACTTAATTTGCATTATCTCCCTAAAATTTTCAAACAAATATTTTCGAGTTTTAGCTATTCCAAAGTATGTGGATTAATTTGTTTTATCACTGTGTCAAATTTCAAGTTTTTACTTTAAGCGGTTTCCGAGAAAAACGGCTGTGACCGAATATGGACAGAAACTTGAGTGACCTTATAAGGGTTCCGTTATTCCTTTTAAGGTACATACGTGTGTGCGTTTACTTTATTAAGTGTTTACTCACGATACATTTAATTTAACTACGTACACTTGAATAATTTCTGAATATTATCTTTATTATTTATTGCTTAAAACTAAACCTTGGACATTTGTTGATAATGCGGCAAATTAGGTTTTGGGCTTTACTTAAAAGACCAGTGTGGTACTTTTTAAAGGCTTTACGTAGTTATTTTAATACGCAATAGTGACTAGTAACGTCACAATATAAAACTTACTAGTATTTTATCCACGAATGTTAGAAGTACTATCCTAGTTTATAAAGTTGAATTCCGTAGTTTGTGACAATGCTTTTTTATAAGTGTTATCTGAATTTACTCAGTCTAAGTAACGTAAACACGGAAAGTAAATTAGTATGGATCCATCTCAAGAAAAATCTGCATATATGACTTTATCTTTACTAATATAATTACTAATGAACATAATATATTTTTTTAAATTGTTTAAACTTTTTGCCCTTTATATATATATATATATATATATATATATATATATATATATATATATATATATACACATATACATACGCATACGCAGTGTTTTCCTTTGCGAACCTCGCTGAAACTGCATACGCCAGGTCCAATTGCATAAGGCAGCAGAATTAAACATTTCTATTAGCCGTGTCTTCTATGCATGCAGGTTGTTTAATTTAATTGTTACTATTTTTCACATTTGTAAGTATGTTTCTGGATAAAATGTTCCTTTAGCCTGATATGTTCACAAGTTTTACGAGCTGTAAACTGAAAGTTAGAAAGAAAAACCTAACTAGTTGTAAAATGGTCTCGTTTCGTTATAATGCGTATCATAGAACAAAATGTGCATATGTCCTTATCTAGTTAATTTCAACCTACGATATTGATATTATTGTATTTGTTTATCATTGGTAGAATTAGCTTCTCATATAGGCAAAGAAGTGTCGAATACCAGAGTTCTTTATTAGGTTTTCATTTGAAAACCTAATAATGAACTCTGAAAATTAAATTATACCACTGTATAGCTAAAGGATCAAATAATTCATTACGGTAAGCGAGAACAGTGATGCATCGCGCGCGGTGGAGTGGAAAGCGCCGCCATTTTGAGGTTATTTTGGTGCGTATTGAGATTTGCAATTAGTATAACTTTTGATTCGGAAAAACTACGATGTTCGTTTATGTTTTAATCGTCAGCTGTCATCAAAATATATCGACTATGTATAAAACATTAGTTTAAAGTAATGATAGTGAATACAATAAGGTGTTAGAATAAAAAAATATTATCAAAAATATATGTCAGCCTATACGCGTCGAAAAGCCAAAACCAAATACAGGAATTGTATATGGCTGGAAAGGGCTTCTCAAGAACAATCGAATGGTAATAATAACACACCATATGACCTAGTCAAGCAGTGCCGGGAACGTAAAACAATGAATGTGGCCGAGCGGATTAACGACGTGCCAGTACATCTGCAGCTGGAGGGGTTGAAATTATGCAAGTGGAAGATGAAATCGCTTCTACATCGACAATGGACTGTATAGGCATAGATTGTGTTCGATCGTCAATTATGAATACACATTGGGTCGCAGCTAGTGCACGTTTCAATATAACCCGTTACATAGACGTATTCACATACAACACACGGCCGTGTCCATGACACAGCCACACCCCATTTTTTTGTTTTATGTATTGTCTGGGATATCATTCGAATTGGCTAGATATTAGAAAAAAAATTTCAGAATGTTAAGTACCCACTCTCTTAATATGCACTAAAATGTGCAAAAAAGCGCATCGTATCTGCCTCTAAATAGTTCCCCCTATTTCCAAAAATATTGAACCAAAAATCACGAAAAACGTGTTGGTATAGTCTAACTAGAAGGACTCATAGTTTTTGAGAAATTCAGGATTATTTTAAGTCTGAAATATGTACTAGGCACTATATTCATATAACGAAAAACAATATCAAAATGTTATTTTATTTAAAGGGAATATTATAAATACTCAAATTGTTATGTGTCTCAATGTGTACGGGATCCTCTCATTGCGCGCTTAAATGCACAGAAAAGATTTTTATTTAAGTGAGTTACTGAACCCTATACTAAGTAGAAATTACATAAATCCCCGCCTAAAAGTTTATGATCTGAATGACCCGATGTCTTCAGGTATCACGTAGATAACGGAAGCATGTGAATATGGCTTCCGTTATCTATATGATTCCTGAATTGTATAGAGTGTACTGTTTCTTGTATTATTATTTGGAGATATCAATACAAAATTTTCGGAAAGTGAGGCAGGGCCCGTCTAAATCCACTATTTGAAAAACGTAAATCATATTACATCTCATAAACGGAGAGTTTTAGAAAAAAAAACATTGTAAACCTCACCGTTTATTCTACAATAATTTTTGAAATTACGACGTATGAAACTGTTTTTCACAAACATATTTAGTTTGGAAAAATTGTTTCATAAAATAACTCAGAAAAAAAGATTGAAGAATTCAAATATTTATTAAGATACTTGTAAGTTTTTAATAAATATTTGAATTCTTCTCAAATTAAATATGTGCAAATTTGGTTTAATCTCTTAAATATATATATTTTATTGTAAAACCAATACTCGCTACTCTCCTTGTCAACAGTCTAATTTAAATAAAGCGAGTGGGAACATCATGGACTGTTACTACGTATCAGCCAGCGTTAATTCTGGTTCCAGCAAGTAACTCGTAGTTAAATAGCGCGTAACAAATTTAACGAGTTCCAATAAATTAGATTCTTTTAACTTGTTATTAACTTACAATTCATTTTCTAACTTGAGATAAGTTCTTATTTTTCGACTTCATATAATTAACTCTATGTTCACTAAATAAAGCCGTTTTACAATTTACTTTTACAAATAACAAGTTTACTTGCTAACATGTTACATCTCGCGGAATTGTTTTAAACTCTAGGGTTCTAGTTCGGTCTCTGAAAATTTAGCTTTACCGTCGTTTCTTGGAATTTAGCTAAACTATTTTCAAATATTGAATATATTTGGCGTTAATTTTGTAGAATTCAAAGAATCTTTGCTAATAACCCACCTGAAGATGTTGTAATACAACTAAACCTAGGTCATGGTAAAGAACTTAAAGAAAGTAAAAATAAAACTACATCACGTAGTTTAATTGTGTAAAATATTTTCGTCAAATTATATGGTTAGTTTTGTTTTCCATATACGCACAATTTTTATGTAACTTTCACTTAACAGCAAGCCGGCTTCTTTTGGTCCCTGAGTACAAATTAAGACGAATATAATTAAAAAAAAATTTCCTTTCTCGAAATATTATATTTCAACGTTAACGCAAGGGTTAAGCATCTTGCAGTATTCGTACGCCGAATGTCGAACCAGCAAAGCGACGCGATAAACTCCTTATTCGGTCATGATATTCATGCGATATGAGTATTATTTCACAAAGAAAAATATTGATTGTACTGGTATTACTGGTAGTTCGTTCATTTTGTTTACAACTATGAAAAATTTAAATGTAATTACGTTTGAGAAAATATTGAAAGTAAAAAAAACGATCATGATCAAGACCACACGACTGAAGTAAAACTTCAAATTTACAAAATATGAACTTTAAAATGAATTTACAATTTTATTCACTTTAAACGTAGAACATTTAATGTATTGAACAAAATAACAATTCATAACATTGTTCAAGAACGAAATGAAATTACAAAATAATCAAAAAATCACCGTTCACTAGCAAATTTGCATATATATATATATATATATATATATATATATATATATATATACATATATATATTTCATGCACTGGCTTTGTGAGGAAGAGAGAAAGAAAATGTGCGCGCGCACTGCTCTCTCTTGCTCCCACAGTGTGATACAGGCAATAGGCTTGCACTGTGTCTTAGATATATGAAACATAACTGGCTATGAGAGAAAGAGAGGAAGAAAATGTGTGCTCGCATCTCTCTCTCTCTTTATGTCTTCACTAACTTATATCTCCCTCTCAACTTCCGTTCGCCTCGCTCGATCATACTTTTCGTAACGCTCTCGTCACGCATTCACCAGCTTACTCCCCAAGTCAAGCGTGCGTAAAGAAGTTTTACTACAAAAAAAATATGAATTATTTCTCAGTAATAAAGGTCCAAATCAATAATTGCGGGAGATAAAAGAACTTGTCATTTGAATATATTCTCGTTGCTTGAATAGACGAATGAATCATAAAAATAACGCATCGCTGACGTGAATTAATTAATCACCCAGATGTACTTCCGTAGTATGAAATATTTTCGACGGCATCGGGATCTCAGTGTAAAAAAACGTTACAATTCAGAGGCACTACAAGTGTTAAACTTTTATTCGTACCGAAATAATAAAACTGTCAATGTTAGGTTTTGTGAAGCAGTTTTTTAGAAAAAGAAAAAAAAATAATTAAAATTTTACAAATTTTGACAAATAGTGAATCAATTTTCTTGTGCCTGTTCATCCTCATTAGAATCCATCGTACCGAAGACGTATCCGAAGATATCACAGATTAAACACCATATCGAATGACAGCATGTGCTGCCATAACAATGTTCAACACTTTGGTAAGCAATGCGGTTAAGCTGTTCGATTCGCTCGCAGTCAGACGAGCTAACGACTCTAGTTAGTAAGCCGTTGCCGGTATTGGTTGGCTGCGTGACATCAGCGCTGTCTAGTGCTGATGCTGTGACATAGTTTACATATGTGCGTGACATAGTTTAATTGCTTTATATATGCTTCAATTTTATTGGTACGCTTCAAATTAAGGGCACTGGTAAATATTTACGTGAATAATATAAAAATAACGGAAAATATCTAAATAAATGCTTTTATTAACGAATAATAACAAGACTTTAGTTGTCGGTACCCAGAATATATAATATCAATTTGTTGTAAGCTCAACAAAATGACTGAATTAATAAATGTATTACCCATATTATAACATTTCAATCACAAGCAATGTCAGACGGAATGTATTTTATCCCAACTATCTACTTTTTTTCCTAATTTCCAATTCAATATTGGACATCAGTAAAATTGGAATATGTTATTCCTGAAGCATTTTTACAATTTAGTACAAAATAACTATCGTATCATATTTAGGAAATTTTCTTTTAATGCATTAAGATTAGATAAGATTTCAGTACAGCAAAAATACTAATCTTAGTGATTGTTTTAAGTTAAAGGATATACTAAAAAAAAAGTATTTAAAAAAACGACTTATTATTGCAAAAATTGATTTAAAAAAAATTACTTACAAAAAAATCTTTAATTTTTTTATTGTTGATGTATTTTTCACTTTAAATTTGTAATTATGTACTATACACTCAACAAACATCTAAACAGGAATGTTAATAATAACGATTTACAAAGTATTAAAATGGTTAATAATTATGATCTTTAAGTTTTTAATTAATGATATACAAATTTTTTAAATTATATTTTCATTAATCCTTTTCACTTACTTTAAATTTCTTGTTTTTTTGGGCTGATAAACAGTGAAATTCCTATTGTTGCTGAAATGCATTTGTTTCCTATTATTAATTTATAATTAAAAAAAAATTATAAACTAAAGATATAATAATACATTTTTAAGATTGGTCGAATTGAATGTTTTTGTTAATATTAAGTGTCATTTTTTAAGGTTTTGTAAATTTTTTATTTTATTTTTCTCTTATTATCACCATTCATATTTATATGTTTGTTAAATATGTAATATCTAATTATAAATTTAAAGTGACAAAAATTGCAATATAAGAATTCTTTATCCAATCAATTTTTCATAATAAAATAATGACTACGAGACAATTTTTTTAAAATACATAATTTTTTATGTATATTCTTTTATTAAGATATCAGTGAAATTCGAAATTTTGTTAAATTGTACTGGTTCACAAACATGACAAAACATGTAAGTAAATTATATTATCTATGACAATATTTAACAGGCGCCTTTAGACATTTCCGTTTCTACTAGAGCGAACGCTGCGGTCAATTTCGTTACCCCCACACTGTGGTTCGCACCTAGCCAGTAATTGCGAGACGAGAATGAAAATCACTCATTACAGAAGGGTATCATTTCTATCTTGACAAGTCGACGGGACGGGAGAGTGGCCGTTGCGCCAATGCTGGGCTGGCGTCGTTTGAGTTGGAAGCTATTTGTTTAATTGTTCGAATCACATGTGGTTTCACGGCCGCATTAGTGTGTTTCATTGGCTCAGCCACTTTACTTTTGTGAGTGCATATTTTGTCAGTTATTCGATATTCATTCTTTCTATGCGTCCGAACAATCGTAAGTTAGTAATAATTTACAAAATTGTTATTGTAATTATTTCTTTAAATGTGAAGATTAATAAAAAATGAACGTGATCTCATTATTATTCCCCACTTTCAAAATTTATATTATTATTTCCCACTTTATAAAAGCAAAAATAACGAAAAAAAGTAACGATTTATATATCGGTTGAATACTACAGTCAACATAATATATAAGTTTTGAAGTTCTATGTTATTCAGTCGTGACATAGTTTAATTGCTTCTTTTGCGATGGACAGAAAAATATAAGTCAAATGGGTAGAAAAATATAATATATATATTTAGGGGAGACCTCCCAGTAATATTATTTCTTTAAGGAATGTTTCAAATTATGATTGTAAAATTACACAATATGGACGGTGTATATAATATACATATAAAATTGCACACTGGAACCAACTAATGAATAGTTTAAGTGGATATTATACTATATACAGTACGAATAGTGTTATTTTTACACTAATTATAATGGAAATAACTTGATCTGAGGATTATAAACTTATAGTAATATGTTCCTTTTAATATTTCATTTCTGATGAGCATAATTATTAGGGTTAGGATAATTTTTATAACTAGATGTTGAATTTAGCATTAACGTCAGTTTTAACTATTTAGGTTGATATTTATATGGCCATTTATTTCACTATCTCATTTGGGCTCAGAATGATTATAGAATAATTAGATTGCTATTGCACAAGTATAATTAGATTAGATTATTTGATTGATTGCGTAAAGAAATGGAAATGGATACTGTCATTATGGATTTATCGCAATTGTGATCCATTTTGTTTAAACTCGGGTTCAAATTGAAAAATACGGATTAAGTTCCCAATGAAACACGTACAGTTTTACATGAAATGCTAATTAATTCCAGAAACTTCACTGGTTGATAACTATTGATCTCTTTTGCGCTTTATCAATGTAAGACATTGAGTTGTATTGAAAATACGAATGACTATGGTAACGAGTTATTCGCATTAAAAAGTAGTAAACACTCGTATATATTTCCTAAAATTACAGTTTCCTTCATCCGCATATGGGTTCAATATGCGGATGAAGGCTCGCAGTTCGAGTTTCGTAGTTAAGAACATTTATAATGTTTAGATAACCGTCAAACGATATTAGTTGAAAAGCCTTATAAATTTGTTTTTCATGTCTCGTTTCATTGAAAAAATCCTAGAAACCATAAAATTTGGCGAGATACATCACTTAATATTTTTTATAGATAAGATAGGGAAGCTGTAAATAAAATTTTATGAAAAAACCATTATGTTCTATATATTCTCTATAGTCATTCCGACCCTCTGTGCGCAGTAAATCAAACCTCATACCAATAGTTTTTAAGCCAAATGTTTACCATTACGTTGTACATGTCAATAAATAGATAACAAAATGTTCAAAATTTTTGTTTGATTAAAAAATTATCAAAACGACCTGTTTTTAACATCCATTTATCAGATTAGCATCCTAAAAAAATATAAATAAAAGTAATGCTTGGAGTACATCACATTGCTAACTCTATTAACAGCATTAGAGTGAAATGGAAAGCGACCCAAGCCGTCACAATTTTTACAATTAGGAACTTTCGCGTGGTAAAAAGGGACCCGGAAGCGTTCCACGTTAAGCAAGTGAGGAGGCTACACTGAACCTGATAATAGGCGTGGTGCTTCCGAAAATATTACTTTGCGAGCTGGTGCGAATCTTGGCATTCAGCGCTATGTTGAGAAACGTCAGGCACTGAAAAATATAAATGGCAACACCAAGTCATATTATTGTTAATTAAAATGTAACTTGTACAACTTGGTAACTCCAGCAGATCACAAGTAATTAATTTACTTATATTGTCGTACAAAAGTACAGTAATTTAATTTACACTTTTAATCATCTATCTGCTCCATATATTCTGAGAACCATTGTACACCAAAAAATTGCGTGAGTAATGTTAAGTATCAAAACATAAATGTAATTATTTAAAAAAATAATTATTGTAGTTCTTTTTAGTATGAAACATTGTAAGTTTTTAGTATGAAGCATTACTAAGTGCTATCGTGAAAGTATTGCCCAGATAGCTTGTTTTTTTACAGGTTCCAATATTCACATAGATGAATTACCATATAATTCTGTATTATATACGAGTGCCAGTCTGAAACTTTGTACCGCGACAATTAAAAAATAATGATAATTCTGTATATAGAAGGAAAATTGTAGGTTTTGAGGAGCTCAAGAAACTTACAGATTTAAGTTTATGCCGATTTCAAATAGCAAGGAAAGTGGTGGGATACGACATAAAACAAAAAAGCAAGACATAAGAGATAATACGACATTGTCTTAGAATATAGGATGATATTGGAATAAACACAATCAACATAAATATAGTATAATAGAACAAACACAATCAATTTATTCACATATTCAAAACAGCACTAGACTGTTTGCTTTCTGATGACTATAAAGTTACAATTCGAGCCGGCAAGAGACCACCTGAAGAAAACGAACGTAGATTTAATGCACCTCAGATAGACGAAGTCATCATCGTAATTGTGGACAATGAAAACACAAGCCGTGACATAATTATACAACGAGGAAGAGAAGGACTACAACTCATTGCAGAGACACCATATTCATATGAATATCATCTCCAATATTCATTAATATTTCTGCACCGAGAGGACGGACATCAAACAAATTCAAACTGAAACAGGCGTAGAAACAAACAAAAAAGTCACTTCCAAACAGTTCTATGCTTACCGCTTAATGATCAGAGACAATGAAACATACAATCACATTCTTAACACTCGCCGTTTATTCTAACAATCCCTGGTATATACCAGGGATTGTTCTATATGATATGTATGCAAAAATAGAAGCGGAAGGGATACTTTACATAAGATTGAATCAGAAGAAACTACTCAAGGAAGAATACATTCACCTTCGAGACGCCATCATAAATGACGAAAACACTGATGACATTGGAAAGATAGTAATCTTATCCTCATCTTACATAAGAGTCCAAGACATGCACGAATACACTCAAGATGCCATAACTTACGTAAGACCACCTGAACTCTTCATAACATTCACATGCAACTCATCGTCGCCAGAAATTTAAAAAAAACAACTAAGATACGCACAAGCCCCCACAACATAATAACCCAAGTTTTTCGACAAAAACAAATAAGATTTATTGAAGTCATCACAAAATACCACATATTTAGAACCGTTAGATGCTGAATGTGCACAATCGAATGGAAAAAAACGAGGACGGCTTTATTCACTCATTCTCATATTGCTACACGATAGAATTCCTCCCATGTATATCAAGAAAATCATCCAAGCTGTATTTCCCAATCCATAAGAAGATCCGGAGCTGTACGACAAAGTTGTGGAAAACATGATTCACGGACTATATGGGCCATTAAACAACAATTCACTGTGCACCAGTGATAGAAAATATACAAAATATATCCAAAACCACTCTGGAACGACACACAAACCGGAGATGATGGCTATCCCAAATACAGAAGACGATCACTCAAAAAAGGTGGCTTTACAGCAAAAATACGAATTCGAGACGAACTGGAAATAGATAATCAATGTGTAGTACCATATAATCCACTACTTTCCTAAATGTTTCAAGCACACATAAACGTAGAATACTGCAATTCAGTGAAATCCATTAAATATGTCTATAAGTATGTAAAAAAGGCAGTGATATGGCACTATTTCAAATAGCCAAAGACAGCAACCAAAAAAACAGAAACGACGAGATCCTCACGGCCAAAAATTTACATCAACAGTAACGAAGCAGCGTGGCAGATTTTCGATTTTCCCATACACGAACAAGAACCAACTGTGAAACATCTAGCAGTTCATTTGGAGAACAAACAGAGAGTTTACTTCACAAAAGATGCCGTCAGAAAAATTACAAGCGAACCACCTAAGAACACAATATTAACAGCTTTTTTCCAACTGTGCCAAACGAATCCATTCGCGAATACATTACTGTATGTTGACGTCCCTACCTATTATACGTGGAACACAACAAGAAAAATCTTTCAACAACAAAAACAGGGAATTCCAGTAGATGATCATCCAGAAATAATGAAAAATAACGCACAGGGCCGAATATACACTGTATATCCGAACAACGCTGAATGTATCTATCTCCGGATGTTGCTACACGAAATAGGGGGCCCAATAAGTTTCATAGCCCTCAAGACTGTTAACGGTTACCTACGCCAGACGTATAGAGAAGCATGCCAATGCTTAGGATTACTGGAAAACGACAACGACTGGGAATTAACACTACAAGAAGCCTCACTCGCGAATCAGAGACTTATTCTCCATAGTACTAACGAAACGAACCTCAGCTGAACAAAGCAAAGACTTATTCTCCATAATACTAATGACATGTAACTCATCGAATCCAAAACGGCTATGGGACTCCTTCAAAGAGAGTATGAGTGATGACATACTGTATCAAATCTGACAAGTTCATCCAGAACTGACCATCGAATTCAACGCCGACATCTTCAATGAAACACTCATTCGCCTAGAAGATAAATGTTTGGCAATCAAAAAGCAAACCTTAGTATAAGTTGGGATGCCAACACTACGATAAGATGCTTTCAGTTTGCTAAACTTTGAAATTACGAAGGAAAAAGGCTACAACATCAATGAACTACTTCAATACATTGCTCACAACAAACCACTCCTCAATGACAATCAACAAAAATTACGTTTTCATGGATCGGATCAACACCAATTTTGGCAACTAAAAATAATATTGTCGACAATATCAACTTAATATTTAAAAGAAAATTTCCGGTGAAGTGAGAATATATAAATCGACCGAAACGATGGTAAACGTTGAAGAAAGTTTCCTATAGAAATTTTAAACTCTTTGCAAGTTGGTACTTGGAATGTTGGAATGCCATCGTGTAATAGTCGAAGGCAGTGTTTCCTTCGACTACAAATTGAATCTCCGATTATACTACTCAGAAATAACAACTCACTAAAACTGTGTAATGGAACAAGAACGATCATCAAACAGCTGTCGAATAACATTACCGAAGCCGAACTTGTGACTGGAAAGGACAAGGACACACAGTATTTATCCCCAGAATACCACTGATATCTACTGAACTGCCATTCCAATTTAAAAGACTGCAATTTCCAATCAATTTAGCCTATAGTTTTATAATTAAAAAGGCACAAGGACAAACTATAAAACATTGTGGCATCAACCTCAAAGAATTCTGCTTTTCCCACGATATACGTAGCTTGCTTAGGAAATTCGAAAAATTTGTAAATATACCCCGGATAACAAAATGAAAAATATTGTTTATAAACAAGTATTGTAAATAGTTAGAATATGCTTTCAATAAAAATGTTTACCTCTTATATTTTAATGTTTATCCTTTTATTCCAACTACAACACAATTCCATATCAACTCTCTGAGCAGAAGCCGGGTACCTCAGCTAGTTAGAATAACAAATAATTTTAAAGGTGCATCTTTATCGAATACTTTGTGCTCAACTGTTATCCTAATAATTAATTATTTGGACTAAAAAAGTTGAATTACAATAATTTATAGCTCTGTTTTAAGCTTTTCATTATCACGCCATTTTTAAAATTGTTTGTCGCATAAAACAATTTATTAAAACCAGTCCAAAGTATATTGAATACGGCCTTAGATTTGAAGGTGAGTATGAAATGTTATAAAAACATGCAGCACTAAAATACTGTCCATGTAGGATGATCACAACTCTTCATCTTGATGAAATTTCGTCATTTTTCGTCGTAAGAGATGGTTTAAACAACAAAATTAATCGGAAAGCGTAAATGCTACAGGATTTATTATAATTTTCTTTGAACGTACTACACCAAAAGCTATATTTCAGTATTTTTTCAAATCTTTAGAAACGATATTTTATAAGTTAAGTCGCTTATATAACGACTGAAATGAAAATAGCTTGAAATTATTTATTTTCAAAATGTTAAAATTTTTCAATTTCAAAGAAATGTTATTGTTTTTTGAATGATTTTTACTTAACCTGTACGTTATTTTGAATGACTTAAATAAATGATTTAATTTTTATTCCTTTCAAAGTTTCGTTTTTTATTCATTTCAAAGTAGAGTATGTTAGACATATTTTTTAAATTTTACTTCGTATTAGGTTTTGAGTAACTAACTTATGTGCACGCTAAATATCGTCCCATTAATTTTTGAAAAATTAAGTAGACGGGCAGTGACAAACAGGCGAACAGGCATGTCGAAATCATAAGGGCTCCTGGTTGACTATATAGAACCTTAGAAAGTGTATTTGCCAATATTCAACTTCTATCAGTAAAATTATTATTTTTTTATTCGGTGTCAGTATGACGTGGCCAAGCGGCTAATATCCTATATTTACGAGGTAGCTTCGACGGATTATATTAAATTTCTTGAGCTATCAAACAATTTATAAATAAGAAGGTTGTAAAGTAATGGTCTTTATTTCGAAGCAACAAATTCTAAATTTGGCAAAGTAAAATACTGCGAAGCGGACATGTTTTTCCAATTAACATCTACAGATATACAAATAGTCCGTTAGAAACCTTTTCATATATTGATTCGAGAGGTTTTTTATAAATTAACAGTGATCATCAACCAGGAACGCGGCGCGCGCACTCGACCACTATTTGTTTCGAAACTTCCTTTAAATTCATTATCGCGCCAAACAAATAAACCGCACACCGATGGAATACGAAGGAGTGTAATAGTTTGAAACGCGAGATGATGTGATCTTCGGTGGGAAGAGGAGAGGAGTGGGGGAGGTGGCGATCCCTTTGAGTCTTTAAGGTTCAGCTGCGGTCACGTTTGTTCCGGTCATGAAGGCGCGGGGGCAACTTTTGTAATATTAGCGACCTCCGCTTGTTTATTTCGCTCTCTGATAGTTATTTCGCTTTCTGTCAGTTCATGGACGGGACGGTTCACTGTCTAAATGTTTGCCGACGAATTTGTATTGACTGCTGGGTTGTTTGTAGTTTTGCCTCTTCGATGATGATAATATTTGTAGAGACCTTGTGGGCGGTGACTGAATTATAAGTAAGGTAGAGAACGCGTCTAATATTAACTGAGTTAACGCGTTTAACGGAGTTGAAAAAAGTTAGAAAAATTTTGTATTTAATAAAAGAACTCGTGTCATTTTGTACTAGGATGCGGTTGAAGCTCAGCTAAAGTATTACTTCTGTTAATATATAAAATAAACAAATTAAAACGATTAAATAATATATCTATATATTATTCGAATTATTCCTTATGCCATAAAATTGGAGTTATTTTACATTATGAACAATACTTTGTTGCTAGTGGTAAGGTATAAATACGTTCATATCACACCTAGTCTTGGTGGAGCAATTAATTTATTAGCAATAGATTCAAGCTTGATTACATGATTTGAGGGTTGAATTTATCTTAAATATTATTCACACAAAATGATATTACGTTGCGTAACAGTTTTTCTTTGGTCGCTTAGTTATCGTAGATAGCCGCTGTGGTCTTGAGGTACAAACAACTAAATGATAGCGCGGTTTATTAAGAAATTGAGCGGTGAAAACTATGTGGATTGGAAATAATTTTTATGTGGCATTTAATTTATAATTTATATTCAGATTTATACAGTTGTGATAAAAAGAATCGGTGAATAATTTTATAACAAACAAAGTAATTACTTTACAACAAACTTGACTTAATTTCCGTCGAAGTACTCTCTTTGGCTAACGATGCACTTATCTCAACGGCGGTTTCATGTTTGGAACTATTTCTGGAAGTCTCCTTTCGGAAGAGTCTTCAGCTGCTCTGTCGTTGTCTTTCAATGTCGGGTTATGGTGTCAAGACGTTATCCTTTAAGCACGGTTTTAATTTTTGGAAACACCCAGAAGTCGTATGGTGCTAAATTCGGAGAATAAGGAGGATGTGGACAGATGGGAAACTTTTTCAGCCAAAGAATCCCTCGAATCGGAAGCGAGGTGTAGCTCGGGGCATTGTTATTATGAAGGAAGAAACCACAGGCTCATTTTTCTGTACTCTTTCTTAGTGCATCGTTTCACACACGTTACAGTAGGCCCTTTCTATAATAATATTAGGAGTTTACAGTTATTCCCCTTGGAACAAACTCTGACTGCACTATGTCCTCACTATAAAAGAAAAAAAAACAAAGAGCCTGACCTTCACGTTCGATTTCGACTGACGTGCTCGCTTAGGGTGAGGGGAACTAATTGTTTTCCATTACGAACTTTCCTCCGAATTTCCACCTCAGGGTCATTAATATTACTAACTTTCACCTCTAGTTAATTTTTTTTTATTAAGTCCAGATATTGCTGTAAGGCGATCCTTCAATTCAGTGCAAACTAACACATTATTTTCCTTTCGTTCGTCTGTCAAAAGTTTGGGAACAAATTTTGCACTCTCTCGTTTCATATGCAAATTATCAGTTAAAATGCCCGGACTTCTTTGCCCGGACTCGTACGAGATGCTCAGATCTTCAGCAAGCTCTCAACTAGTCAAAAACCTGTTTGAGCTAATCTTTTTTGCCACTTCTTGCATGTTTTCTTCTATTTTTGAGGTCGAAGGACGTCCCGACTTTTGGCGTCTCGAATTGATTCATTTCGGCTTTTAAATCGGTCATACTACTTGTAAACAGTCTTCAGAGTCACCGTATTATCGTCTTGTACTACTTTTGAGCTGAGAATAAAAATAATGTTTACGTATTGTCTGAAATGCATAATGCGCAGTAGATACGTTAAACACAATCTAACTCTTCAGGATCATATTGTCAATTAGCAGGTCGCACTTATTCCGATTTCTCACTGTCGATCTCAAAGGCTGCCAGATTTTTTCTTCCACTCAATGTGGTATCCACAGCTGCTGCTACAAAAACTCATTCACCATATTTTTTGTAAAGACCCTGATTTTAAAATTGGAACCATAATAAAAGTGTAGAATAACGCAATATATGCTCTCATTTTTGTCCAGTTGCAGTCATTTCATGGAACTGATATTGGAGTAACAGCAAAGAGTTTCCATGTACGGTCTATGGTTTACAAGCTATTTAATAACATATATTTTAAAAATAAACTCCGTTTTCGATGAACTGACCATTACTTACATTAGCTGGAAATCATATGACTATTGGTATATACTTCATGAGGTTTTTATTTTAAGGATCATTAAATATGGTACTAATGGTACTAATTTGCTGATAATTTATTGATGTGCAGTTACCTATTTTATTTAACGTTTTATTGTTTTAAAACGACAGTCCGTAGTACATCTGTCACCAAACGTGACCCTTTGATTGCTTTCTCTCGTTAGGTATTCTGCAATTATTATTCAAATCATAAACCAAACACTTCATGTGGGGATATTTTGTAAATACTTTATCGTCAAAATTACACGGGTTTCCACATATCACTAAAAATATTCATATTAACATTTCAGACTTCAGATAAATTACTCATTTTTTTTAACTTTCACGTGTCGTTTGGTTATTATTATACTTTACAACAACCAATATTTTATATTTATTTCCAGTTGTACATGAATCTTTTTCCATACACATTACAGCAATTTTAATTATTCATTACTTATATGATTCCACGAGTATACATGGTTATTAAAGTACTTTGGGTAAAAGATAACCGTGCTCTTATTTCTTACCAAGTTTTCTTGGATTATGGGCTTTATGTATGTATAAAAATGACGGTGATATTAGACGATATATATTCAGCAGAAAATATGTAATTTCACTATTGTTCAACCGGTTAATAAGTTGATCGACTAATATAATGTGGAATATATTTTCAAAATATAAATCAACACTTCTCTTTATCAATTAAGTTTATAACACATGGATAATTTCAAGAGAGGTCAATGTAAGAAGTCATAGAAGTAGAAAACCATGATACATACCTGGTTGGACTACATTAACGTTAGTTAATCTCAATGAATAAAAATTCACGCGAAAAACAAAAACGTAAATTTGGCAAAGTTTACATAATAGAAAGTCATTTACATTTTCATAATATGTATCTAGAATTAATTGTTAATTAGCATTTGTATCTATTATCTTTGGTGTTTCAATCAATAATATAACTAATGGCAATAGTTTTCTTCTTTTTCAGATTCTATACTTTAAAAAGACAAAAAAATGTAGATCTGATAAGATCATTCTCGTGTCCGTCCATCGATCTGCCTGTTACAGTCATTTTTCTCAGAAACCATATAATATGGAAACTTAAAATTATCATAATGAGAAATCAAACTTACCCGTTATATGTAACATTCACAAGTATTCCTACCAAAAATGCAACATAAAATTTTCTGATAGCTCAAATAGGGTTCTTGAATTTTTTAAATTTTTATATATCACCCTTTTTTTCAAATTGTATATAAGACAGTTTAGGAACTATTGTTGAAAATGTCTACGAAAATATATACCAACCCCCTTCCTCTTTCTAAAAAAGTAAAAATTTTGAAGAAAACAGAATGATTTTAATTTTCATAATTTTTGAGATATTTACCACAAGATAGAAGTAAAAATAATATGAAATAGTGTCTTTTTATTTTTTATTATAGAAAAGATTTAACTAAAGTTATAATTCTTTGACAAATAATAAACTATGGATTGAAAGGAAGCCCAGTGTCCAAACTGTGATCGCTAAGAGAAGATCTAATTTAATTGCACACATAATTCGCAGCTCGAAAGT
This sequence comes from Druceiella hillmani, assembly GCA_039881145.1. Taxonomy (NCBI): domain Eukaryota; kingdom Metazoa; phylum Arthropoda; class Insecta; order Lepidoptera; family Hepialidae; genus Druceiella; species Druceiella hillmani. Next base: position 208,613 of record JAYKKI010000059.1, read on the forward strand.
TCTTTCTTAATATACACATAAGGGATGCAAGACGGTAATTTTTAAATTCATTCAAAAATCGCTCCCTATTTCCTTCATTTCATAAAGTATAATTTCGACGGGTGTTAATGTTCGCATGGTTTCGTTATTAGCTTTTCATTGTAAATCTTGTGAGACTTTTTTATTTACTCTTTCTTTTGAGTGACTCCTTTAAAATAAAGGGGCCATTACTACTATTTAAAAAAACTTATACAAAAAGTATATGTATTTGTATTGGTATCCTGTATAGGTGTCACTGTCGGAAGGTCGCTCCGATTTCATAAAAAACCTTGAATTAGGTTAGAGACATCTTGTACAATTTCAATTTCGTAAATACCTCTGTTACATTCTGCTTGAAGCAAAATCCTGGATTTTAAAAATGCTGCTATGATATCAGAGAAAAACGCTTTTTCGATATATATTTTCATAGTGATCGCCAAGATCTGGACTAATTTTATTTCTGGCAATATCATTTTCTGATCATGAACTTCAGGATAGCACCAGTCGTCAAATTTACTATGCATAAAAGATCTTTTAAGGATTTGGTTTTCTGCAGTTCAAGTTTTCTCCTTTCATGGAACCTTAAAAATTATGTTTGTTTTCATGGATATTTTATGTTAAGTACATAAAATATCGTGGAATAAATTACATTTTTTTTCTTTTTAATTTTTCAGCCACTTAACCTACTAACATTACCGTAGAATGCTGCAAAACCGTAGAATGGTTAAAATATTTAAATATTTTTTTCCTTGTAATAAGCGAAAAAAAGGTTTAGTTAACAAAAGCATTTAGTAAGTAAAAAATAAAAAGGCGTTTTTGGCTAGATGGCTATTATTTTTGACTAGTGATCGATTATATTTTTTATTATTCTGTATGTTAGTATATTCTTCCGTTATAGTTAATTATTTAACCAATTTTAAAAATGAAATACTTTTATGAATTTTGTGCAAATGCAAGACTCATGTTCAGATAATATTTTAAGTTCCTTGAAGATCGGTCATCGGAATACAAAAGCAATATTATGCTATCAGAGGATATAGCCATAGATTTGAATGAATATAACAATTAAACATTTTTTTTAATTAATGATTTTCGAATCCGCGCTGTGACTTGTTATCAATTGAAATATTATGTATTGTTGCCCTTGGAAATTTTCTTTATAACATATTCTTGACCTAAAAAAATGTAATTTCTAGATGTTATGAGGTATATAAAGTGGTTGATGAGATTTATCAAAATTGTAGATTTTGCTGGTTTAAAGTTTTTCCAATATTCAGAATTTCAGAAGTTTCTCGTTATTATGGACTGTCGCGGAATTGTTAACAGAAAATGATTAATGAAATGATGAGTTAAATTTATTTATAACACAAGTGACATAGTTATAAATGATGAACTAGAAATTCATGTACATACATTAAAAAATAAAGAAATAAAGTGAAACGCCAGCCGGGAATTTTAATTTCGTAGAGTTTTTGATTAATGTTAATTTTTGATACACTAAGAAATTTTTGGAATCAGTGTCAACGCTTCTCCGCTATGCACCCACACACACGTAGGCGAGTGTTATATTTCACTCAACACCGACATCAAAAACTTTTGGCTGTAGCAGCATTTTCAAAATTTATTTATGTTCGGAAACCTTATTGTACACCTGTACATACTATATGTGTGGTTACTGATGTTCTAGTTACGTCATGCTTTTATATATATATATGTGTAAATAGGTACTTACTTTTCTACTAATATTGCAGTTGTTATATGTCTTTGTATACACCTGTATACACTAACCTGGCTATTTATTTTGATATTTTCTTGCCTACGTACAGACAAGTGAAATGAGTCTAAACTCGATGAATTTTGTGCTTCATCAGTCAAAAGTTTCTGCTACCACATTCCGGCTTCATCATAGTATCCTAATTTTGCTAAAGGGAAGATTTATGCCGCATGTAGTTGTATAAAATTTTTAGAGACTTTATTCTGCGATTATCATTAGACCTATATGATACAAACTCGATTACGGCATCTTGGAGTTCAATGCTCAGGGTTTCTATGGTGTATTTTCAGTTTCCATAGTCAAATCCAAGCTGCTAAACTTTGGAGTCAACCGAAACCCAATACCAGAAAGGCATCCTTTATAAATGTCTTCAAATAGGAGTATGGTCTGAAAAAACACTACTTTTCCTAGCCTCAAGCTGTTTTGCACTCTTGCCATTTTCCTTTTTCAATTCATGTAAATGTTTATGTTTCAATTTCATATTTTGTTCATCACTGACTTCATTTCATTTCTTTGGAATTACGTATTTTTGTATTTTATATGTAGCTTTTTGAATATCCATTAAATAACCACAAGAAGCAGTTACAAATTTAAACAAAAGTTTTATAACACCATCATATTCGGAGTGATCACTCGGATTATACAACAGTTATCTATGTAAGTATTACTACGACACTTTCTCATGATATACATACTTGTACTTCAATGTTAATTATCGTATTAGGTAAACTCAATTAAGGTGGGAAAGCCTTTTCACGATCATTGTTGAGAATGCACCACATATATCTTTGTACGAGTATATGAAGTTTCGTTCGGTCATAATATGCATATTGTCAGCTTCAGTCAATACTTTAGCATTTTGCATGAGAGAAAATTTTCAGTTTAGAGCCGTAGACTCTTCGTAAGACTACAAATAATGTTTTAAATTTATAAAAGCCGGTCAAGTGCGTGACGATATACATAAAAAATAAGGTCCCACTGTTATCGTAGAATGAGTTTAGCACATGATAAATTTTTGGGGCAATTGAACCTAAATAATTGCTTTTGAAAAGTTTTCAAATCAAATAATATTAGTAGTTACGATTTTTCCAGAGTTTTCATACCTTCTCAAATTGCTATTCGCAGGTCATTGTAAAGCTTCATATTTCGCAGAGAAATTTAAGGAATACGATCAACTTAACAACAATTTCCACCTAAGCTTATAAGTCAATAATATCTGTCTGGGGGCCGGTTTCATGATGACTCGCGGTTATGTCAGTCAAATTCAAAATAACTACGTTAACTAGTGGAAAGTATGAAGAGAAATTTCATAAGTATGCAAACTTTTCCAAGTCTCCAGTTTTTAAAGTCAGGGTAGTAAATAGATTGTTCCTAACTTTGTAGCGACATTTTGAATTGAAACTTTTTACATAATGCTATTTTAACGTCATCTATGGGTAAATTATATAATCATTGAAAACAATATTTTTAAAGAATGAACATACATGTTACGTGTGTGATATATTACTGTGTGTGACAAATAGACGCTATAGTGAAATCGAATACTGAGATCGATGATTTATGTAATGCTATGGAACGTCATGTAAAAATAAAATATTTATGGTTAACAGACAACTACATTTAAATAACTACTTATAATTGATTATAACCTGTTAGTTATGAGTATAACTCGTACTACGAGGGTTGCGTATAGACTTAGGCACATTTAGAAATACATGGTCTTCCGTTTAAATAATTAAAAAAAAATTAATAATAATAAATACAAATTTCAATGAAACGCAGTTTAAACATGGTTAATTTTTTAATAATATTTACTAATTATCATGATATAGGGAATATATTGTGACATGTCTATGGTAATTATCATTGTTGCGAAAAAACACATACTTTCAATAAATTAGGCCATTAAACATTTCTCTCCACATTCATATCTTTTCAGACTCCGTTTCCTCTATACTCGTAGGTTGCCAAATACTTTGAATGTATTAAAGAGGAGTTATGGTATTTACTACTCGTCTAATGAAACTATTTGTAGAAAAAAAAAAATAAATTTTTTCAATGTGTGGTTATGGATTTTATAGTTATAGGAGTAAATCTTGCAAAATATAATTTTTCTGGCCTGTTTTCATTATATTTCAGTACAGCAAGTTTTTGAAAGACTTTTTTTAGTATACATATGTAAAAGTACAACAGTTTTGTGAATATCTCAACAAACTATTCATTTAAAATCATGGTTTCATTTTTCCGACAAACTTTTAGTAACGTTGTTTTAATAAGATGCAGGCATATTAAAAAAAATTGTATAGTTTATTTTTCTCCCTCTAAAATTTCTATATAAATGTTTGAGTGTTAATTGGAGTACATTGTCACTACGTCAAATTTCAAGTTTCTACAGCAATTGGTCTCTGTAAAAAATGTCTGTGGCACACGGATGTGTGAGCGGTCTTGTATGGGTCCCGTTTTTCTTTTTTTAGGGGAAAAACAATTTATTTATTTATTTACGTAATTTAATGTATACAATTGATACACATAGCGGACTTATTGCTACGAAAGTAATCTCTTACAGCCAACCATAACACCAATCAAGCTCGACGAGCAGTCAGGAATCGAACCCGAATCCACGCGGTATGCTGCGCCGTCAAAGATCGTATGCCTTGTGATCAATCCAACACACCATGGCCGTATGCCTTGTAATCATTTACTCTGAGCTATTCAAATTGGAACCCAAAGGTAATTTAAATTTGAAGATTGACTTAACTATCTTTACCAATAAGGATATACTATGAAGGAAAGTATATCAGAATTTATTTCAGAATTAGATAATGAAAAGATAATTTTGCAGGCAGAACAACAGTTGTTTCAGTCATATTGCAATAAACACCAAATTATCTTGCTTATGTTTTCTTATTCGCTCTCAACTTATTCGCAGCTTCCCTAGAGTTAAATGTTTTTTTAACAATGTATAATATATCACGGCTTTTTTCACAAACGTACTTGTAAAAACTGTTTAGGGTATACATAAAAGAATATTATTATAAGCTTAATAAGGTATTAAAAATATGTTATGATTGTAATAATGTTTTAGAATAAATGGGAAATAAAAAAACCTGACGTATAATCCTAGTACTGCATTATACATCTACATTATAATAATTTATTTTAAATAGATAATTGCATTTCTACAATTCTAGCAGTTGTATGAAAATAAATTAAGAAACTGGTCACACAAATTATTTATTTTTTATATGTGTAAAAACAATATTTAAAAGAGAGAAAACAAAGATTTTCTTCATTCACAGTCCTGTAGCAGATTTAATATTTTATAATTTTTTGCAATTAAAAGATTTGTTGTAATTAGAGACAATTAGATGCTTTTATATTATAACTCAAGGCAACATTAAAGAAGTATTGTAAATATTAGTTGCAATATTTATATCAAATGCACTAAATTATCATAAAAAATAATTTGACGCGAGAGTAACATAAATCTTCACACTTTCGGCTTAATTTTCAATTTTATATTTTGGTAAATTGTTAATGACTGAAATGTTTTCGGACAATAATGCTTTCAATAAACTCAATAAGCGCTCTAAGCGGTGTTATAATAACACTATATCATAAACAGATAGTAAATTAGTCAAACACAGTACGCTATTTTCTGAAGCGTTTACTTTCCTTCAATTAAGAGACATTTGCTATGAAAACTAAAATGAAGTAAGTTCGTTAATCGCTTTTTACAGAGAAGCGGATGCATGGCGGTAGTTAGACGATAATTCTCAAAAGCATCCTCGAATGTTGTATTTGAGCACACTCTGTTCAGGATAGTATTAGCAAATTTACAGCTGTAAAATCAAACGTTGTCAAATCTAGAATTAGGCTTTTTAGCATTTGATTAAAATACGCTAAAAGATAGTGTGAATGGACACTGATGTTGCTGTGTCTGCAATATTTCTCACTTTGAATTGTTTTTAATATTACGGAAATTTAACTTTGAAAACATATGGAACATTTCGTTTTATGTAGGTGGTTTTATTCTAAAACGATTCAAGCTGGTATCTCTAAGTGTGTCGGTGGGCGACACATTCGATTAATGCATTTCCACTCTGTATGCGTTTCACAAAGCACTTTCTGTACCGTTTAAATTGTAACGCGTGTCGTGGCCTAATTATTTTATTCAAAACCATCTTACAGTTTTCTTCAGATAATTTTTCTCAGAATTAAAGCTGTTGCGAAAATATCACCGTTTCATTTTTGAGCTTACTTCTTTCTATTTTTATCAAACATTGTCCTCAGATACTAAATTCAAGGACACCTTAAAATTTTTGTATAAGTTAACTGTGTCTATGGACCAACGCATTTTAATAGTTTCAAAATTGCTGCGGTTTAAATTTATGTAAATAGCAAATATTCATTTCCAACAACGGTACATTAATGATATACCGTTGGAAAGATGCAAAACTTATAAAATATCTTAACTTTACCTTCAGATTTTCTTTCCATCACTTACTTGAATAAATAAAAAACGTTCTTATCTCTATTTTAATATGTACGCCCGTGATATTTACAACATTTTCACACGACGTCATTCCATTGTCATAAATCTTCACCAAATCTAAGTAGTTAATTAATCAATATTTATTTTTTCTCGCTTGGCATAGATAGGTATACCCAAACTAGGTTTATATTGTTAAGGAAAATATAATGATGGGAATACCTGGATAAAACAGTAAACCAAAATTAACCGCCAATCTAGAGTTGTTACATAAAACTCATAGCGTAACCTCCTAGTCACGCTATATTTTTTGTATAAATAAATAAAATAAAAAAGCCTTTTATTTCTTCCAAAATTGTTAGTTTATATTTTTATATTTTTTGCATAATAAAGTTAAATTTGAAATATTATTAATGGACCCCTTTTAACTTTCTATTAGAAACCATATAGATAATCTACTATAAAGTATTAATTCGTAGAAATAGAGAAGTTATTTTCAAGAATTTTTGTTGTAAATCAAAGTGTCAATTCAAAAGTGATTATTTAGATAACTCAAATACTATTGTATTTGTCGTTTGTGCATTTATTCCCATCATTATATTTTCCTTAGCAATGCAAACCATATAGGTAATTAAAAACTATGAAATTCACCTTGCCAATATTCGACGATTTTTTCATAACTTCTTCCAGTTCAGACCTTGTCTGTGTTAAATTCGCTTTCTTCAGTTCAGACCTTGTCTGTGTTAAATTTGCTATCTTCAGTTCAGACCTTGTCAGTGTTAAATTCACTTTCGTCTTTTGTATTGCACGTCGTCTTGGATGTTCTGCATACGTATTGTACTAAATGTTGAACATATTTTGTTAATTTTATCAATTTTCACTACATTATTACTCGTACATTATTTCAATCTGAATAGCGCATATTATTAGAGCATCATACGTGGACGCACACAGAATCACAATGTATTGTATTATTAGAAAAACAAAGTTAACTTGAATGAAAAAAAAATTCAGAAATTTTTTTTTTATGAATACACGCACTATATTTTATCAGTGAAATAGTTATTGTGTACCCATTTTACGTTGGCATTAAATTTAGCGTAAAGCAGAAACATCTAAAGGAATTGAAGAAATGAAGATCTGCCAATTGTTTTCTTATAAATTCCGGAATGCCCACTGTATCTTGAAAAGCAGACAAACGATAATTACGGACCAATGCTATTAAACAATATTTGCAAAATATTTTTGTATAAAAAAATAATTCATTAAAGGAAAAACTTGTTTAGGTTAAAAAAACTTTTTTCGTGCTCATCTCTTTTTACACTAATATTTTTTTACATATGCAAGTGATATATATGAACATTTTTGTGTTAATGTAAATATATGTAATAATGTTATTTTCCAGAATGAACCCATTTTTGTCAAATTCAAAATTTTTGTTTTTTAATACTGATTTTTTTTTAATGCATTTTTTATAATCTATAATGATTTCATTTCGCACTTGTATGGACGTTTGATTTAAATAAAGGTTTGCGAGTAATTAAAATTAGTCATAAACTGAATTCTTAACTGGAAATTACAGTTTCGACAAAAGTAAATCTGCTAAGGATAAACAAGAAGATTGAGATAGGAGAAGAAGTATTTAAAGCAGAAATTCTATAAGTAATCCTCATTTAAACACTTCCATCTTTTATCATTTGATCCTCCCCATTCGCCAATATTTATTATCTAAAAATCGTATTTGATAATTTCGAACTATTTGCTAAATAATGCACCGACATTTACATGTAACAAACCAACAACTTCCACTTCTGTAACCTATATTGCTGAGAATATTTTTAGTGACATCTATTTTTCTTACATGGTAAGGTGTCGTTATTTGGTAAGGTGTCGTTTTAAAATAGCATTCAGTACATAAAGCTATAAAGGAATATTGTACCGATGGTGTTAGTGTTTTCAACAATGTATCACGATGAGGTTTTGTACCATATTCTTTATACTTGTTATAGATTTGTTCTTTGTTTGTAGTCTTGATTATTTTATTAAAATGATTTCAATATGTGGTATTACCTAAATTGTTCAATATTAAAATTTTCCTATATTTTTGGGAGTACCAACATAATAAACGGAATTGAAAAACTTTTCAAAATGATGGTGGACAGAGCTTTTAAATTTTAGTGTAGTAATTTAATTTAATTTTAGATACGTATGCACGTAGCTTTAAAACTCTTCAAGAGGTAATAATGGTTGCTTCTTTATCATGAAGAAACATTCTAAAAGCCCGTCTCACCTTTTTTCATGATCTACGGCACTGTGGGTCATTGATTTAATTGCCTTAAAGAAAAAATAATTTTGTATTTACGGCGGCTTGAAAGTTATATACTATTTACAGGGTTTAACCGAACATTAATTATCTTTTGAATATTGAATATATTTGGCGTTAATTTAGTAGAAATTCATTATTCAAAATTAAATGAAACCACGTGATGTAGTATTATTTCTACTTTCTTTGAGTTCTTTACCACGATTTAGGAAGACGGGAAACCCACACAAACCCGGCTTCCGCTATTGTACTTGAAACATATAAATGCTGTTGAATGTTCCTAAGAGTTAATTTTTGCTAATAGCCCACCTGAAGATGTTGTAATACAACGAAACCTAGGTCGTGGTAAAGAAATTAAAGAAAGTAGAAATAATACTACATCACGTAGTTTCATTTAATTTTGACTAATTATCTTATTACATTGTATTGTAATTGTCATTTACTACAATTCCATATCATTTGCCGATATTTCTTTCTTTTTAACGATATCATTTAAAGTAAAGTTTGTTATTTCTTTATAAATTATATGTCTTTCTATATAGTTTACATATTTATTCATTTCACCACTTTAAAAAAATTAAGCATTGCGTTTGGAACACTTTATAGTTAAATAACATTTCCCATAACATATTTATTTCAATTATCATGTTTTCCAAGATAGTAAGTTGTTTACAAGATATTGATATAAATTTTATTGATAGACGATTTACATTCAAAGTAACGTTAAAGCAAGGTCATTATTTACCACCGTAAGGAAAGCCGATGTGCGGCGCAAGGTAACGCCCAGGCTATGTTGTATTCAAGTATGTACCTTTCGGAATAGCACTAGCATATTTAAAGGGGCAAAGTAGAGGGGTGTTTAATTGAGAATTAAGCATTTTAACAATTTGATAAGAGGGGCGAACAAAAGATCGGTGGACCGCGCAAGGAGAGACGGGCGCGGCGTTGTCATTGAACTTTTCCGCCTCTGCGTCGAGTCGTATTAACACAAAACGAGTTTTACACGTAAATCGATTTCGTTACGATTACGATTATTATTATAATTATTTTGAGAATGTTGCATTCAAGCTTTGATAAGAATTAAGTTTGTTGTAAGTAAAACTTTACTAAAGGCGACAGTTTTTTGGCTCTAAATACGCTGATGGTGGCCTGGTTTGATTAATTAATTTCCAAGCCACCTTTATCACCTAAGAAGTATCATTTAATTTATTGTACTGCTCTGAATCTTTACAATCTGAATATTAGCGGATTGAAGGCAAGTATGGTTTTTGGATGAAGTAGCTGTTTGGTGCGTCTGCACGAAGTTTTTTTTTGTGTCTTTTGCAAATTCACTTTTGAAGAAAAACAATTAATTTACGTATATTTTACTTCATTATATATTCAAGCAAATTGAACTTCCGTGGGAACGTCTTTCTCTTATCTCATTCAGATTTATACATGACATTACAACGTTATTTACAATCTTAAACATGGTATAAATTACCGTCGTCGTATAGTCGTCACCGTGGTGTATTGGGTTGATCACAAGGCCGTATAGGCCTTTGATTGCGAGGCGCACCGCGAGGACCCGGGTTCGATTCCCGGCCGCTCGTCGAGCGGGGCTGGACTGGTGTTCTGGTTGGTTGTAAGAGATTGCTCTCGTAGCAATAAGCCCGCCATATGTATCAATTAGATACATTAAAGTGCAGAAATAAATAAATGAATAAAGTAAGATACATTAAATTGCATTATGTGATAAAAAGATGTAGAGCAGAAATAAAAAAAAACAACACTCAAGTTAGAACCAAAACTTCTTCATACATGTTTGTTTTAAAGTGAAGAAAAGAGATATATTAAGGTAAATAAAAACAGGAAAATATTAGTGACGGAAAATGTTATTCTGAATTGTATAGGTAATAGTATGATGGCAAGAGTATGATGCCTGAGACATTTTGTTTATGTTTATTGCCTCAATATTATTAAAACATTAAGATTAACATGATAAAGGAAGACTCGAGAAACTTGACTTGAGAACGGAAGCGTCGTTGCATTTCTGAATGTATCAATCGGGTAGAATATAAATAGATATTAAAGGACTCCGATTTCGAATTGAAATTTAATTGCGCATTGATGACTATCGACACTGCTGGATACTGACAGAAGCCCACAGATATGTACAATCATACCTGGAGTTCGTTTTTTCGAACCAGTTTCACAGAAATTTGAAACTTACTATTTTTCCCCCTACTAAACTCAATTATTTTATTAATATTAATAATATTCCTTTATTATAGCTTTATGAATATATGACACTTATAGGTCAGCTGTAGTAATGAGAGAAGGCACTAAATATATTTTTTTATTTTTTTTTTACTTTACACGATCATTTAGAAAGGTTACACTGAGGTTTGCTTGTATAATCAGCTTTTGATATGCACGGTGGGTATTTAGATAATATTTTCATATAATTTAACGTAAAATTCTTAATTAAAAGACTTGTGATTATTTTTAAAGATTTTCAGTATTAGAGAGTATAATTAATGATTGGGTTCAAAAAGGAATTATTAAACACAAATACTTTAAACGAATTGATCATGAAATCATTGACCGTAAGTTACATACGGTATCAGACTTACATTACGAACGACGATTGCAGTAAAGTGAAATTAGTTAGCATTAATTATTACAAATGGTATAATGGATATGGGAGTACGGAGTAATCAGTATTTATTCACATTAAACTTAATTTAATAACATGGGCTTTAATAATTTTTGAATATTATCTAGTTTATAGATTGTTTGGAACTAAATTTTTGTTGGCCGTTTGTAGATAACGCAGCAAATTAGATTTTGGGCTTTACTGAAAAGTCCATTATCGCATTTCTTAAATTATATTCGTAGTTATTTTAGAGCGTAACAATGACTGTTAACGTCACGATATATAATTTTTCATATGTGAGCTCAATATTGATACCCAGAGTTTGAATGGAGTGCTATTTAAACTTATTTAAACATAATAACTTACTTGCATTTTAAAGTTATTTGCATTTTAAAGTTAGAAGTATTATACTAGTTTATAAATTGAATCCTATAGTTGCGGCAATGGTTTTATAGGTGATAAAGCGGGGAGTAAATTGAAGTACACGACTAGTGCTCGTAATGAGTAAAAGTTGTGAGAAACGAATATATTAAAATGAAATATTTATTTTCTGATAAGAGTTTCAGTGAATGAAGTCGGTGTGGTGAGAATTTTATATTTACGTTTTTATAATAAATTGAGTGCACACATTTTTTGACAATTTTACACTGTATGAATAACTAATTCACTCGAGGAATTTTCTACGATTTATGTATTTTAGAAGGAAACATGGATCTAACATTTTCACTGAATATTTTAATTTTAATGAAACGGCATACATGCGTACCCCCCTCTCTGCAGTTCTAATTATTCTTAAGGAGTTATATGATTTATATTCAGGTTTAAAATTCAGATGTATGATATACATAAAATAGTTAAATAAATAATTAATTAATGTGTGATACTAATGCACGTTCTGTGTATTTATTATGTTATTTCATTTTTTAACTTTTAAAATGTAACTTATGCTATTAAATATGCTATATAAAGGTTGCATATTGACAAAGTGCTGTAAAAACAATTATTTCGCCCCTAAGCACTTAGATAAATAACTATCCGTAAAATAATATAGAACATGACGCTATATAGTTGCAGTTACGCAATTACTGCTCTTTTAAGGTGTATTACCAATACTCACGGAACCCATGGGGGGTTAAGTTTCATGTATTTTGAAAAAATTTATGCTTTTTGGAAATATAGAATTTTGATATTAGGGGTTGTAACATTTTTATTAATATTTATAGTTTAAAACATTATTTATTAATATTTATGGAAATTTGAAAAAACACTTCAAGTTAATCAAATTCAAAAAAATTACTTAAATCAATGAAATAGCTTAGAAACCAATTTTTTGTGAGAAAAATTGATATTTTTATATGCCTTTACACTGGATATCATTGCGTTGTTGCTTTATCGCAATTTAAATTTTTGAAATACGATGACTGTCTACTTGGTTCTAATGAGCTCACCCGAGGTGACATATCTCAGAGCTGCCATAAAACGAAATCTGTACTGAACCATTTTGAATTGGAAGTAAAATTTTAGCATTGTTCAAAACTGGACAATCGCGCCGGATTTCGGTGCTGCGTCGAAGCCGTTTGTCCCGCGGGAGACGACGCTATGAGCGCAGTGGTTTATTTGCAAATCTCGCGAGAACTTCTGTGAACAGTATCCAAATGCATAACGCAGCGTTTTCCCTAGTTTTAACCGTTTCTGTTAGCCGTGATTTTCATATAACCGCTGTGCACGCCGTTTATCCAATTTAATTGTCACTATTTTTTCATTTTCGAAATGTATTTGTTAATTTAACTAGGTATGTCCGCGAGTTTTAGGTTTAATTTAACAGCGATATAGTTGTAAATTGATCGCGTTTCATTACATTGATACATTTTCATTACATTACATTGTTACGTTTATATTTAACAGCGATATAGTTATAAATTGATCGCGTTTCATTACATTGATACATTTTCATTACATTACATTGATTGCGTTTCATTACATTGATACATTACATTGATACGTTTCATTACATTTGTTAATTTAACTAGGTATGTCCGCGAGTTTTAGGTTTAATTTAACGGCGATATAGTTATAATTGATCGCGTTTCATTACATTGATACAATTGACCGCGTTTCTTTTAACCGTTTCTATTAGCTGTGATTTTTTATTGCAAATGCAAATGCGTGATATAATTCGTTTTCTATTCTTTCAGACGTTTTGTATACCAATTTTGAATAAATTAATGTTATTTTGGACCATAATCATGGTTTTGAAATTTAATAAGAAAAACGGAACTCTTCGTGACGTTTCATTCCTTTGCATACACGGAAAATTCAAATCAAACTAATAAAAATAATGGACGAAGTATTAAAGAATAACCGTGTTAATTTTACTTACTAAAATGTATTATTGGGACAAGTAAGTCAAATGAATTAAATAGTTGAATAAGTGTAATGAAACTAGTCATAATTAGATTGAGAAATGATTAATTTGGGTATAGGAACAACACTAAAATAACTAGGATAGACAAACTTTAATATTATAACGCGTAGACGAATTTACATAAAAACCTGTCAAGCACGAATAGCGCTACAAAGGCTCCGTACATAAATATGTACCGAGCCCTCATAATCGGAGAACTCCCCGAAGGCAGTCATAAACATTTAAAAGTACGTATCATCTGGGTAATTCTTGTAGTATCTGTATATCTGAGTAGTTCTTTGTGTTCTGTTAAACTATTTACTAACATAAGCATAAAATATTGATACATAATTCAATAAGATTTAGGATAGAAGCTATAATTTTTCTGAAATCTTCTACTTAAATTACACCAATCCTGTTTCTTATGATTTTTGGTTCAGAAGTTTCGGAACTAAGGAGGAGGGATGGTCCATTTTCGAATATTTTTTGCAATAATCTTTTAAATGTACAATTTAAAGCTATAATAAATCTTTTTTATCCCTCATTATTAGCCCTTTTAAATGATATCCCACATGACACAAATTTTTTTAAAAAATTAGCCTAACTTAATTCCTATATGAATATGTATTGACATTACTATATATTGACATTGACATATTGTATGACGATTACTATGTGTTACTATGTGATTACTATGTATTGACATTGACATATTGTATGACGATTACTATGTGTGTAATAAGACGTATTACTACGCAAATTTGAAAATTACTCACCTCTATTACAGAAAGTGATACGTGAAAGAGTAAGGATATTACAGAAAGGGTTTGCACGCAGCGAAATCAAAGTTATTTATTTTTTACTACTTTTTTGCGGTTCCGTGTCTCAAAATGAAAAATGGAACCCTTATAAGATCGCTCATGTAGCTGGTGTTACAGTCGTTTTTGCACATATTTCCATAGTTTGTATTCAATAATTTTCGTATGGATATTTGAGAGTCCGGGATGGGGAGCGGGGAGACAAACTGAAAACTCTACTTTTTTTTAAATTTCATATATAGTATTGGAAAGAACTATTTTTAAGGGTCATCAGGATATGCGGAAATGGAGGATTATGCGGAAATGGAGCATCCCTAAAGATGAGTCTAATTTTCAAATTTGCGTAGTAATACGTCTTATTAAGACAAGAAAACGTTAGAAAAATTAGACGTTAAGTATTAATAAGTAATACTGTCATTTCAGAACAATAGCACGTTTCACAGTAACTTTAAATACTGAGAATGTTAAATATTATGGACGAATTATGGATGTTAAATATTTTCAAATGGCAATAATTTTGATTTACGAATTGTAAACAAGCTTGGCCTTTGACTTGGCTTAATTGTTTAATCCATTTCTTTTCTTAACCTCTTTATGTAAAACTAAGAAAATTAAAGGAATAGGAAGAAAGATAATTATGCAATATGATAATTATGATGCACTTCCATGTTACAGGCAATTTTTAAACAATTGTACTAGTTTTAAAAAAATAGGTGTATTGCAATCTACATATGATGCACTGTTACCAGTGGAAGTGGCAATCTTAACTTTATTTACATACTGTATGTATGATTTTTATTGTTGAAGTGACTCTTTCTAGGTAAACAAAAAAGCATCGAGTGCAATTTAACTATCGTGCGAGGGTTCTTTATTGTCAGTGAAAATGTCTACTTATTACAAGTATTAAAACAGACTATGCGTATTATAATTGTTAATTAAAATAAGTTAATATTTAGAATTACAAAACTAAGGAAGTTTACTAAATGTTTGTGTACACCGTATTTAACATTTTCCCTAAATATCAGAATATCTCACAAATTTTATATTTCGGTTTCAGAAATTAAAAGTGAATTAAAACATAAACCTAAAAACTGTTTTCCACGCAGCAAATTGAATTAATAAATATGAACTGTTGAATAAATATGAATTAATAAATATAAATATATGAATACAACCGATTTTTTTTAATGACCCAGAAATATTTTAATTTGTTTTTTTTTCTATTTCTATGATTCCGCACCACAAAAAAGGAGGTATTGGCGTTTCTGTCTGTCAGACTATTTCTCACAGCAGACCGTTGTTCCTTGCTCCATATTCAAAATTACTAGATAAGGATAAATATACGGTCCATGGTATACTTTGTAATGAAACGCGGTTAATTTATAACTATATCGCTGTTAAAGTAAACCTAAAACTTGCGGACATACCTAGTTAAATTAACAAATACATTTCATCCAGAAATAGACTTACGAAAATGAAAAAATAGTGACAATTAAATTCGATAAACGGCGTGCACAGCGGTTATATGAAAATCACGGCTAACAGAAACGGTTAAATGAAACGCGATCAATTGTATTAATGTAATGAAATTTTTAATAGAAAACAAATTATATCACGCATTGTTTTATATATCATAGGCCAAGAACCTGTTAAATATACTAGTATGTTGCCTATTGATAGTGGTTTTATACAATTAAATACAGTTTTATGTCATACGAACATAATATTCGACCTAAGTCAATAAGAATGTATAATTATTATTATGATATTATTAAAGAATGGTGGCAATGAGTAGCTGAGCACTGAATGTCTGAGATAGCATGAGAAGAAGCGAAATATACAAAATCCATTGCCAGTGTTGATGAAAACGGTGCATCAATGATTACTGTAGTAGCTGACACTTGTTTGTACAAACGGTTCAATTATAAAGTACGGTGGCACCAATTATAAAGTTTCTGCGGGTTTTCAAGCAATCATAGGTCTCCGCAGTAAAGAAGTAATTTATTTGAAAAAAAACATTGTCTCACTTGTTCTCTGTTAGCTAACAAAGGCATTAAGCCTCTATCACATAATAATTTTAAAAATTGGATGGATCCTTCAACTAAAACATAAATAGCCATTATTGCGAATGGATTTACAAAATCTCTCCCGGAATATGGTCTTATTTATTCATAACTGATTGCCAATGGAGATTTAAGTACTTATTCTACGGTAAGAAATTCCTGGTCTTTTAAAAATATTGCTGTATTTAAAAATTATTCTAACTGTTCATTTTGTTTTTGTCCCGCGAATACTTGTAACAATGACAATTAATTACCGACTTACCATTTTAGTTATTTTCCACAAAATAATTAAATCGTTCATAGATTACTTTAAATCCATATAATTTAGTTCACAATCAAATTAATAATTTATGAGTAAGCTTTAATTTTCGAATGCCAAATATGTTTGTAGGAGGAAAGATTGTTAACTTTTCTCTTCGAGCTTAGTGAGCGTTGTGCAGCTACAGCAGTTTCCTTTAATATTTTGTGCTTAAATTTATTTTCAAAACATGGATTACTTTTCAAATAAAGAAATTAGAAACATTTCATAAAAGCCTTAATAACGCCAGAAAGACAAGCTTCCATGGATTGACATGACATAATAGACCGAGTTTTCCGACAAAAACGAATGAGATTTACTGAAATTATCACAAAATACCACATTTTTGGAAAGGTTAGATTCTGGATGTACACAATCAAATGGCAAAAATGAGAACTGCTTCAGTCGCATAATCTCATATCTACACGACAGAATTCATGCCTCGGATATGGACAAAATCATCCAAGTTGAATTTCCCAATCTACAAGAAGATCCGGAGCCGTACGACGTAGTTGTGAAAAACATGATTCACGAACCATTCGGGTCATTAAATCCCAATTCGCCACGTATGCGTGATGGAAAATGTACAAAAAAATACCCAAAACTATATTTGGGTAATACACAAACCGGAGACGATGGCTATTCCAATTGCAGAAGACGATCACCCAAAAAAGTGGCTTCACAGCAAAAATACGAATACGAGGCAGAGACGAACTGGGAATAAATAATCAAAGGGTAATACTATATAACCCACTACTTTCCAAAATGTTCCAAGCACACATAAACGTATAATACTGCAATTCAGTGAAATCCATTAAATATATATGTACGTATGTGAAAAAAAGGTAGTCACATAGCATTATTTTAAAAAGCTAAAGACAGCGAGCAACAAAACCCAAACAACGAGATCCTCATATACCACATGGGAATATACATCAACAGAGACGAAGTAGCGTGGCTGATTTTCAGTTTTCCAACACACGGATATAAATCAACTGTACAACATCTAGCAGTACATTTGGAGAGTGGACAGAGAATTTACTTATTAGAAGACATCGCCAGAAAAATTATAAGCGAACCACCTAAGAACACAATATTAATAGTTCTTTTCCAACTGTGCTAAATGGATCCATTCGCGTAAACACTACTATATGTCAACAGCCCTACGTATTATTCGTGGAACACAACAAGAAATATCTTTCAAGGACGAAAACAAGAAATTCGATTAAAGGATCATCCAGGTATCATGAAAACTAACGCACTGGGTTGTATACACCTTACATCTGAACAACGTCGAATGCTTCTATCTTAGGATTTTGCTACACAAAATACAGACAGATCTCAAGACTATTAATGTTTACCTATGCAAGACCTACAGAGAAGCATGCCAATCCTTAGGACTACTAGAAAACGTCATCCACTGGGAATTGACACTACAAGAAGCCTAACTCGTATCGTCAACTGGATAACAGAGACTTATTCGCCATAATACTAACATCATGTAACCCATAGAATCCAACAGCTATGGGACTTTTTAAAAGAGAGTATGATCACTCATACTCATACAAACTGTACCAAATCCAACAAGCTCATCCAGAACTGGCCATCAAATTCAACGATTACGTTTTCAATGAAACACTCTTTCGCCTAGAAGATAAATGTTTAGCAATAAAAACTAGACTTAGGTACAACTTGGGATGCCAACACCATGATAACATGCGTTTAGTATGCTAAACTTTGAAATTACGAAGGAAAAAAGCTACAATATCAATGAACTACTTCAATACATTGCACATAACAAATCACTCCTCAGTGATAATAAACAAAATTGACAACGTTATGATGGACCGGATCAACAACACTGGCCGAATTATTTATTTGGACGCACAAGGCGGCACCGGAAAAATGTTTGTAATAAATCTATTGCTGACAGAAATACGTGCTAAACACACCGCATTTGTACTGGCATCATCCGGCATTGCCGCGACACTTATGGAAGGAGGATGAACTGCCTACACTAAAACTACCGTTGAATGTAGCCGAAATACAATTTCCAGTATATAAAATATCAAGAGCACTTCAAGTGAACTTCTAAAACAAGCTAAAATTGATCTCTGGGACGAATATAGAATGGCACATAAAAATCACTCGAAGCCATGGACACAACATTACAAGACTTGTGACGAAACTCTGAAGTGCTGGAAGAAGCCCTATTTATACTCTCTTGAGATTTTTGCCAAACATTTAAAGTTATCCTCAAGTCATCATCAGAAGACGAAATCAATGCATGCTTAAAAAAATCACATATTCAGTCACACGTACAAATACCGGGACTAACAAACAATATGAGAGTTGAACTATCGAAAGACGAAACAACAGCACATTTTGTTCAAAAACTTTTACAAATAGGCAAAGGCACATATTCCATTGACCAGATGACTGGTCTCATTGAACTCAACAGTGATTTCTGCAACATAGTCACTACCGAGAACGAGCTCATCGACCAAATTTATCCAAACATTGTTCGCAACTATACCAATCCGGAGTGGCTATTTCAGAGGGCGATTTTGGCAATTAAAATAATATTGTTGATGATATCAATTTTAATATTCAAAAGAAAATACCCAGTGAAGAGAAATATAAAAATCGATCGACCCGATGGTAAACGTTGAAGAAAGTGTCAACTTCCCTACAGAATTTTTAAACTCTTTGCAAGTACTAGGAATGCCGCAATGGCATTCCTGGTACTTGCAAAGACTGCCTTCTACTGAAAATTGTATCTCCGATAATACTACTCAGATATCTCAATTCACCAAAATTATGTAATGGACCAAGGACAATCGCCAAACAGCTATTGAATAACATCATCGAAGCCGAACTTATGACCGGAAAAGACAAAGAACACCCAGCCCCAGAACACCACTGATCTGTACTGAACAGGGATTCCAATTTAAAAGACTGTAATTTACAATCAAATTAGCTTATAGTTTCATAATTATGAAAAAGGCGAGGGCAAATTTTAAAACATTGTGGCATCGACCTCAAAGAATCCTGCTTTTCTCACAGTATATGTTATATCCTGATCTCGAGTAGAAAATTCGAAAAATTTGTACATATGTATGGATTACAAAATGAAAAATGTTGTTTATAAACAAGTATTGTAAATAGTTTGAACATGTTTTCAATACACATTTTTTACCTCTTATATTTTAAAGTTTATCTTTTTATTCCAACTACTATATCAACTCTTTGAGTAAAGCCGGTTACCCCAGTTAGTATTAAATAACGAAACCTATATCAAAAGACTCACTGTAGTGAGACCTGTTAGAAACCGGAAGTAATTGACGGTGTATACGAAGAAGCAAAGAAAGAGTTTCTGACCCCTAACCAGCGGTATCTAGAGGGCAGTGCAGTACAAAGTGCTGGCCTACATTGGTTAGAGAGTAGGCAGAGATTATTAAAATATATTTTATTATCGAAAGTAAATTGTTTCTCAGCAATGAAGGCTCAAATCAATAATTAGTGGCAGATAAAATAATTTTTCATTGAAATATATTATTACTTGAATAGACGAACGGATTATAAAGATAAGGCATCGTCGACATTAATTAAACCATCACCCAGACGTAACGCTGTAGCATGGAATATTTTCGACGACCTTGGGACTTTAGTGCAAAAAAACAATATTAGGGCATATTTGCGCCATAAATATGAACTTTTGTTTGTACGTAAAAAGCAAAGCCCAAATATTAAGTTTGGTGTAGCAATTTTTTTTCCAAAAGGTAGTAATTTTTTTTATTACATGTTACAAATACGTTGGGTACTTACAGACTGCGAGGTTATATTATATATATTTTTTTGACACTGCTGCAACTTGGATATATTCAATGACCGACTGACAAGTGTTTCGGGAAGCCTGAGCCTTTAATTCCTTAAGAGTCGCTGGATTGCTGTTAAAGACTTTACTTTTAAGGTAAAGTTTTTAACAGCAATCCAGCGACCGGATCATCTCCAAAGGAAAAATTCCATTGGGGATAAGTTCGGGCTACGAGGTAGCCAATTAATGTCACCTCTTTTGGATATAACTTTTTGATAGAACATTTTGCGAATTGTAGTTAAAGAATCGTAGGAAGTATGACATGTTGTCCCATCTTACTAAAACCACGATTGTCGATTGAAACCATTAAAATCCAGAAGCGCTGGAGCAAAAAAGTTCTGTAGCTTGGTAATGTACCGCTCTGTATTCACTGTAACCGCGTTTCCTCTTTGATCTTCATAAAATATGGACCAATAATGCCTC
Organism: Druceiella hillmani; assembly: GCA_039881145.1. Taxonomy (NCBI): domain Eukaryota; kingdom Metazoa; phylum Arthropoda; class Insecta; order Lepidoptera; family Hepialidae; genus Druceiella; species Druceiella hillmani. The sequence goes on from JAYKKI010000059.1 coordinate 229,741, forward strand.
TTGCTGATAAAGCTGTTCATACAGTAACCTTGAGTGAATGCAAGGGTTTTTAAGCCTCAATTTCGGATTACTCCAATATCTGCAGTTTTGTCTGTTTACATTTGGCTATTTAAATGTAAGTAGGCTTCCTCTGAACAAAAAGTTGTTAGAGCTGGCGAACCTCTCTAGCATTTCGTTAGCAAACTGCAGCCTGTGAGCGTAATCTTGAGGCTTAAACTGCTGAACCATTTGGATTTTGTACGGATGCAAATGTAAATCCTTGTGTAGAATGCGGTTTAAAGATGTTTTGGATACGTTTAATACGCTAGACCGCTTTCCAGTAGAGAGTCCAGGTTGTTCACAAACAAACGATCTAACACGCCCTATGTTTTTGGGATCCCGCGATATTCTGGGTCGGCCAGATCATGGTTTATCTATTGTTAAACCAGTTTCTTCAAAGTTCTGAACCCATTTTTTGATGTCGAATCGATGGAGCTTTATTTTTATGTCGTATATTGTAATGAGCGCAAAATTTTCGTTGCGTTAGAGTTGAAGAATCGTGGTTTCGATAGTACTCGCGTATGCAGAACGCACGTTGTTTCTCGTTGAATGATGCCATGGCACTAAATTCTCATCGGTCGCTCTAACATTCCGTACCTCGCAGCCCCCCCCCCCGAACCTCTCCCTCGCTGCTCGACGCAGCTGCCGATTCAAATGTTAACGGACTTTTGGATCAGCCTATATATATATATATATATATATATATATATATATGTGTGTGTGTATATATGCACATAAGAAATGTGTAAGCAATTAGTATCATAAAGAAAAAGAAAGAAAAATGTGTTTCTTTTTGATAAAGCGTTATAAACATTATAATAATTTTCTTTGCGTTTGTTTTTGTGTTTCCAAATAACATATTGATTTTTGATGCTTCACATTTTGGACTAAAATATTCATAAAGTATCATTATGCCAATCGATATTTTTAAATAGACTGTTCCATGGAAAGAAAATAATTGTTTTATTGAATTTTGCTAATTCTTACATCAAAAAAAAAATATTCAATGTAATTATTTATTAAGTTAATTATTAAGGTAATTATTTGTTAAGTTCACGTTTCATTTCGAAGGAATGCAAGAAGACATCTCTCTCATACATAGTCGAAGATATAACTCGATATTCAGTTGCAACGTTGGACGCCATAACAATGTTCAACACTTCGGTAAGGAATAAAGTCAAGCCATTAGATTCACCTGCAGTCAGGAGAGCAAAATTTTCTAGGTAGTAAACCGTTCGTGGTATAATTGCCAAACGAGAATGAAACTGCAGAAGCGTTTCCATATTACCATTGGCATACGTTGAGTCAACGAGACGCGGTAGTATTCGTTGCGCCAATACCAGCGTCAGAATTGGGCTGGCACAGTTTGAGCTAAGTGATTTTGGCTGGACTAAGTAATTTCGTATAAGCTCTTGAGCTTAAAACGAACGAAATATTGGCAGTGATTGCTTTTTATTTATTCGAATTACATATTTTTGTGTACCTGTAATGTAGCTACGCATACGTATGGTTTGTTGGCTCAGTCACTTTATGTTTGTGTGTATCTTCGTCAGTCGTTCTCCGTTAATTCCTTCAATCAACGTCGATCATAATCAATCTTACAATGTTTTCCATTATAATTATTTCCATAAATGTGTAGATTAATAACAAGAAAAGTAACGTAGTTACGTTATTCTTGCCACAATTTCTAATTATAAAAATAACATTTACAAAATTTAACTATAATATTTCATAAATCGATGGCGTACATTTGCGTAAGATTCTTTTATTTTTGTATTTATATTCCTACATTTGTTATTTTTGTTTTTCCAACTTGAAAGCTTGGAGTACATAAGACAAAAAAGATACCAAAATCGATTTTCCTACCGTCGGACCGAAGATTTTCTTAAACATTTACAATTGAACACACTGTGACTCATTTTTACCGGAAAAAAATTGATTAGGATATACGCATTGATCACTATTGCGAGCGCGGAGGAGTGCGAGATTAAACAATGTATATTATACTTCTATGAATGTTAAGTCTCAATTTTATTTGCGTTTATTTGAATTAATAATGACATGAAAAAAATAATTAAAATAAGAATTAAAACTCAAAAGCTGTAATTGTGTTTTTTTAAACTGTTACTAACATTACATTTTAAATTTCGTAGGTATTGCAGAGAACTAAGTCAAGTAACACACACTAATGGCGTATTTGTAAAATTCAAAAAATTATATGCAATGATTATAGAGATATATTCTTTGATAAAAGCACCTCCATAACGTTCAAACTTAGAAATATAATAAATTACGGTCAAATTTCGACCACTGGGCGACCTTTAGTATATATTTTTCTCTAATCCTTCTTGTATTACAAACTAATATTTATATTTGGGTATTTGTAAAAATAATATACAATGTTGAAAAGTTAACGTTAATCATTTCAATTGATAGTTCTAATTAATTTCTAAAAATTTTCAATTCTATTAAGTAAGCGGTTTAAAAAAAGTTGAGTTCAGGGATAACATTGTTTTACTTCGACACATAATTTTTCACAAATGGATTTGGATAATAAAAAGTTTGCACTTTTATTTTCGAGATTGATTCATTTAAAGATCTACTTAATGATTTTTCACAGATGAGATGGGTGAAAAACATTTTCACCCCTTCTTTACATATTTCTCTCATACACGATAAGTTAAAACAATATTTTTTTATTAATTTGCTAAACATTCTTTGAGATTTCAAGCATCATGTATTACGAAAGCTTCATAATATTTGCTACTTGTAAAATTTCAGGTACATACGTCAAAGCTGTAGAAACGATTAGTGCTACTTAATTTACCAAAACACCCAAAAATGGCGTAAAAGTAAAAAGTACGTGTTGAAACACTGTGACAACAAAATAAGTGAAAAAAATAGAAAATACGTAGAACGATTACCCTGAAATTCGCGTTGGAGAATAAATATTACATTCGCTTTGCATCATTTTGCATGAAATTAAAATAATATTCTTACCTGTTTTTGGGAAACTCTACATTAATAATTACTTATTGAAAATAGAAGAAATTTTTGTACATGTATAATAATAATTAATTATGATTAATGATAATATAAACTCCATTCATTAAAAGTGATTTCTTAAGAAGTTACTATTATTATTATCTTAGTATTGAGGTTAATTAAAATTCCAGAAACTTCACAGGTATGATTATTAAAAGTCTCAGAAATCATTTTCATGGGTTGTGTGAAACTTTTCGGTTGTGCAGAAATTTAAAAAATGCATATGAAAACTATGCCTTGGGTATGAGTTTATTTGTGAACACTAATATGTATTTTTGAAAGATTTAACGAAGGTAGGTTTTCAGATCATCTTGTTTGTTTTTCCGTATTTATACAAAAACCGGCTGCATTGATTGAGTTAAATACCGTATTTTGTAAAGGAATTGTTTATATTCAACTCGCACTTAGGGTATTGGCGGAACAAAAACTTATCGACGATGAACTCGAGCAGATTACTGTGCGCATTTTGATTCACATAAAGTGACATTACGTTGCGTAACAATTGTTCTTCGGTCGTGTAGTTATTGCAGTTTGACGCTGTGCCCTGTTGCATAAGCTGTGCAAGATAGTGCATTTAGTAAAAAAAGCGAGGGAATAGGTTCAAAAAGAAGATTATTTTATGCAAAATTTAATTTATAACTTATACTGAAAGGTGTAATTAATGCGAAAAATTAGACTTTCATGCTGAAACCGTCGTAAAAACATAAAATTTCGGAAGATGTGTTAGTTTCTGTCAAATGGCTGTCATGTAGGTACGGTATATTATTTAAAAGTTATCAAATATTATTAATTATCTCTAATTTTGGATATAAATTAATTATTACTTATTGGACGTGAACCTCACTAGGCTTTATATGACGACTGAAAACGAATTTATTGTTTTAACACGACATTTAATCTTTTATTTCATTTAGTGAAACTGTCAAAGGTTGACGACACTTTGATTACTTTCATTTGTTATCTATTCTAAAGATATCTTCAAGTCATACACAAGTCCCAAACTTGAAATTTGGCTTCGTTTCATAATTTTATGTAGTACACTCTTCTAGTTTCTTGATTTTACGTAGTACACGCTTCTACTTCCATGATTTTACGTAGTACATCTTTCTAGTTTTATTATTTTACGCCAAACTTCATTCTAGTTTTATGATTTTACGTCTTCCAAAATGTCTCAATTTCAAATACGTTTTTCATAATTTATTTCCTGCTTATTTTTCCATACCGTTCATCTCGACCTTCAGTTTTGAAGCTGCCGAAACATATTAGCATTCACTAATCTGTTTTCCCTCTACGACTTTTCATCGCATTCTCTTCGTAATTAGAACTGAATTTTTTTTTATTAAGAATTGATTATAAATTTAATTAATTTATCAGTTTATTTAGCAATCCTTTGGTAATTGTTTCTAATCAATGGCGTTTTCATAACAATGAATTTATTTCCATAATTGTTCAGGGTTCCGTAGCTCAAAAGAAAGGAAAAAGGGTATCTTTATAAAATCGTTAACAAGTCCGTCCGTTGGTCCGTTTTTAAAAAAAAACTGTTTGATGTGAAAATTTTAAGTGTGACCTAGTGTAAATTATATGTATCACTCAAAAAAAAACTTGCATGAAAATTTTAGATTACAAATAAATCACACGATTTTTTGAAATTTATTTTTTTTCAGAACTTTATAGAAGGTAGGTCTAGAGGTATTGTTGAAGATATATAAAACGTGTTGTCCACTCTCTTTTTTCAAAACTGTTAAAGTGGAAATTATGGACAAAACAAGATTATTGAAAGTTATTATAATTAAAGAAACGCTATAGCGATGATTCTAAATTGAATAGTTTTTCAGATATTCGCGACATTTTGTGAAATATATATTTGGCGATATATTTTCACGGCGAAAAATAATATTAATGTTTAAACTAGTTTAATAGGAAAAGTGTATAATGTTAAGTATATACGGAACCTTCGTAGTGTGACTTCTGTTCGTACTTATTTTTACTAAAATTTGTCCCAGTTTTTTTTACAATATTTAAAGTTCATTCCTTAACATTATAGTTTGGTATAAGTGCAACTTTATATATATTTGTATAAGTACTGCATATTGATATAAGTACACTTGCAGTATTCTCACCTTTTTTTAGTCGTCGCCATTTATTTTTGCGTACCTCTAGTTTAGCTTAGCCAATATTTTGTACTTATTCGCATTAGTACATAAATCGTGTTCGATTAACACAATTTTAATTATTCGTTATTTATATGCTTGTTCGAGTGTACAACGTTTTTAATGTATGTTTAATGAGAGATAACCGTACTTGTATTTCGTACCACATTTTACTCGGTTACGAATTTTATAAAGCCCTTGCTAGTTCCAAAGATGACGGTGATATTAACCCATATTTTCTCACATTTTTACTAGAGTTTAATCATTTAATAAGTTGATCGTTTAATCTAATACGGAATATTTTTTCAAAGTCTGCATCAAAACTTTTCTTATATCAATTGAGTTCATAACACATGGATTATTTCAAACAGAATCCAAAGTAAAAAGCCATAAAAGTTAAGAACTATGATATATACATATCCCAGATATGGACTTCATTACTGTTAATTTTTTCTGGGTGTATAAAAAAACGTATGAAGTTATTAAGGTAGACGAAACACAAATATTTTGACAAAGTTTACAGTGTAGAAAAATATTTATATTTTCACAAGATGTATCTGGGAATTAATTGTTAAGATGCCATTTCATCTATAATGTTACGTTTTAATTCCCATTAATAATACAATCTCAATATCAATGGCTTTCCTCTTTTACAATGCCATATCCCAAAAGTAAAATAACGAAAGCCTATTAAATCCCAAAAGTAAAATAACGAAGCCAAAATTATAAAATCACTTGGATGTCCGTACATTGTATAGGTGTATCAACAATTTTCAAATGAATGAAATTTTCGTTCGTTATGGTCTCAATCAACAACAGAATTACAATCGACTTAGATTGAAGTTTTATTTTGAAGCCCCATCATTTATAACTGGTTTAACGAGTTTGAGAGTGTTTTGTACCAATTTAATTGATTTTCTCCATGAAAAAATACCCTCAACAGCGACAGATGAAGATAATATCAGTGCTGTGCGACTTATGATAAAGACTGACAAGAGAGTAGACTCGTGCAAGTTTAGATATTACCATTGTTAATTGTTAAGTCTCGTTTGCGAAATATTAACCGTCAAAGTGGCGTCGAATGTGTCAGAGATACATCGCGCTATTTTTTACTTTCCATTTTATCAGCTACGAATTTTAAAAATCTAATACAATTCCAATATTTCTTGGGAACTACAATTATTCTAGTTAATTTGCATCTACGATATCAAGAGATATATACGACTAGGGAATCCTATTTTTTAAGTGTTCCATCACGCATTTGGCCAGCTTTTTCAGGTTAAGTCGTTCAGGGAGTATAAAGCGGGGCAGGTATAACAGTATAAATTTATATTTCATATAACACCTTTGTTGTACCCACATATCAGTGCCGACTCGATGAAATGGATAGATCAAGTTTTCCAGAGCAAAATATTGGACGTTACGTCAGAGGAAAATTTGATAGAAAAAAATTGAGAAATCTGTATCCGAATTACCATCAATTGGAATTACTGTAATTTGCTTGGAATATTAAACAATATATATCATCCCCCTTGGCGGGATTTCAGAATGTTTTTTAGCCGTTACACACGGTGTACGTTTATATGTTACCTTTCGTTCATTATTTTCGTGTAAATTAATTACGTTCTTTCAAGTACACGCTATATTTATATTAAATGAGTCGTGGAGAAAGCCGCTACCAGCAAATAAAAAACACGTCAAAATAGATTTACCGGAAAGGGTTTTTAACCCAGCACTTTACTGTTCTGCAGTGGTTATTTGATTAAACAATCTGCTTTAATAAAATTGGTTATTACAAAATGTTAAAATATACGATTTATTTGCGTGGAATACATTTGGCGCGTGCCCTAATTGTTATTTTGTTATATTATTGTTATCGTATTTTACGAGAAGATGGAGCAATAATAACAGGGACATGAAATTATTTTGGTTGGAAAGCCTTTTAGCTGTTCTAATTTCTTTTCGGTAATGGTAATTATTATTGATAAACTTTAGTAAAAATATTCCTCGAGGTGTTGACATTTAACATGGTACGGTTGTGAAATGTAATTATAAGCATGGTGTTTAAAAATAAGTGGTACGTTACAAGTATTTTATGTAATTGCTGCATGTTGGATTTAGCGGGCTTTTTAACACGCATTTATTAGGTCGACCTGTAACTAACTAACCATGTAATGGAATATACAAAACTCAATTTCATACTCTTCTAATTGTTGTATCGTCTTGAAATGTGGCAGTTGTGTATAGTTCTAATGATAATGCAATAAAATGTTACTATTGAATTAATTCTACGCAGCAAAACCGGAAGTTAGGTGTTGAACAGAGAACAAATACAAAAAAGTATAGTCGAATTGAGGAGCTTGTCTTTTTTTAAGTTAATTGATTTGGAATAGAAACTTTATTGGTTTAAGGAAATTAAAATTTTGTTATGTGAGTAATACGGTACAGTATTTTAGTTTTTAAGGGGTTAATTTAAAAGTTGAAATGGAGATAAGGAATGAAAGTTATTCATACAATAATGTTACAAAGGGATGAAAGTCATATATTAAGGACAAAGTGTATAGTTTTATTCTGAAGTGTGCAAGTGGTATACTGATTTGAGGAACACTTAAGCACCATAAGTTTAGTGTACTGGCGATCTTCAACTCAAATAACGCGCAGACTGTAGCATAAATATTACTCTAAGGTTGCATTATGATATCAATCGATTTTATATAGTCTCTAACGCAATGATGCTTCCTTTATTAAGTAAATCATCGTGAATACCAATCCTTGCTCGTTTTTTAAAGTGAAGACAATAACAATATCTACATTAAGAGCATAAAAGCAGTACAAGGGGTTGCAGAGTTTGAGAATTTCTCTGTCGACAACCGCTGTCTGCGGGAGTGTAATTTCCTGACTATTCGGAAGGTGGGAAAACTAAAGATTATCCCGAAGAGTAATGGGATATCGCTTAGCGATTCCAAGTTATACAAACCCATTACGCGTTTGAGCAGGTACTGGTGCAATTATCTCACTCGCCGGGGTCTTCCATGCATTTTTTCTAGAGTATCCACAATAGATGCGATATCTGTCGCTTTGTTCTGAATAGACTCGTGTCCAAATAAATATATACTCGGTATTTTCTTGTAAATCTCTGGCGCGTGTAATCATGCCTGGTCTGGACCTTTCTGACTACGTTAAGATAGGTAGTGTTAGTGGACATTATCGGATTACAAGTAAATACTTCTGTGATCAGGTTATAATTTTGCAGGATGGATGTATTGAAGCAAGGAAAACGTTGAGCAGGGGCTGCCCGCAGTGCTTGGTCTCCGGTCCTATCTTGTGGAACATCAGATTCGATGATATACTTGCGATACGCCTTGAGGGATTTGATACAATAGCATGTGCTGATGACATTCTGCTGATGGTCGTAGGAGCAAGCCGTAGTAAAATTGGAACTCGGGCAGCGGACTCCTTCGCTAGAATCCTAGACTAGGGCATTAGGAATAACCATAGCTTTGCCCTCAAAATCCGAGGCTGTTCTCTTCGTGGTTGACTGGGGAGGGAGCCGGCTATGTTAATTGGTGTACGAGATTAGTTTATGTACTTGTGTATGGTCTTTGATTCTAAGCAAAGTTTTTGACTGATATATTGGTGAGAGAGCGAGGGTGATCTTCCACGCCATGGTCTTGATTGGCTGGAGCTACCCTTAAACTGGTGTATACGGCGATATATCACAGGGTACTGGCCGTCGGAGTGGATTTTGTGGTGCGTCGAAATCCAACACAGTTTAGACGAGTCATCGCGTCATCTAAGGCGTTTAGAACTTGCTCAATTAACGCATTACTGGTTTGTTTTTTGCCTGCTGATCTTGCAATCGCATAACGGGCGCAAATTTGGAATTGCCGCAAAATAGTTGCTTATAGATGAACCAATTTGTACCAGAAGGAGACGCATCTTCTAGATTATTTGTACCCACTGGTAATGGCGAGATGACTAGTTAATTTTTCACGATTTTTTCTGAACGAGTCGGGGAGCCCTGGTCCAAACCCAATCATTACACATCGCAATTTCTTACGCAACATGGCGCAGTTACGCAACATAGTGAGTTTATATCTCTCAAAGTGAGTAGCCCTACGGTACCTGCAGTTACAATACGCACTATATGGAACATATTTTATTTAACTTTAGGGAACACGACGATGCGCGTAGAGTTGTATTTAAAAGCATGCATTAAATTAGTAGAGTAGTATCAAGCGGTTCCTTTGGATGTGATAATTTTAGTCCCAGAGACTTGATGAAGTGAGGACCTAATTTTGAATAATTTAGAGCATTAGCTACAAGCGTTCTAGAAAGAATGGAGAAATAAATAGATTAAAATTAAACAAAAAAATTTCATAGAGTGAAGACGGTGTGGCAAAAATTTCAAGTTTCGTTTTTAGATTTATTTCAGTGTACATATTTTTGGCAGTTTTCCACATAGAAGTAAATTTTTTAGATCGGATCGGAACGAAACTTGGATCTAATATTTTCATGAAATGTTTTAATTTTAATGCATCCACAAAAGTGTAGAAACCAGAGTTCTAATAGGTGATATACTCATATTCAGGTTTAAAAATCAAATGTACTATATATACATCAAATAATTAATTAAGTTATTAACTAATATGTGGCACTAATGCTCTGTGTATTTACCACATTCTTTCATTTGTTACTTTCTAAAAACGTAATTCATGCCAAAAAGTTTGCATACGGACAAAATGCCGCAGTCGGTTGCTTTAAAAATAATTATTTCGCCTTAAGTACTTAGTACCCGTAAAATAATCTATACTATTAATAAAATGGTAACAGTATGAATTCTGCATAGCGAATATATTTAAAAAGAGTGATTGATTTAGAATAATGAACTATTTAAGAAAATAATGCCGGACGTGCCCGGGTTTTGCACCTTTTTTACTTTATTAGAAGTATTAAATTAGACTAGACGTTTTATAATTTTAATTGAACATAAGTTAATTTGTAGAACTTCAAAACTAACAAAAGTTTACTATATTTTCTCCAATGCTTTATTTGAGAGAATAATAAACAAATATAATTTTTCACTTTAAACTTTCCACATGTTTCACAGGAGTAAAGTGCTGATTTCTAAAAAAAAACTAAAACATACATCACCAATTATATAGTTGTTTTGTCATACATCACCAATACATCATGATTTTTGCGTCAGTAGTTTCGGAAGTGAGGTGTGAGGGAGTAAGTGGTACACTTTTTTGCAGTTTAACTTTAGAAATGGAAAGGTAATAGGTGTTCATGAGAAAGCAGGTTTCATCATTTTGCGTATTTTTTAGATCTCATGGTATGAAAGATTTAAGAGTTTGAAATATTTCACCTGTGATTATCCTATTATTTTGTCTTTGTATTGTGCATCTTTGAAGAAGATTAACTTCGTCACTAGCTACTGCTGCCTCAACAAAGCCGCATGAGGGAGATAAAATCACTAATAAAGTCATTCTGGTTAGCTGGCCTGGTCAATGAATGAAGTTTGAATTGAAACTGGAATAATTCTAATATTTATTATTGTTGTATCGACGTAATTTTAACAATACAAAGTAAATAAAGCTGGTTGCCAAAAACATATTAAACACATATTTTCATTACAGTTATAAGCAATTAAGGTTATGTGCATAGCCCTTTTCTTTCACACCAGCAAGCGAATTAGTGACTTTACGAATATTAAATATCCATTTTTGAGTAGTAGCATTTTGTAAACAGGTTCTTGCTCGAATTATTATATAGTACCAGGTGACCGAGCGATGCTCGGTTTATTTCAAGTTTCCCATAGGAACATGAAATTGCTTGGTTCATGGTATTAGACATAGTATTAGATTTTCTTCTCTTTTCCCGTCCCTTTTCCTTCCCCTTTGCCTTTGCTTTCATTTTGGGTCTCGCCTTCCCGTTCGCCTTCGCGTCCGGTCTCGCGTTAACCTTCGTGTTCGCGTTCGCCTTCCACTTCCCCTTTGCCTTCCACTATACCTTCTTATTCTCCTTCCCCACTTCTCATCTTCACCTCCCCGTCCCCATCCCATTTTACATACCCCTTCCCCGTCCTCCCCACACCCACCCCTTCACCTCCCCCTTCACACCCTCATCACACTCTTCTCCGTTTCTTCTTCCCCTTCCCCTGCCCCGACCCTTTCCCTTCACCTTCCCCTCCCCTCTATCTCATCCTAAATTTATTGTCTTAGTAACAGTGTTCATAGTAATTTTGAAAATTTTAAATGGCTGCCATTTCCAAAATAATTAACCGATAAAGCTCATCTTCAATATGATTACCCGAATTAAATATAATATAAATATGATTACCCAAATTATGAAATTATTCAATATAATTACCCAAGTAATAAATATACCAAATTTCAGCGAAATCGTTAGAGCCGTTTCCGAGATACTATATATATATATATATATATATATATATATACACATATATATCTATATATATATATATATATATATATATATATATATATATATATATATATACACATATATATCTATATATATATATATATATATATATATATATATATATATATATATATATATATATAGTACCAGGTGACCGAGCGATGCTCGGTTTATTTCGAGTTTCCCATAGGAACGTGAAATTGCTTGGTTCATGATAGTAGATTTAGTATTAGATTTTCTTCTCTTTCCCCGTCCCTTTCCCTTCCCCTTTGCGTTTGCTTTCTTTTTCGGTCTCGCCTTCCCTCTCGCCTTCGCGTCCGCTCTCGCATTCACCTTACACTTCTCCTTCTGCTTCCACTACACCTTCATATTCCCCTACCCCACTTCTCATCTTCACCTCCCCTTCCCCATCCCTTTTCACATACCCCTTCCCCGTCCTGTCATCACTCGTCCTTTCGCCTCCTCCTTCACACCCTCACCACACCCTTCTCCGTTTCTTCTTCCCCTTCCCCTTCCCCATCCCTTTCCCTTCACCTCCCCTCCATCTCACCCTCCCTTTCTTCGTCTCCTTCCCTTCCACTCCCCTTCCTCGTCCCTTCCGCCCCCCATTCCCCTTCCCTTCCGCTCCCCTCTCCCCGTCCCTTCTGGACCCCTTTCCTTCCAGTCCCCCTTCCCTGTCCCTTCTGGACCCCTTTCCTTCCAGTCCCCCTTCCCCTTCCCTTCCGCTTCTCTTTCCCTTCCGGTTCTCCTTCCCCTTCCCTTCCGCTTCTCCTTCCCCTTCCCTTCTGCTGCCCCTTCCCCTTCCCTTTCGCTCCCCCTTCCCTTACCTTTCCTTTCCCTTATCTTCCAATTCGTTTTTCTTTATAGAGTCGAATTTGTTACGACTCATACAATTTCTTACAATCGATACATTTTTGTCTTCATCTTTTGACCAGAACAATTTCGCAGCAGGCAATGATATCCAGTCAGTAATAATATAACCAAAAAATCTTTTGAGTTCTGCTACCGTGAGGGTAAATAAATGACGGTTATGGTCACAAGCATATTTTTTTGAAAAACCTACAATCTATTCCCAAACTTCATCACTAAGAAATAGGGAAAATACTTCAATAGGTGTTTTTTCCACCTACACGTTCTTCAATATTCTGTGTCATTGCTGTTTCGTCACTTGTGGGAAAATGTATATAAGTTGGATGTTCTTTTTTCCAGTCTGGAACACATTTTGGTGTCTTTTTAGGCAGTCTTGGCTTTTTCGAAGTTGAAGGACCGGGCTCACCTTGCGTATTTTCAGGCTCTGTGGGTAAATCGGTGTGGATTTCATACGTTCCAGCGATATCAGTGGGCACAGTATTGTCATAATCACCTAGCGCGTCATCATCTAGGTTTTCCTCGTCTGTAAGAATGTCAACCGTCGGGGGGGGGGGGGGCAACACGGCATCGATTTGATTGGCATCTTCTAAATCCTCTTCTTCTTCTAATATACTCATAATTTCTTAAGAAGATAGTACTTGTTGCCAGGCCATAATGTTTTAACTTATTATTTACTGATTTGTATACACTCGCTTATCGTTTTTTCACTTTTTGTTAAAGAAAAATACGTATACCTACAATATTTTTTAGTAATCTAACTAACGGATTAAAAATATTTTTTTCTAAAAATTACTGTGCGACGCTGTTAGCTTCACGTTCTATAACCGACTAACTAATAAAACAAAAGTGCTTGTACTCTTTGAATACTGAGAACCCATTGTTTACAATAAATTTCAAACTTCAATGGCAAGCAATGTAACAATAACAACTGACTATTATTTCTCCTAACGTTGCGCATACTCAACATTTCCTGGAAGTCTAAGATAAACAACAAGTGTAACTAGTTTTGACCAGCAAAAGGGCTTACACTGTATAAAGCTTAAGCAATATCATAAATAAGATATTACTTAAGCTTTATACAGTGTAAAAAGTATAGCTTTATTTCAATTTATATTTTTTATGATTGGATGAGTCTGTTGATCTTGAGATGACTCAATTAGCAGTTTTTAAAAAATGAAACTACTATGTATTTGTATTTAAAAACACATTGAAAAAAATTTGAATCCATTTTTTAGTTCTATTTCTCGAGACTGGCTTACATTTCATAGAATTAATTACTTATTTTAAAACAAAAAAAAATCACATTTGAATTGTTGAGTAAAGATGGGTTAATATTTTTTTCGGTCATGGTAAAATAAAACAAGTGTAGTATTTATGATCATACCGCATTTATTATGTTTCTTTGTTACAGTAAATGGTCAAAATGCCTTTCCCTAGCTTTTATGCATAACCAGCATCTTCTTAAAAAAAATTTTCTTAATATTCTTATTAAGAAAGGGCCTTACCCTTTCTTTTTTTTAACAATTCAGAAAGAGTATTTTTTATCTTAATTGTTGTTCATTAACGTTAATAGTCTAATAGACCGCCTCCTTGAAATATCCCCATAGAAAGTAGTCAATGGATTAAGGTCTGGCGAACGTGGTGGCCATGCGATTGTACCACCATGCCTTATCCATCGATTTGGGTAAGGAGCATTTAAGTATTCAGTTACTTGTTGCAAAAAGTGGGCCTGTGTACCATCGTGCTGTAGCCACATCTTGTTACCTACATCTTTTAGTATTTCATTCAACAGATTTCCAAGTTCGTCTCTGAAACACCGTAGAAAACGAATTACATTAAGCCTTGCTGGGAGTTCAAATGGAGCTATAATTTTGCCATAAAGGATTCCAGCCCGCAAATTAATCCCTAATTGACATTGAAATCTATCTTGCCTTACTGTGCGGGGATTCTCGATGACCCATTGGTATAAATCATTCATATTAAATGCTCCTATTCTTTTAAAACATGATACATCGCTCCTTAAGATTGAATTAAAAAATAGCGGATCTTACTTGCATCAACGCAGCATCTCCCGATAGTAATCTATTCATTGTTGATAGTCAGCAGGTAGCCGTGCAAATTATTTCTTCTTAAAATGCGGTGTATTGTAATTCTTGTGACACCAGGACGTCGAGGAATCCGCCGAACACTAGTAGAAGAAGCTTCTTCCACTTCGGCCAGCACTTAACGCTCATTAACATTTCTAGGTTTTCCTTCAGGAACTAAATTTCCAGGAATTCGACCTTCTAAATTTGCATTATTTACACGAAGAAAGACTCTGTGATCGAGATAGCGTTCACGATTAGGGTAGCGCTCGTGATACGTACGTGTGGCTTGCCGAGTATTCCCATCACCTAGACCGTAAATGAAATATATTTCTGCATATTCACGAGCAGTGTAGGTATGATGCATTTTTCAATAGTCGGTCAAAAAATATCCAAATCATAAGGACAAACAAGCTCCAATTCAAGCGTAGGTTAACATATAAAAGTAGCGGTAGGGAAAAAACAGCAAAAATCACGTTGTTAGCTCCGAGCGATAAGCAAGTCATTAAAGAAGCGAAGTTGTTGAGGGAAGGAGTAGAAGGGGTCGCTTGACGGCCGAGTGCAATAAAGAGATCATTCTAGTGAGAAAAATATGGCGAAACAATTCTGACAGGCGGTTGTTTTGATGTTATTTCAATTAAACAGGTATTTTTCGAATGTTTACAGAATTAATTGTAACAATGTTATCTTTTTCGAATCTGTGTGAATTGTAGTTTTGAAATAAAGTTCCACAAGGTTGCCATACTTATTTTTACACTAACTTTATTCAAAAATAACTTTTCATTTTTTGTAATTGAAAAAATGCACATATTTCAGCGTTTAATTTTTATGTTATTATTATATAAACGGAGTTTTTTGACAAGTTAATCAATTTTTTTTATTGAAAGTAATAAAGATATGTTCAAATCTTGCAAGTCATCGGTTATTTATATTTTTTAATATAATTTTATTTTAATAAAATAACATTTTTTTACTTTCACATTTAATATTTCTCAACCGGATCTAGAAAGTGAAAAGTGCTAAATTAAACTTTAGTTTCATCCCTTCTTTACATATTTCTCTCATACACGATACCTTAAAAATATTTTAATATTTTACCACATTAATAGAGCTTTCAAGCATTATGTATTACGAATGCTTCGTAATACTTGCTACTTGCAAAATTTCATGTACATAGGCTAAAACTCCACCGCTGACCTCTGACGCTTAACATTGTTTACTAAGCGAATTTAATTTAAAAGTGACTCGAACAAAGCAGACATCGCGCAAATCTACAGGGAGGTAGGCGCACCAGTAGCATTTAGCGACCAAAACAGCGAGAAAGACCGCACCGGACATAGGTGATGTTAAAAAACCTCATCGCTACCGTCCCGGAACAGTCGTTTTGAGGAAAACCAGACGTTACCAGAAGAGCACTGATCTCCTTATTCGCAAATTACCCATCCAGCGGTTGGTTTGCGAGATCGCGCAAGACTTCAAGATTGACCTGAGATTCCAGAGCCATGTTGGTCTTGCAGGAAGCGAGGGAGTTTTATCTAATATGCCTTTACGAGAATTAAAACCTCTGCGCCGTCCATGTCAAGCGAGTCACCATTATGCCCAAGCACATGCAGCTCGAAGAATTTGCGGTAAACGTGCATAGTGATTACCCACACACGAAATATTTACGGAATCAATGCAAGACTGGTATCGCTTTATAAAAAATGTGTTAGCAAGTGGTTATCACTTGTACTTTTGTTACTTTATCAATGTATACGAATTATTAAATATAGTTTTATTAAAACGATTGGGATGAACGGACCTACGGATGTACATGACTATAATATAAACGCTACTTGTTTTACCACTTGGGATACCATACGTGTTGAAATACGAATAAATTGAATTCATTTCCTAGAACATTATATTTATCACATTAAAAAAACATTGCACGTCCATCAAGGCCGTTTTTTCGGAAGTCGCTTGACGTAGAAATTTGAATTTTGTCGTAGTAATAAAAGGTATTTACTTATTTACGTACTTTAATGTATCTAATAGATACATATGAACTTATTGATACGAGAGCAATCTCTTACAGCCAATCAGAACACTAGTCCAGCTCCGCTCGAGTAGCGGCCGAGAATTGAACCCGCGCAGTCAAAGGCCATATGCCTTGTTATCAATCTAACACACCACGGCGCGACACAGATTTCAATAGATAAATTCTAAAATATTCATTTGAAAAATTTAGATAGGGCAAAAGTTGTCTAGAATATATTTTTATATCTTATTTATTTTTTTTCATATTCACAGCCGATTTTCACAAAAACCACGTAAGGTGGAAGCTTAAAATTTCGCACAGTAACAAATATTAACCACAAAATAGCTACTGCAAGATGAACTAGCTATTTTTCCTTAAATATACATATAAGATTGAATTAAGTGATAAATAAATCCTTTTAACTTCTTTTGTCATGTGTGGTATCATTTCTCATAATTTTAAACTGCATATTTAAACAGATATTCTAAAAAATATGTAAAAGTAAAGTATTACCCTCATCGGATACTACAGAGCCAAAAATCATGAAAATAACTAGGTTGGTAAAATCTGACCACAAGATTGCGGAAAAACATAATGTTATCATAGATCGTATAATTTTTGAAATGTGCTCCAATTTTAACAGCTTGGGAAGATATAGAGGACAATGCATTTAGTTATAAAATATTAATATTATGAAATTATTCAATTGAAATACTATGTGCCTAAAAGTACGTTTATAATTATATGTTTATAAGTGTCTCAATGTATACGGGACTCTCGAATCGCGAGATCTACCATTGTTAAAAGGTTTTTTAAAGTAATTTGCATAGTTACACAAGAATATGCAACTAATTGCGCCATGATGTTTCACACTTAGTTTTTTATCTACAAGGATCAATTTCATATTTACAAGTTTTATGCACTTCCATTTCACTTCACCAGAACCTTTTCTTTAAAGAATTCGGCATTCTGAATATATCAACTCTTAATTTAAATCCCGGCACCCGGTCCCCTAAAACCGATGAGAATAAGAATGCCCGCTTCTCACTGTGTCCATTGTCTCGGCAAATAGTCGTAATGATACCATTCGAGTAAATGAATATGTCGGCTAAGTCGCAATGCGCGAGCAGTTTTGGCGTGTCGTTTAATTACATTAGATTTCGAAGTTGCAGAATTATGTATTCAGTTGTTAATTTATTCCGGCGACTTTATTGCAACCGGAGCCGGAACAACTTCCGCTCGACTTTAAACTTCTGCTTGAGCGCTGCCGTTGGTTTTGGAGAAATTGGTTTTTTGGAAGAAACTCTTGCGCAGCGGTTGAAAGTGTAATAATACCGGGATCGATCATCGATTCTATTTTCTCTATGGCGTCGGAGAAAACTTATAATTTCTTTGTTTGATGTAATTTTCTATTTATATTTGATATAAATGTTATATTACCAAAGCGGGATAGCAGTAAGAGATTAAAATAGACACGTTAAGTACAAATAAACTCTCATTACGATTCGCATGTAAACATTTAAGGGCACATAGTGTTTCTGTTAAACTGTTTACATCAATATTATTTTTTACCATCTAAACATGCTGTTTTATATACTTTTAATATGCATGAAGATATGAATTATCTCATAAAGACATATATTTAGCCTGATTTAGTTTTTTTTTTAAATATAGAATATGAAGAATATTAGAGTGGAATGACTTTTCTATGAAGTAGTTGACGTGGTAACAAAATGAGTATAATAAGGGAAGTTTTAATGATTCTCAAAATTTATGGTTTTTCAATGAACAAAAAAGAAATAATAAACAAATTTATGCTTTACTCAAAGAGCTCTTTTCACATTTAGGTACGCGAGTTTTCTCGAAACATCGTTTTAAATAATTATAAATATCATTTTTAGTATTGGGAAAACCAAGGAACTACGCTGGACGGACGAAGGAACGGAGCCAAAGTTGAGTTTAAGCAAAAGTGAACTTAGACAGTTTGTGTAAAGTAATAACTTTTTTAATTCCTTTTAGGAAAATTTTAGAAAGAAAATTTAAAAAATGCGCTTAACATGGTAGCATGAAACATTTAGAAAAATGTAACAATTATATTTAAGATATTTATTTATATGTTAACTATTTAATAAGTTTTTAAATTTTGTATTTAAAAAATAGAAATATAAAATTTAATATTTTAACAAATTTATGAATAGTTGGAGCAGAATGTCAAGAATGGTCATATGTGCAGCATGATGAACTTTGTTAGTTTCGCTCTAAAAATACAAAAAAAATTACTTTTGAAATTATAACTAAGCAAATAATCTGAGGATAAAACTTCCTTTCGCTATTTTATTTACTTCTGTGCATATATTAGTGTTAAGATAAATTTTGAATTAGTTATTTAGTTCAGCATTTATTTTAAGAATTTGTTCAGAATTATTTATGGAATATTATATCATTATTACAGAAGTATAATCCATTGATAAAAGGGAAAGAGATGAAAACGAAAACCTGGCCATTTTCTTCATTCTTTATTCATGTACAGTGATGACATCCAATGTTTAAACGAAATGAAAAATACGCATGGATTCCACTGAATCATTATAAACTTTGCCACATCAATTCGTATAAAATAAAAATTATATCCTTCCATATTTTTAGGAAACATCATGTTAATAACACAGGGATTAAAAATGAAAGAAATATTTGTTTATAGCATGCTCTTTTTATGTAATTTAATAATTACTTAATTACTATAACTAGTATTAATATATATTAAAAATTATTAAAGGTGATTTCTCATGAAATTACTATTATTAATAAGATTAATTAACGTTCCATAAACTTCACTAGTAAGTAAGTTGTGATTCATGTCCTACTCTCTTAGTATAAAACTAATGACATTAAGTAGTTTTGAAAATAGGAATGAATGTTGTAATTAGTTTTCCCCATTAAAAATTAGTAAATGTGTATTATTTAAAGTTACACTTTCTTTAAATTTATGGATCTCCATAGTGGACCAGACTGCAAGTAGAGAAGCGAGTTGTTCGAATCAGGTAGTTGAGAACAGTCCTGTAATAATATTTTGCCAGCTGCAGAGCGGAATCGGTTAAAACGTTTCATAAATTTGGCTTTTAATATTTCGTTCAATAAAAACAATTCTTAAAAACCGCAAGGTTTAGTGAAATATGTTATATATTTTTTTATTTATAAAACTATAATCTGATATTCGGAAATATAATTTTGTGAAAAAGGAATGTGTCCCCTATATAATTATTTCAACCCACGCGTCGGACCTCAAATAAATAGTTGTAACTTCGTTTATTTTCAACACCTTTAAGCCAAATTTACAATATGACATTGTAAATGTCTACACTCGATGTGGTAAGGGGCTTGGTGCGTCCAAAAATGTTATTCTGCGAGCCGGTGCGAATCCTGGCACTTAGCGCGGTGTTGGTAAGCATCAGGTACTGAAAACATAACTGGCGATCCAAGTTATATTGGAGTTAATTAATACATAGCTTGTATGACTTGGCAGCCCCAACTGGTCACGAGAGATTAATTTGGTTAAATTTCTTTACAAAAATTTTAGCAATTTAATATACACTTTTTATATCGTTATCTGTTACCATGTATTCTGAATTCCATTGTAGGTTAAACAATTTCTTGGGTATCAAAATTATTAGTGTAATTATTTAGTAAACAATATTGGAGTTCCTTTTACTATAAAACATTGTCGTGTATGTACTAGATACAAGGTCCACTCTTGGAAGTACAAGCTAGTCAGCTTATAACTTTTATTACGGGTTTCGACACTAGCATAGTTGAATCTCCGCGTAGCCGTTTGACAAAATTTGATACAAATTTAAAATTATGCGGGCGTCAACCTAAACCTTTATAATGCGGTAACTAGAGATTAATGATAGTCCTGTTTATAGAAGGGAGAATGTAGGTTTGTAGGAGTTTAATAAACTTGGAGTTTCAGTTTTATGTAAAAGTCGAGTCGAACGATTTCGAACAGCAGTGGAAGTGATAGTACAGTAGTGAGTAGAGAACAATTATGACTTGAATTTTGAATTAGGATAAGAAATATTTATGATGTTGTGGTTCAAACTCGTGTCCGTGGTTGGAATATTTTACCGCTAGATTATGAAACGAAACAAAATACAAAGACAGGAAAGATAATATTTTGCTATCACCTAAAATTGATTTCTTCTTTTTGCATGCATTTGAGCAGGAATAAAAAAATGCATACGCAAAATGCAAAACTTTGTCTTAGGTATTTATGTGTGGACTTCCGTACGTATATTTAAAAGATTTAACGAAGGTAGGTGCTCAGATCAACTTGTTTGTACTTCCATATTTATACAAAAACCGGCTGCAATGTTTGAGTTAAATGCTGTGGTTAATATAGTATTTAATTGCTTTATATTATTGATAAGATGTGTACAGCAGAACGTCGATCAAATTATTATAAACACAATTATTATTAAAGGTAAATGATTATAAAAGTGCATCTTTATAGAATACTTTGCGCATAGCTTTCATCCTAATATTTAATTATTTAAATTTAAAAAGACAAACTGAAATAATTTAAACATATCTGCTTTTATATTTTTATTTACTAAACGTTTCTTTTAACCCAAATTTATCGTTACCAGGCTCATTACAACAAAATTGTTTGTCATTTAAATTAATTCATTAAATAAAATACCTGCCAAGAGTGCGTCGGATATTTATGATTAATGCCTTATATTTACAGATCCGTACGAGATGTTAAAATAGATTTAGTTTCAAAATCGTGGCCATATAGTCTGACGATAATTCTTCATTTTGACAAAGTTTTGTTATTTGTTTTTGTATATCTATATCTGAGATATTTTTTATTAATTTTCATTTCTTTCTTTCTATGGGTGTATGTGTCAAAGAAATGTCCTTTAAATTTTATTTAAAATTGGATTTTGCATATTTAACTTATATCTGCACATCGAATTTCATTTCAATAGATGTAATTTGTGTATTTTGAGAGAAATTGGGAGGTGATATACAAGCGGACAGATATGTCGAAATTATAAGGAAAACTTAAAATGTTTTTTGCAAATATATAACTTTTATTACGTAACTTATTAGGTTTTCTATTCAGTAATTTTATGATATAACAAAACGCAGTTTTTCTATATTATTTTTAAAAGTTGCTTGACCAATTATATTATATTAAATTCTTGCTACCAAACAATTTCTTAATATTAAGAACATAAATTTCTATTTTCTTCGGAGCGATAAATTCTGAATGCGGCCAAATATGATATTGGTATATTCTGGAATAATGAAAGCGACCACATTTTTCGAATTAACCGTTACAGATTTACAAATTGCCAATGTAAAACAATTTTTAGTTCGAGCGGTTCTTTATAACTTAATAGTACAATTAAATGAAACTAGGTGATGTAATATTATTTATCATTTTTTAAGTTCTTTGCCATGACTTAGGTTTCGTTCTGTTATAACTTCTTCAGGTGGGCTATTAGCAAAGATTGGATTATATTAGAAGATCTTTGCTAATAGCCCACCTCAAGATGTCGTAAACCTAGGTGGTTTTAAAGAATTTAAAAAGTAGAAATAATACTACATCACCTAGTTTCATCAAATTAACGCCAAATATATTCAACTTAATTGTAAGCAATCATCACCGAGGATATAGCGCGCGCGCACCCAACAATTATTTGTTTCAAAAGTCCTTTGAAATTCAATAAAGCGCCTAAATAAATAAGCCGCACCCCGATGGATTATGAAGAAATATAGTTTGAAACGTGAGATTTTGCGATGTTCGATCTCATAGGGACCTTAAGGTCTAGCTACGGTCGCGTTTGTTCCGGCGTCGAAGGAGCGGGCGCAACTTTTGTAATATTAGCGACCGTGATCATGGTCTGAGTTTGTTTATTTCACTTTCTGCCAGGTGTTCATCGGCATTTTATTTGTTTTAGACATTTTAGTGTAAGTTCGTAGCAGGAACGGTTCGCTGTCTGAATGTTTGCCGACGAATTCGTATTGACTGCTCAGCTGTTTTACCTTCTAGGTGATGAGTGTATTTGTAGAGAGGTCGTTTGGGCGGTGGTTAAATTATTATTAATGTTGTGTTGGTGGAACTGCGTAGATGATTAAGATATTCCTTGATGAGAAATCAAGGAATAAGTAAAAGAGAGGAAGTGCTGTGACGGAGTTACGGTTTATATGTCTTCCATTCTAAATTACAAGGATTATATAGGAGGGGCAACATTGCTATAAACAAATATTTTACAACCCTTCTTGACAGTTGACAATTTTTCATATCTCTTAAGCTTATACAATGAGCCCTAATTTATGTTTATATAGATCTGTTTAAAATTTAACTTAATTGACATTTCACACATCATATTTTTGTATGTCACTCACTAGACATCTTTTAACATAAACCTATTACATTACTGTGCTTTTTCAATTAGGACAATTTTGACAGGTATAGGTTTTTGCATATCATGTACCTGTCCAAGGTTACAATTATGCAGTAACTTCAATTCCAAATTTACAAAAGTATGAATCTAATTTTATGAAAGTGTACGCTATATAAATACATTTATATTTTGCACTTCACGTTCTCAATTTTATATTTAACGTTTTACATTGAAGTCGCACAATAACTCTTATTCTACATTTATAGATATTTCCGATTTTTACACGAGTATTGTAATTTTTACATATCTAGTATTGGTTTACGTTAAAATCCTTACGTAAATATCCAATTAATGGAAAATTTAATCACTGTATAAAGTTGAGTATTGACAGACTGTTACCACTAATCTAACAATTACTACATTTGGTGAGACTGCTTATATATAATATATTGTGTTCAACTTGGCATATTGTTTTCATGAATTTTTTCGGTTACATTTAATATCTATATGTTTGCATATTTTGTGAAACTCACTTTTTTCTGTCACACTCATTGTACTTCTGTTGATAATATTTACACACGCAGCCTTCTAATAAAATTCACTTAGGTTACACATTAACTATTTTCAGTGACTGTGTTTTAACATGTCGGTTCGTTTCTTAGTCTCAGCGTCATATTGAAGGGAGCCGGATTCTTCAATCTTATATTTGGTAAATACAAGCTCTGACTTGATGACAGCTTGTTGAAGCGTATTCTCTTCGCCAGACTCGCAGTCTACAGATATGTCTGTCGACTTTATAGTGTTTTGGGCAAGACGTGTCTTACTCGTTCTTTAGCTCTGCGAGATTTACCGTAACGTGGTTTCTTATAACGGTGAATTCCGAGAACATCCTGTCTCTATTTTTTTATTATTATTCTTCAATTGGGTATTATATACCGGTATACTTTCGTGTTTTCACAATATCC
Source organism: Druceiella hillmani (assembly GCA_039881145.1). Classification (NCBI taxonomy): domain Eukaryota; kingdom Metazoa; phylum Arthropoda; class Insecta; order Lepidoptera; family Hepialidae; genus Druceiella; species Druceiella hillmani. Next base: position 253,780 of record JAYKKI010000059.1, read on the forward strand.
AATATAGATTATCTCCCTTGCTCCGGCATCGTATTTTGTCACCTTTTCTTTTGGGAGATGAATCATCGCTCACATCCGAATACTCTCAGGTGATTGATGTCCGGATTGATGTCTGTTTTTCCCTGACCATACCTCTTCTGAAGTACTATATTCTCGAGTTTTTGTCGACGTTTTTAGTGAAATAGGCGACTGAATTTACTGCTTCATCCTAATTATGCTTTGGGAGATTGGCTTCGAACAATAAACACTTTGACTTTTCAATCAGCGTTCGGTTCATTCGTTCCGCTTTTTCATTTTGTTTGGATAGATGTGGCGTGGTCGTTTGAAATATAATACAAATCTTTTTTATGAACTCGGAGAATAACTTATTTATTTATTATTATACATTTAAGAGGCGTTAGTTTATCTTATAGATACATTATGTATGTAAGCCCGTTATTTTCTTAGATAATTGCCCACTGTCAGAATTTTCTAAATTTTTTTCTGGGCCGTTGAAATATGCTGTTGTCACAGAAAAATATACGCATGCAACATTATCATGTATATTTAATTTGTACATATTGCTAATAAAATTAGCAGTAGCTACAATTTCATGTTTTTTGTTTGTTATAAAGTAAAATTTTTATTGTTAAATTTTACTTTACAACTGTTTTTAACGAATTGAATCTCCGACAATAAGCTTATTGCTGATACTAATATATATAATATATTTTTAAGTATGATTTTATCTTATTGACCTGTATTATTACTAACGTTAATGCTCACTTGACTAGAGCCCTCTACTGAAAGTGATTTGTTATCTGCCACTTTTATCGTCTTGATAGGTGATGTCATTCTTTCCGGTGAGTTGCTGTGGCAATTCGAGCTCTTGTGGGAAATACAGCTGTGTTTTGTGATGTGCACAGAGGCACCAGAAACTATGTACCATGCCTCGATGTCATTGACCGAGGTGCTGAAAATTGCCATCGTTTAAGATCTTTGGTTGTGCTCGGATCTGTATTGTTTTCTTACATGAGTAAATTTGTTATGGTTACAACATCGGCGTCCTTTCTGACGACTCTTTTTCTGTATATTCTCTTTGTCGCTCGGGTCTAGCGGAATTATACAACCGTTGATAATGGTAAGGTATAATGTATTCAGTTACTACGTAAGGTCTGGTGAGGAAAAAACTTATCAACAAGGAATTCAAATGGATTACTTTTCATGATTTCATCCATTCGAAGTTATTACGTTTGCTAACAGTTGTTATTTTGGTAGTACAATTACTATAGTAATACCCTGGGACTTTATATTAGAAGCAGTACAAAACAGTGTAGTTAGTTAAAATGGGAGGGAATAGGTTTTAAAATCATGATGATTGGAAGATTTGATATTTCAAGCGTCAATTAATTTATAACTTGTATTAGAAGGTATATTTAATACGAAAAACCTGATTTTTACATTGAAGCCTTAAAAATTTTGAATTTTTCCAAATGTATTTTAGGAAATTCCACATTTGCAAGTTTCTATCCAATAGCTGTCAACAGATGAAGTTATTATTCTAGTAACAACAAAGAGTTGCTATGTACGGTCCATTATTTTAAAGCTACCAAATATTACATAATATAAATGAAGTCTAATTTTTGGACAACAATTTAATATAACTTACTAGATGTGAAGCAGGTTAGACTTTTTGTTACTATTTATAAATGGAAAACTATATTTTGTAACGTTTTTGTTGTGTGGAAAATATGTGGAGAAATTTGCAGTTACTAATTTCTTGATAGTTTAAAAATATTTATGTATGCATTTTTAAGAGTTATTTGAATTAGCAAATTTATTATAAAATAAATCGATCAATTAGTAATGTTAGTTTTAACTTAGAATTGAAGGAGACAATAAAGCACTTTTCGGCATTTAGAAACATCTTGTTAGATGTACACTACTCGGTTTTCGCAAATATATTTTGTTGTAAGTTTAGAAAGTCTTTAACGACAGCGGTGTAGATATCAAGATCATCTGCATGATGTTAACAGGGACATATAAGTAGTTATACCAGATCATTGGTGGATTTTACAAAGGGAAGTGGTCTCAAATTTGAGCTTTGTACCCGGAGATGATTGTTACGGGTGTAGAAAAATGGTCTTTGATACTGATAAGTTGATTTCTGTTATTGAAGATCTAATCTACTGTAATAAATTTCTGTGATTGCCATAACATTCATGTTTCATGCAGAGTATCGAATGATTGATTTTATCAAAAGGATTTAGAAATGCTTGTGTAAATGGAGCCTACCTGTCTCCTTTTAGAAAAAGTGCCACAAAGATAGTTTTTATATTATAAAAAATTACTTATTGTTAACCTTTTTGAAACAAAACCAATTTGATTGTTGACTGGTTGAGAGAATATTTGAAAATAGTAATAAAAAGTGTACATATTACAATAATTTAGCGAAAGCGGATAAGATACTGATAGGTCCGTAGTTTTTACATTGATCTTGGTCATCTGATTTGTATATGAATAATATAGGCAGTTTTCTAATGGGCAGGAAATGTACTAGATTTAATAGATTTATTGAATAGGATACATAGTGGGAAACTTAGCTCGTTACAACAGTTTTTTACAAAAAATTGGGGTAATCCCATCAGATCCTTGTCGCAGTCGAGATTTTTTAGTTTTATTTTAATAGATTCCCTACTAACGTAAATATATTCAAATACAATTCCTACTCCACGAAAATAGTGGATTTGAAGAGCAAAATATTGGATAATGCACTAGAGAAGACCTTCGTAGAAAAAATGCAAGAGTTTTGTATCCGAATCACCATTAAGTGTATTAACAAAGGGACCCTTGACTTTACTTTTTGCGCTTTGCTTCGAATATTAAACAATAAATAACATTCTCCACTTCTGGGGCGCTGAGGGGATTTGGAATGTTTTCCCCGTTACATATGGCGTACATTCAAATGTTTCTATTCGTCTTTTGTTTTCATATAAAGTAATTACATTATTTCGTATACAAGCCACATTTATATGAAATGAGTCGTGGAAAAAGCCGCTGCCAGAAAATAAAAGAAACGTCAAAAATGAATTTAGCTGAAAGAGGTGTGCAATGGTTATTTGATTACACCATCTGCTTTAATAAAATAGGTTTTTCCAAAAAGTTAACGTGCATGATTTTAGTTGCGTGGAAGATACTTTATACATGCCCTTATCGTTACGTTGTTATCATTTTTCAGGTGAAGACAACGGCAATAATGACAGAGGTATTTTACAATACATTTTTTTTTGCTGAGGACACATTTCGGCTTTTTTTATTGCTTTTTGGTAATGAAAATTATTTTCGATAATTTTCAGTCGAAATATACCTTGATGTATTTTAATTTAGCATATTACGGTTGTGAAATGCAGTAATAAGCATGACTGTCGGAAGGATGGAGTACATGACAAGTATATTTATATAATGGCTGTTTGTCGAATTTAGTAGTATTTGTATATTTATGATTTTCAATTGGATGTAATAATGTCTATAGTAACTTAATAATCTATATATTTTCCCAATTTCATCCTTTATACCTTCAGAGGGCCACTATGAATTATTGCCAGAAAAGAATATTCCATGTATTCGTTTTAAAAGAAGTTTTTGAATTACTACAGGGGGCTGGTTAACGTTAGGTCGAACCGACGGTTTTATTGCTGGCCGCACATGGGTGTGTGATTGCTGTTCATATTTATCGTGCCTATACTTTTATCGTCGGTAGGCTTATCACAAAGCAGTTGTGAGATAGTCGCATAGAATGGACAACGACAAGGTTCTGGTTATCATATGGCATTTAAATAGAAGGTGGAGGAGAAAAAAAGGAAATGTTGGATGCAATGGATCATTGCCGAGCGAAATGCTATAGGAACTTTCAAACGTTAATTTACAAATTAAGAAGTGATGAGCTAAAGTTCTTTAACTCTGTAGAATGTCCATTCGTTCTTTTAATGATCTACTTGCGAATGTTAAAGGAAGCATAAGGACACAAAATATAAGATTTGGAGATTTTATTATTCTCTAAGAACGAGTGACCACATGTTGAAGGTACCTAATTTAAGTAAATAAGTGGTAATAGTATTAATCGAATTGTATATTAATTAAAACTAGTACCTAACAATAACACACATATCAGAAAGAAAAAGCTTTATATTCCTCTAAAATCGAAACTATCTTGAGTTGAGTTTATCAGTAAGTAATATTAGATAAAGCAAATGATTCTGGCAGCTAATTGATTTTCTAGTTGTGTATGAAATATTGAGTTGTTGAAGCCGGCGGATAGATATCATGGTTGGGCGTAAAATAACCACTATTGTATTGTTTTCGGTAATCAGGTGAAGTGAAATATATATGAGAAGACATATAATTTGAAAGGTATAAATTGTCTTGACGTTTTCTTCGAATCCTTTGTATTGTTTCTAAAATCCTTTGTATTGTGTCGACAAAGGAATATACTGAAGGCACTTTTGTAAAATGATAAATTAGGAGATTTATCTTTAGTATTTTTCTTTAACTTCAAGTCAAGAAACTTTTTTATTTTCCATCAAGGTCAAACTTTAATTTTTCATTAGCAAAAAGTATTTAGGGCTGCAGTGTAAACTTTGGAGGTGTGAGTGCTACAGAAGTAGTGGGTACACCTTTTTGTTTTTTTGTGCCAAAAGAATTATGCGTATTCCCAGGTTCATTAATTTTTGCTAAAAACATCAGTTGTGATTTATAAATACACGGCCTAAATGACCTTGCAATTGTATCAGATCTCTTTCTTTATTTTTTTCTCTTTCGTAAATGTATTTCGAATCTATGTTAGGCCATTTATTGGATACTAATTTACTTGCAAACAACTAAAAGTTTTTTTTAATGAAATATACGTGTTATTTTCATTTCCAGATTTTTGGCATTCTTTTAATGACCTTTATTATAATTATAAAATTATAACGAAGTACGCTTAACGCGTTTACGCTTAATGCGTTATTAGAGATAAATTTCTAATCTAGCCCAGTACTAAAGAAAAATGGTAGGGCATCGCAAAATCTTTTGAAATTAAAATGAATTTCTTTCACTGCCTATATGTTGTTGACGGTAAACATATAAGGGTTATTAAAATAATAAGTAGTGGCTCAAAATATTATAATTACAAGGATCATTTCTCAATTATTTTACTTACAATCGTCCATTTAGAGTACTGTTTTATCTACGTCAGTGTTGGTTCTCATTGAAAATGATGATAGTTTGGATATTCAGGAGCCTAAATGTATTCATGGTCCACGCAAGTAGCTTTTCCATGTGTGTTTGTTGGAGATTAATGTTTTACATTAACACAAAATCTTGCCTTGTGCCGGCACTCATTTGGATAATAAGAAAAAAGTATTCAATTACTGATGAGCTGAGCCAGAAAATATATAGGATATGTATATTTTTATCCAACAAATGGAGAATATTGCATAGACCATTGGATGTCTATTTAAATACGGCAACTGAAGCAGTAAAACTTGTACAGCATTACATAACTTTGCTAGAGAAAAGGATAGAAATAACTTTGAAGATATTCGGTGTCCTACTTCCTTGATGGATCAATTAATAGAACCTCCTTTAAAGTTGAATGTTCCACATGGTGGCTCAAATATCGTACGAGTATTATTTGTTGATTCCTTTTTGCAGAAATAGGTTCTTGAATATCAATTCACCGACACGTGTATCATCGACACAACTAACGGCACATGTAGAATTCAATGGCACATTTATCATCGTAATAATTATTTTTGATAAATAAGTACTCACCAAAATCTTTTCTTTCTCATTTATTTCAATCCATAAACCCGCCTTTTAGCATGTAGCAAATTTTCTTGCCACGCCGCTAATTTTAGATTTCTGTTTTCATAAAGTTTAGATGTCTTATCCCAAAGGACACTCTTTTCTTACACAAGTAAAATTAAACTTTTGGGTTTTTTATTTTGTCCTCCATAACTAAACCTGAAACGTGTCCTATCTGCGTATGCGCCTCTGTACTACTGACGGGTGGCAGGGTATGCGCATGTTGGTGGATTACACGTCGATCGCCAAGTACGAACGAAGCCATGCAAAGCTGTAAGCTAATAATATCCGACGCGATAGTTAAATCGTGGCAGAACATTCGGTAAATGTGTCGTGGCCGATAGTTTTACCCGATCCCACTAATGTGAATAGTATTACTGAAATCATATTTATCGGGATGATAGATATATCGGTCTGACCTGATAAGAAATAGGTGTTATACTAAACTGTATGGCTGTTTCTGTTCTTTAAAAATTATAGTTCAAATCTTTTATGGGAATTATTCAACCAAAAAAAAGGTGCATATTTCAATTAAAGTAAAATTATTTTCAGTTTTTCACAATTCTTAAAACTAAATCATCTTTAGAACAGATTTAAAACTGTGTCCGTTTTTATCGATCTAGGAATAAAGGTCTAAAAATTAATTTGTATTATTGTCTAGTTCAATTTCGATTTTAAATAAGTACAAAAACTTTCTTAAAATGAATGTTACTTGAAAATTTGAATTTCATTAGGTTTTAATATTGTTCTTTATGCATCAATACAGTTAGTACGACGTCCACTTTGGGGATGAAATTATTTAGACTTTTCTTAAATAATAGACTTAGCTAATCGCCTTTCATTGTGTTGTGTGAAATGTGAACTAACAGTGCGGATGAGAGTGCGTAATGGAGACTACCAGCAGATAAAATGGTATATTGAATATCCGTATGTTGCGACCTGTTATTAACAGATTTGGCTTTACGTGGCGCCGGTGTGTAAAAAACAAAAAAAAGTTATTAACGCATGTAAATTGTATGCATGTTAGGCGGTCTTATGTAAATGCATTTATGCAATATGCAGTGAATATTGTTGATTTCAATTAAACATCGTATCATTAATTTGAATTGATCTTCTACTTCTAAATTTATGTTCTCGCTATATCTATGTGCAAAGTTCATGTCACTTTCATTTCATTATATAACGTAGGTAAATAAAAATACATCACATTTCGTGAGAGCCTTGAACAGTATAACAATAATGTTACTCTGTGACCACTACAATGCGGTTTATCCCAGAGCTTCTCCAGGATCTTGTAACGATTCGCCTCATATTACATAATTGTGCGCAATTGTCGAACTTTCCTCCGCAGAATCTCAAATCTACGAAACATGCTTCTACGCAACGGGATTCGTGATTGTCCTATTCGACAGGCCATTAAGGATCTTCATACTATTGAGAACTCATTTAGCAAAAGCTCTAAATATTTTAGAAATCAGTCAATTCGCAACCAAGCCAAGGTGACTACTTTGGTATGGTGGAACCTTTACTCGCATTTTTGTGTTCACTCTAGTAAGTAGGATATGCATATTAAATATAACATTATTTATTCGATAATTAGCATTATCTATGAGATTAATATAATGTATTGCTATTATTAAAATAATGTAGTTTGGAGCGAAATTGATGTACATAAGGTAGCAGAGAGGGTAGCCATTTTCGATGCTACGTCCCATAAGACGGATCTGATGGTAAAAACATGTAAACAATAGTAGATACCTACGACGGGTATAGAATGTGGAAAATAAGGACAGAACTATATACGATGTAACAAAAACAGATAATAAATAAGAGAGTGAATAATAAAATTAATGTAATGGATTACAACTACGTACACTTCTAAACGTATACCTGTGTCTGCTGAGCAGCCAAGTTTTATAGAAAACTTTAAAAATTCAATAGTTATGCAATATTATGAGTTTAAATATAGGTTTGGCAAGACGTCTCTTTCTTGAATTATAGAATTGATAAGCTGAAAGTGGAGAAAAGTAATTTTAAAAGATATATTTTGTTTTGTGTTGTGAAACACGACACGTGCGAACTACATCTGATGCGTGCCCTAGCTTTGATGAGAGCTCGCTTCGTCAATGCGAATGATGGAGTAAGCTATGGTCAAAGCTAGATATGAATCAGATTGTCATTGTCTTTTATTCGCACGAAGAAAAATATTACGAACAGGTTTTTACAATATCAATGCTTGAGTAGGTGTTGTTGCCATTTTTACTTCTTGTCTATTTCCTCTATGCTTAGCACGTTCTATGGAAATGAAAGATATAAAATATTGTAAATCTGTGATGTAAATCATTATAAATATAATTTTTATGAAATTATTTTATTAAATTGTTTTTGTCAAACTGAAGAATTTATTTTTGTCACACTGAAGCACTCCGTTCTATTGTAACTAATCTCCGTCTTATTGTTGAAACGCTTTCCGTTCGGCGTACTCGATGGCATATAATGTCATTAATATATCCAACCACTATAGAGACGGAGATTAGTTTATTTGTAATGTATAAAATAAAATAAAATACATGTTTAATATTTTTATTTGTGATAAATTAAAATTGTTATTTATCGTTTGAGAAAACAGTTTGAGAAATATATTTTAATTAATGGTCAAATAAATAAATTATACCAAAAATACACCCTTTCAACATATTTCTATCCATTTTATCTATAGAATACGATAAATAAGATACGGCAATAGCATGGAACGAAACGACGCCACCTGGGACGCGTACTTTCAAACGGAAAGCGCTGAAGATAGACGCGCATAAAGGAGATGGCGGCGCTCTGTCGACGTCGAGCGTTGCATAAACTTTATACTGCGCTCTTTGCAGGCCGCTTAGTTCGTTAGTGTGAGTTATATCATAATTTTATTATTCGTAACCTGACTGGTGGGGATGGGAACATTTTGAGTGAGAAAATATCAAAATATAATAATGTAGACTATAGTTATTACAATGTCAATACGCTTTCAACTTTACAAACGATATAGGTACCGGATAATATCGTTTCAATTTTAGAATTATGGAAACCCTTTAAAATACCGGTATTTGTCCGGTATTTCCATTTTTTATATTGGAATTCCGATATTCGGATTTTTTTCGGTACTTGGAACTAATTAATTATTGGGTTTAAAAGATGTGGTACGGAAAGGGAAATAGTTTATTTAATCAAATTCTGTTTATTTTATAATAAATCACCAAATAGTAATTTGTACTTTAAAATATTTCACTTCAATTTTAAATCTATGTATCGATTGTTTAAAACTTTTAAATAAAATAACCAATGGTTAGTTTTAAAACAAACAAAAATATCCAATTAAACGTCAACTAACATGAGTCTTTAACTGATGGTCACTAGATGAAATCATAAGGTGAAAGAAAAATAACGTAAAATAGAATATTTTTAGAATATTTGATCTGCTTTTCTCTTTTTAGAATATTTGCAATATGTACTCTCTACAATATGTACAAGATAAAACTGATGCTAATAATTAGTATTTCTTTCAACCTAGCGGAAGACGGAAGAATCAGTACTGTAACCAGTTACTTTTTTATAACATATTTTTGACCTAGAAAAATGTAACTTCAGGTATTGGCATCTTTATCTTTATCTTTGATAATATGGCGTTCGTTGGCATTGGTATCCATATTAAAACTTTCAAACAATTGCAGATTACAGAGGTTCGAAGGGTTTTCTTTATTCAGAATTTTAGATGTTCCTCGTCGCTACGCAATGTGGATTTTCTGACGTCAAGTGAATTATTAAATGTTGAATTAAATACCTTTATGCTATTAGTAACTGTAATATAATTGATGAACTGGAAATACGTACATTAAAACATATAAACAGCGGATAGCAATTCCTTTACATACAGATGAATTTGGTAGATTTTTATACAGATGAATTCGGTAGATTTTTAAATTACTTATTTTGTTTATAAATTATATGACGCAATCGTTTAGTTCTTTTAAAGGACTAAATTCTTCGCACTACGTTTCTGTTTAGTTAACTGAAGGTAGGAAAGCTAGTTTAGATGGCATTATTTCTAATGTACGAAAAAATAAAAAATCAATTAATTTATTAGCGAAATGTTCTTTAATCAAATATACTATTTCTCAAATAAGTATTTTTCGAATAGTTATAATTATTATGGGTTGAAATGGTGTTTAGGGTATTTTTTCCAATAATCGTCCAAAAAAATCGACTCTTCGATGTTATGAAAGCCGTGATAAATGGTTTCAAAGTCGCATATGCTAAGGCAATTCGGAGCTACAAGAATGTAATTTGCTATTTAAAAAACCTGTCAAATATGAGTAGAATTCGCACTACGACTGATTCTTTCACGTTTATGTACTTTAAGAGTACGTAGTATTTCTATATCATGCACTGGCTTAAAACATGGGGCATATGTATACAATTATATGATCTAAGATAATCGCTATATTTTTTGTCAGGATTTCACAAACTCTGTCGCTTTTCTCTATTTTTGCATATTTTTTAGAATATACTTTTAAATTTGCAATATAAAATTAGGAAAAAAATTTTTTTGTATCCCTCATAATCCTCTCTTTACTCTTGTCGGGTACCTTATTTATCCTCCATTTACTCTATATATCAATATTTCAAAAAATTAGCTAGTAAAAATATGTGGGTCAATAATATGTAATACTATATGTTAACCTATTATTCAAGTTTATGTTTAAATATAAATATTGATTTCAAGTTTTTTCGTAACATGGTTTCTGAGAAAATTGACTATGAGTTACGCGAGTGATCTTATAAGGGTTCCGTTTTTCATTTTGAGGTACGGAGCTGTGGAAAACCTTGTCATATTTAGTATTAAATTTTCCCACTTACCTAAGATCATCAAAACATTTGAAACTGAAGGCTTGCAGTTGAATGAATCTGTAGAGTTGATGGAAAAAGTCTGTAAAATATACTCTGAATAGTTAAATATACATTTATCCAGTCAATTTTTAAACATTTTAAAAATAACCAAGACGTCGAGTTGATTTGCCAAATTAATCGTTTCATTACCGGTATGGTTTAAGTTTTGCCTGTGACCATACTTGATAATACAATACTTAAATTTGAGTCACGCCCGGTAATATCGTTGAATGAAGAATTGTGTACTCAACTTGCAGAACTATTTTAAATGACAGATGATGCAATCTTGTAATTGAACATTAAGGATATTGCAATGAATATTTATGAATACAAGAAAGGTAGCTTATAACCATAGAGGTAAGAATCTATTGAAGTCAATAAAATTGTTATTTCTTGTTCTGTTTTATTTTGAATAAAATAAATTATCATATTATTTTGTTTTACGTCCGAGGTTTTCACATTTTTATTTTTAATATTTTTCATGCATATATACATGTATATTTTAGTATTTCTCTGTTACATATATACAATACAGCCTTCATTTATTGCATACTTAGTATCCTCATCAGTTACTCACGGGAGTAACATTGAGTTGAACTGATTTTTAGTTCTCCGTGTAAGATATCTTTATAATTTCCTTATATTCATCCGTCCGTCACAACCTCACAGTTTCTGCAGCGTTTAGGTACATATGAATGAAACTTTGCCAATATACGCTTGATACAGGGGTCTAAATTAAACGTAGAATATGAAGTGGAGGGGAAATATTTTTTTGCACATTGGATAGATGATTTAACAGGGAAATTGAGATTTCATTTACCATATCACGTTTAAACCCCGTTCGTCCTTCCGCTTTCTGACAATTAGTTGTTCAAGCAAAGATTTGAAAATTCTGGAAAACTTATAGCCACTAGCATTTGATTAGAACTTCCAAATGAATTATTTCGATAAACTTGTCTCAAAAATGTATCGAATTCTAAACTCATTTTATAATAACTATGGTATCTTGCTCTTTATGCGCGCCAACACGCGCTTGACCGAGTTTTATGTATTTAAAAATTATTTGTATTCTTATGTAAAGACTATGGTTGTAAATTCAAACTTTGTAAATAACATTTCAGTCGTGTAAAGTGCTAAAGTATAAACTGTCATTATGAACCTGTCATTATGCATATTATGACTGAGAGAAACTTCATATATATATATATGTAATACGTTTTCAAAAAGATCGTGGATAGAGTTTCCCACTTTTGTTGAGTTTACCTAATACGATTATTAATATTAAAATATAAAATAAAAACCCATGAATACCAACAAGAATTATCATAGTAATACTTATGTTTGTATTCACTTGTATAATTATCTGTGATCTTAATTACCACTCACAATATAATTGTGTTAAGAAATTAATTTTAAAAAAATATCAAACTGGTTATTGTGCTTATTCTATGGTTGACAGTTGTATACTAATGCTTACTGTTTTGTAGAGCTTTCGAATATGCAAATATATATTAAAGATTATTTTGGTATATCCCTCTTAATTTACGCCCTTAAACCGCCATTTTTAACGAGTCATTTTTTGTAGAACAAATCCACCGTAAAGTGAGAATGAATTAAATTCATTCAATTGCTCTCTAGTAAAATTAATTTATTACTAAGTATTTATATATTTATTTAAAAATTTCACACAAAAATGATTGCACACATAAGGAAAACTTGTTACTACAATAGCAATCTTTCCTAGTCGATAGGTCGGAAATATTCGTTATGCGATAGTTGTACAGATTGGTGTATTAATTAGGAAACTTTAATAAAAAATATAAAAATATGTAATTAAAAACGAGATAAAAATAAATAAATACTGTACAAAATGTAGAATTAAAGTGCAGTGAGACGGGAAAAAAGGGCAAAAGTGCCAATAAGCTGGAGGCTACGAGATAGACTTAGACTATTATCATATATACAGAGGCTAAGATTTTTCAGACGACATTCGTATTCGAAGATATTTGTCGAGGATGTCTTGCTGGTATTGGGATTCAGCAAATTCTAAAGTTTTATATCATGGACCACTGTCCAAGATCTAGAACTACGTATACTTAAATATATTCTTCTAAAAGAAATATCCTTTCGGTAGAAATATTTTTTGATATTATACGCTATGATTGATTTCAATGCAACAATATAAAATTAACTTCAATGGATTAATATGAAATTAATAAGGCAATATTAGTGCAGCTTTCAGGAAAATATTCACTTTAGGAAGTAAAATATTGGGTGATTTTCGCGGGAATGCCTCTGTTGCAGATATTTTGAGTTATAAATGTTGGGGCCAGTTTACTGTGTGTGTAGATTATGGTTCTAAGATACAGTGATTAGTTTAAAGAAAGCCAAATTAAAAAACCGTGGTCAGTTTAACCCATATATGCCCAACGATACAAAAACGACTCCAAAGTTAGAACTACGTTCGTGTGCCGACCCTATGCACCATTAAAGAAAAAAGTGTTAAGTAACGCCATCTACCGATGGTTAGATAAATTATCATGAATTGACATTCGCTATGTTCTTAAGTAAGCGGTTTTTTGTGGAATTTATTACTGTCGCAAGTTGACACTTGTTGCAAATTGAGAAAACAAAACGGTTTCGCGAACAGAAATTATAAGTATTCTTTGTTTTAATGTTTTGATCACATTTAAACTACTTTATTTGTGAAGAATATTAGTGTTTGCAACTACGCAAAACAAAAGTGATAGTTTGAAGAAAGTTTTAAGTATTCAAAGGAACGTGATTCTTTTTAGAGCGAAAACAACCCTTTGGGCATATAAGGTCTGTTTTGTTGATTACAAATACATTGTTTGTACTAAAGATTTTCTCAATGGGAATGCAACAAAATGTTTAAATATTGTTTTTTTATCCAAGTATAGGTACTAATTATATAGGCATGATACATTATGTTAATCTCTTTAAAGGTCTCGTCATCGTGGAGTGCTGAAAACACACGAGATAGTTGAAGCTTTGGAAGAAATACTGGTCGAGGAGGCTGACAGTATAGATGTGTTCATCGAACCACCAAATGACGGTAGAATATCTGACGGCGACATCGGAGATGAAGATTGCTTTGACATAGATCGCATGAATCGGCACCAACTTTTAGCTTCAGCAGAGTTAGTGTTGCGAAAGTCAGGTGATGCGGACCAAGGCGACGACATAGACGAATCAAGTGACATCTCTCATCTACAACCTGCATCTGCTTCGGGTAAGTCAAAGGCAAACTCTTGCTTGAACGAAGGTGCCATTGCCAGACAGTTGCCCTCATCTGGCGCCGATGAAATAACTGATCCACAATCTTCATCATCTTCGGGTGGATCACGTCGCAAATCATCAAAAACAAGCGCTGACTTGAACCCAAATACCATTGCCGCAGAAACGACCTCTTCTGGCACCCGAAGTACTCGCAGCCGTGTTACGACTTTAAAGAGACCGCGTACATGGTTGAAACGCGATTTGTTTCAAAATCAAGAAGAATGGTCACCACCTCTTCCTCACCACTCTTTACCCTGTCTGGCGATGATATCTATTGCTTTTTAGGAATTTTGATTCTTAGTGGCTATGTTCCTCTGCCAAGACGCAGAATGTTCTGGGAAAATAATGATGATACCAAAAACATACTGGTGTGTAATGCTATGCGCCGCAATAGATTCGAAGAAATATTTAAGTACTTGCATGTTGCTGACAAATAAAAACTTGCCTCAAGGGGACAAAATGGCTAAGGTTCCACCATTGTTTGACCACATGAATAAACAGTTTCTGAAGTATGCACCCATTGAAAAAAATGTAAGCATCGATGAGTCTATGATACCGTACTTTGGGCGTCATGGTTGCAAACAGCATATACACGGGAAGTCGATACGTTTCGGATTTAAAGCATGGGTTGCAGCTACTCGCCTGGGGTATTGTTTGTATTTTGATCCCTACGAAGATAAATCACAAAACCATGAAACCAGTTTTGGTGAACACGTAATTAATTAATTGACTCAAAAAATCCAAGAAGTTTACCTTCATGTCCAGTTTTCAGTCTACTGTGACAATTTCTTTACTTCACCGACACTGCTGTCTGTTATGCAAGAAAAAGGCGTCAAAGTGACTGGGACTGCTCGTCAAAATAGAATAAACAAATGTCCATTGATGGATGTTAAGGTATGCAAAAAACAGCCACGCGGCTTTTATGATTATAGACTGGATACTGGTGACAAAATTTGTGCCGTGAGTTGGCATGACAATAGCATTGTGACATTACTGTCTAATGAATTTGGAGTTCATCTCATCCAGAAAGCCCGCAGATAAAAAAAAAAAAAAGTAGATATAAAAAGAAAAAAAAAGTAGATATTGATCAACCAAACGTTGTGCACCAGTACAACAGATGTATGGGAGGCGTGGACAGCTTGCATGCCAATGTTGGAGTCTACCGCATTGCTATTAGAGGAAAGAAATGGTATACGTCTATTCTGCTGTGGCTGGTGGACGTTGCTGTAAATAATGCAACTTTATTAGCTAAATCTTATGGGTGTACGGTTGACACATTAGAGTTTAGACGAGCCATTGCTCGATCTTTGATAGTTAAATACGGAACTGTCAAAAAAGCGGCAGGACCACAACCGAGGATTAACAGCCATGTTCCCACATCAGTGAGGAAATATTCCGCACAGCATCTGATTACTACCAGCCAGAACAGAAGACGGTGTGCCTTATGTAAGAACAAAACTGTGAAGATGTGCCGCAAGTGCCAGGTTTATCTTCATAATAAATGTTTCATTGATTTTCATGAGAAGTAATAATAATTATAACGTTATCCTTATGAGACTCTCTGTTATATTTCAAGTTTATTTGAAAAAACAAACTACAAGTAATGTAAATATTGTATTTATTTTATTGATTTTCTTTCGCCATAATATATCGAACTCAGCTTATTAGCCCAAAGGGTCATTAACGACCCATCAAAAAAAACAACCTTCCTCATACAGAATCTCAAAAGCACATATGCGACATGTAATCAAAACTATTAAAGACCAATATATGTAAATTTCACAAAAATCGCGATCAAACAAGTTCTGGGCATATATGGGTTAAAAGTGTATATGGAATATAACGCAATATGCGGTTTCGTTCGTCAATAACGTTTTTTATTTGATTGGGATGAAATGTGAACAAAAATAGAGTAGATTAAAATCTAGGTTGAATTTTTAGAACGACAAAATTTGGTAAATACTCAAAAGGTAGTTCAAATGATAAAGAAATTTGCTAGAAATTCAGAATAAAGTACATAAATGATACAAAAATATAAACAATTTTTTTAAAACTCTATTACTTCGCTTAAAATATTTTTTATCACTTATTGGGAAAAAAGTCCTATACTCTTTTTCAGTATGTATATATATATATATATATATATATATATATATATATATATATATATATATATATATATATATATACATATATATTGCGTCTCCATACGGCGTCATCCATTTTAATAAATATTTATTTGAGAATGAGTATATTTCATTTTTAGTCTTTCTCGTACAACATGAGTAAGTACTAAATGGTATAGCCATACGACGAAAATAACCCCTTAAAAACTGAAAGATTGCACCACACTTTAAACATATAGGCCTTCATAAGTTGAAGGTTTATTCAATTATATACCTGATGTTAACAAATCCACGACATTACATAGTGACGTGGAATCTCGAAAATTCTGAACAGAGGAAACGCTTTGAACCAACGAAATCGACAATTTTGCTAAATTACCTGTCATTTTTTGCAAAAGATTCTACCGTCACTTAATTCTTGAAATTGCATTTTCTTTTTTGGTCAAAAATGTGTTACGAAGAAAGTTTGTAAGCGCTGTAACCAAATTAATAATAGATCATAGTGTGGATTCTTAAAAATAAAAAAAAAATTGTTTATATTCTCTTCTTTGAATTTAATTCAAACCAATGGCTAGGTTAAGTCCAGGATAGGTACTCCACTTTTTGCAACAGATCTGTAATTTAATAATTAAATATCTATTGGCAATATACGCCTTGTATCTGAGGACTTTGATCTTTAAAATACGATGATACCCTAATTGTTTGATTATAAGGTATATAGGATTTGTGTAAATTGTAATTTTTTGACCTCTTATATAGAAAATAGATACCTAATGTGCGAGATAGAAGACTAAACGTAAAAATGCTTCAAAGGATAGATGCCTTCTTTGGGGATAGAAGACTCATTTTAAAAATGTTTGACAAGACAAGCCAATATTATTTAATCAGTCTTTATTAATTTGTTGCCTCTTTTTATAATTATCAAAAATCGATATACTATCAATAAAAGTAGCATAATTCTTTTAATTATTTTAATAACAATCATCTTTTTATGAAATCTTTACTAGAAAACTTTTTTAAACAACGAATCCAAATAGAAAAACGGGTTTATAATTATCAACCACTACAGGATAATGACAGAAACTCACAGCACATCAAAAAAAACTTTCAAGCACAAGTGGAACTCGCACTACCGCACTCGGTTTCGTGCACGTTTATGTATTTATAAATATTTAATATTTCATCTCTCTAGGTCAACGGAAAGTACTCTACAGGTTTTCATTTATTTACCAGTGTCAAAAAATGCGGCATAAATCCGTAGACCTAAGTATTTGATATTAATTTCAACTTGATATTTTCACGTCTTCAAAAAAGTTTTGACTGACAGACAAATGGACAATGAAGTGGTCTTATAAGGGTTTCTTCCTTTTTTTTCCTTTTGAGGTACCGAACCTTAAGAAAACAATAAAATTTAGAGTTTCATACGTGTAAATTATTGGATCGTCATCAGGCCACATAAGTCTATCTAAAGTATTCAGTAACTGAATCACGCATGAAAAGATTCAAGTCAATAGAAAATGTTCTCTCTGTAGAGAAAGATTTCTTAAAGAGTTTTTTTTGCGATGAATAATCTAACATAATATGTCTTAAAACACAGGTTTTGCGAAAACCTTGCTTATTTGGGGCATTTTATCGGAAATAAAGCAGACAGAGACAAATCTACAATTGATACTTTTAATATAATAATCACTAAAATTTAAATAGTATCGTTTCTCAGTCATCGGTATGTAATAAATGGTGGCCAGATTTGATTTTCAAGAAGTATGAAATTACAAAATAATTGAGTTTATATATATATATATATATATATTATAATAATTTTCTTTGCATATGTTTTTGTTTATTCCAAATAGCATATTAATTTTAGTACTACATTTTAAACATAAATAAAGTTAATTCTATCAAAGAATAATTTCACAGGAACAAAAAATATAATGTTTTAATATACATTATACATTCTTACATTAGAAGATATTAGTGTAATTATTTACCAATTTTCTTCCTTCCGACGCTTTATTTTGTATAAATGCAAGAAAATATTTCTCTTATACGTAACCGAATATATCACAGATTAAACTCCATATCGAACGGCAACATGCGCTGCCATAACAATGTTCAACACTTGAGTAAGCAGCCGTTTGATTCGCCCATAGTGAGACGAGCTAACGACTGTAATTAGTAAGCCGTCTGCGGTATAATTGCGAGACGAGAATGAAAATCACTTATTACAGAAGCGCAGTATCATTTCCATAACGCAACTTTGTTGGATGGAGCTCGTCGAGTCGACGAGACACGGGAGCATTCATTGTGCCAGTACTGGGCCGGTGCACTTTGAATTGGCAGCGATTTCTTTGATTGTTTCTATCACATATGGTTTCATGGCCACAATGGTGTGGCTCGTTGGCCCAGCGACTTTACCTTTGTAAGTGTGTATCTTATCTATGTGCCGAATAATCTTAAGTCAATATTAATGCTTCCAATTATAATTATTTTTCCAAATGTAAACATTCATAAAAAATGAACGCGATCTCGTCATTATTGTCCTACTTTCAAAATATCTATTTATAAAAGTAACAATAACAAACAACTAATATATCGCTTTCTATATAAATCGATGATCTAAACTAAGATACTAGACATAAATAATACAATACATAAATTTTGAAATGATTATACATCATGCCAATTAGCACTGAGACATAGTACTGTCATATTTCTCAGTCGTGACATACTTTAATTGTTTCTTTTGCTTGCAAATACATTTTCCGACATGTACTACTATGGAGGCTTTTGCTTATTTCTCACGATTAATAAAAGTCTATTTTTACGGTTTCATCAAAACCTAGTTATAATATGTAATTAAGTTATTATTAATTAACTTAGTAAATATAATTAATAATTTTTAAGAAATTTGGGACAAAGCGCGGTCGTACTTCTATGTACTTCTACGTACTTCTATGTATCAGAGAATAATCTTTATATTTGGGTATTTGTTAAAATAACATTAAATATTGACTAACTGGTCAAGTCGTGCCGGAACACTCCTATAGCAGGCTTCTGAAGTATGGATAAAAGTTATTGGTAATAATTTCAGTTGAAAGTTCTAATCAAAATCTAAAACCTTTTAATCCTTCCATTCCGTAGGTGAAAAAAATAGGGATCACACTGATTTACTTTGATGTTTAATATTTGGCAAGGCTCAAAAGTAAATTATATATTTAATTTAAACAGACCTATTGCACATAAGATAGCGTATGGAAATGGGAAATGAAATGCGCGAAAAACATGTTTTTCCCCCTGAATACATGTATACATACCTTAAAAAAATTATTTTATATTTTGCTGTATATTAATCGAGATTTCGAGCATTTTGTATTACGATTATTATAGTTTTGAAATATACGTCGGACATGCCCATGTACATGATAATGATATAAACGCTACTTGTATTAAAACGAAGTCTTGAAAAATGAAGAACAAATTCTTTTATTAATACGTATATCTATTTTGATAAAAAACGTAGTTCAAATTTCATTTTTAATTATTTTGCATAGTTACATGAGAATACTGAACTAACTTGCGCCATGATGTTCAAATTATGTGTACAAATTCCGCGCAATGTATCCAGCGTAGTTTAATCAAGGCACTTTAATTAAAAGCTCTTCAAATCTAAATATCAAATCATAATGTCATGTCATGTGCTGAGCTTATTCTCCACCGATATTCATCGGCATTCTAAATATATCGTCAATTTAAAGCCTGGCACCCGGTGGTCTAAAACCGATGTGAATAAAATGCTCGTCTCCCGCGCCATCTATTGTCTCAGCAAATAGTCGTAATGATAACACTCGAGTAAATGAATATGTCGGCTCAGTCGAAATGTTCGAGCAGTTTGGCGTGTCGTTTAATTGCATTAGACCTCGAAGTTGCAGAATTATCTATTCAGTTGTTAATTTATTCCAGCGACTTTACTGCAACCGGAGCCGGGACAACTTGCTGCTCGACTTTGAACTTCTGCATGAACGCTGCCGTCAGTTCTGGACAATTCGGTTCTGTGGACGAAACTCTCTTGGGCAGCGGTTGAAAGTGTAGTAATGTTGGTATCGGACGGCTATTTTATCTCCTCTTAAATTTACGTTTGATTTGATTGTTGTATTATCAAAGCAGGATAGCAGTAAGAGACCAAAACAAACATGTTAATTATGAGTAGAACTCACACATAAACATTTAAGGGCACATAGTGTTTCTATTAAACTATTTACAAATATCTGTATCATTTTTCACCGTGTAAAGATATTGTCTTATATATATTTCGTAGGCGTAAAGACATTACGAATTTCTCATAAATGCTAAGGTTTGATTCCTTATAAATATTCTATCATTATAAATTTAGCTTGATTCATTATTTGTTGTAAATATATAGTATGAGAAAGGTTACAGTTGAGTGACTACTTATTATATAATAAGTATTTTGAGATAGACTTGATTACAAAATGGAACTAATAATAGTAATTTTGATGGACTACCAAAGTGATGGATTTCGGTGAAAAAAATTTATATTCTACAAAAAAAATTGTGTTTTGTGATCTATATAGGAAACTATTTTTTGAGTTTCCCTTTGCGTGTACGGAAGCTTCCTTGAAATGAATTTTAAATCATTACTAGTGGTCGTCCAGTGGTTGAAATTGGACCGTAATGTACTTACCTACTCACTTTCTTGAAAACTAATAGGTAGGCGAGAGTAAGTGGATTCAGATTGCTGCTACATTTTCCTTTTGCAACAGGTATATTTTAGGCAAGTTGACAGAATTTTCCTTTCACAACAGGTGTATATTAAGCAAGCTGCATTTCACTAATTTATAAAATACAGATGTCTATTAAACAAAATATAAAATAAACGCTTTTTCGCTTTCACCTACACTTCACAGACTATTGACAATAGGAATACATGAAATCACACAAAATTCAAGGCTCGAAACTCATTCAGTTAATCGTCAGATCTTAAAATTCTTTAGTGATAATCTCTACTGTGTGGGACGTTTGACCTTAGACTATTGTGTGTTTGACATTGACAGTATGAACCTAAACAATGAATCTTTTAATGTATTTGTAATATATAATTTAATGTATTTGTAACATGTATTATTTAATATATTTCTGCGCTTCTTCTCCATATAAACTTTATTGTGCCAAATCTCATAATACTTTGTGCGCGTAATATGCTTAAAAAAGGGGTACAAAGTTTTTTTAAAGTGTTAATGTATAAATCAATATCATTTTAGTTTTAGAGATCTAAGGAGCTACACTAAACCTGCTATAATTATGTGTTAAATTCAATTTCAAAATTATTTCGTTTAGAAATTAGTATTCCGTGACAATCAGACGGTCGGGTGCACGAACGAACGAAAGACATACATGCGAACGAACGGGTTCCGATCAGACCATTCGGGAATAGAACCATAAAAATGTGTTTTAGTATATAATTTTTCTTTTTCTTTAATTAACTTTTTCTTTAATTTTCTATTTAATACTTTATGTAAAGAATTCAAAATTGCATATTTTACACAAACTCTATATATATGTGTAGTAGGAGAGTTTGTGTAAAATATACAATTTTGAATTCTTTTCATAAAGTATTAAATAGAAAATTTAAGAACAAGTATAAAAAGGCGATGTCAAATGGATATAATATATATTTAGGGGAGACCTCTTAATTATATTACTTATTTAAAGAATGTTTCAAACTATAGTAGTGTAAAATTATTCAGTATGGACGGTGTATCTAATATATACATAAAATTGAATATTGAAATAAACTGATGTACAGTCGAGTAGATATTCTGCTAAATAATACAAATAGGGTTATTTTTAATCGAATTATAATGGAAATAACGGGATCTGAGGATTGTACACTTATAGTAGTGATACATATGAGTTCGTTTTAATACTTCGTGTGCCACTGTACATATCTTAGTATTCAGATAAATTTTTAACTAGTTGTATAATTTAGCATTAAGTTCAGTTTTGACTATTTAGGTCGAGGTTTACTTAATCATTTCTTTTACCATATAATAATTGGTTCATTTATTTTATTACTCCCGGAAATAAATGGAAACGGAAATCTCTCATTATTGATTAATTGCAGCAATGACAACACCCGTTTGAACAAAATGTATCATTTTGCACAAACATACAAACGTATCGTTTTGCATGGAACACTAATTAAAGTTCCAGAAACTTCACTATTGAATAAGTAATGACTCTTATTGCACTCAATTAATGCAAGCCTAATGACATTAATTTGTTTTGAAAATACGAATGAATGTGACTATAAAGTTTCCTACATTAAAAAGTAGTAAGTATATATTATTTAAAAATACAGTTTCCTTCAATTTATGAATCTATATAGCGGTCAAAGCAGCATAGGTAGCGGAGCAAGTTGTTCTAGTGGCGTAATTGAAAGCACTTATAATAGTTAGATAGCCGTAAAGTGGAATTGGTGAAAACGTCTTATAAATTTGTTTTTGTTTTATATTTTGTACCATTCGAAAAAAAGATTTTCGAAAACCACAAAATTTAGGGAAATATGTCACTTATTCATTAGACGTAGTTGTAAGTACAATTTTATGAAAAAAGTCTATGTTTTTTGTACATATAAAGCTGTTTCGATCCACAGTGCGAAGAAAATCAAATCTCAAACTAATAGTTGTCATTTTAGTTACGTTCAACATTTTTAAGCCAAACTTTCACAATTTTGTTGCAAATGTCAATAAATTGGTAACAAAAAGTTCAAAATTGACTTAATTAAAAAAATTACAAAAATGACCTATGTTTAACATCTATTTATCAGATTATCCTCCTAAAGGGATACAAATAAAAGAAATGATTGTAGTGTACTACATTGCTAACCCTATTAATAACACTAAAGTGAAATTTAAAGCGACCCAAGCCGTCACTACTTTTACAATTATAAACGTTTGCCTGGCAAAAAGGGATGTGGAAGCATTCCACGTACGCGAGTGAGGAAGCTACACTGGAACTGACAATGGGCGTGGTGTTTCCGAAAATATTATTCCGCGAGTTGGTGAGAATCCTGGTACTCAGCGCGGTGTTGATAAACGTCAGGCACTGAAAAATATAAATGGCTACGCCAACTGGCATTAGTGTTAATTAAAACGTAACTTATACAATTGATAGCCCCAGCAGGTCACGAGCAATTAATTTACTTACGTTCCTGTACAAAAGTATAGTAATTTAATTTACGCTTTTAATCATTTTTCTGCTTCATATAGGCCGAGATTTATTGTATGACAAATAAAACATAAATGCAATCATTTAAAACATAATTATTGAAGTTCTTTTTAGTGTAAACATTATCATGTACAAGTACCTTGTACTAGGTCCAATCGTGGAACTTCCGGCTAGGTAGCTTATAATTTTTTACAGGTTTCAATATCCGCGGTGAATCCTGACTTAGATATTTAACAAAACTGAATACGAATAAGTGTATCATGAAATTTTGTGTTATATGCGAGTATCAGCCAGAAACTTTGAATTGCGATAATTATAAAATAATAGTAGTCCTGTATATATAAGGAAGAAACCCTGAAAACTTACATGTTTTCAGAATCTTGAGAAACTCACAGATTTAGATTTAAGCCGTTTTCAGCCAGGGAAAATGGTAGTTTAGTGGTGGGCAGAAAAAAATTATAATTTAAATGTTGTATTAAGATAAGAAATATTTATAATAAGGCCATGCAAACTCTTATTCATGACTGGAATAATTTTACTGGGATACGAAATGACACAAAAAAAACCAAGTCATAAAAGATAATACGACACTATCATGGTATATAAAATGACAATAGAACTTGCATATCGGTGCGAGTGTGTTATCGAAAATAGACGTGAAATAAGTATAGAGGCTGCGCCAGTCGTCAGTCAATATATATCATCTATCCTTTACAGACCAATGATATTTAAATTCGTTTAGAGTAGTAAAATGCCTCGTTACAAATTTGTGCAAAAATCACTCTCTAAATACGAAACTAAAAAGTAATGATGAAATGTACCATATATTTCATATGTAAGTATATTTCCGAATGTTTACATATTCTTTTTGATAAGTTAAACAAAAAAGAATCCACGAAAGCGGCAGCCACTTTTAACTTTGTTTTTATAACTATGTTAACTTGGTTGTTTATCGATAATTTGTGTTCCTGTGACCATTACATAAATAATTAAATTACTTAAAGAAATAGTTATTGTTATTTGGATAACGGATTATCTGTTTGCGTATTTTTTACATTCATCAAATAGTAAGTATCTTGTTATCCTAGACAATTTTAAAGATACGAAGTATATATAATTTTGATGAAATTTCACTGATTATTTATGAGTGGCAACGTCTAAATCAGAGGTTCCAATATTCTACATGGTTCTAATTTTTTCTCCTAATAATAAATAGATATCACAAGCAAATTATGGTAAATAATTTCATTTAAATAAGAAAAAAATAATGAAAATATATTAAGCAATATTGAAAACCAGACCCATTAAATTCCTATCATCCCAATGTTTGCGTCATCACTACACGGCATAAAACAAAGTATCTGTCTGTCTGTACAAGACGACCTCAAAAAATACCTCACAGATTTTCATGTGGTCATCACTTATAGATAGAATGATTCACGAGGAAGGTTTAGGTGTGTGATTTATGAAGCTTTTGTATAATTTGGCTGAACTATGATAAAAATTGTCGGGCAAGTCGAAAAAAATCATGACATCTCAAAGCTTGACTGGTATGAAGTGCAGAAATCGTAAAAATATCGGAGCTCACATATTTGTTTTGTAAGACGGTGTTGTCTTTAATTTTTTAGCGGCTAGTACTTATAAAGGCTATAAATAAAGCACAAGACTGTCACCTTTGATCTCAAGACATAAATACTTTTATTTAAAGAAACCGTGACACTCCCGCTGTGTTGAATCGCACGGTTTCTTTACATAAATGTTTTTTTAAATGTTTTTTTTTATTGAAAACCAGACCCATTAAATTCCTATCATCCCAATCTATATAGTGTTTGCGTCATCACTACACGGCATAAAACAAAGTATCTGTCTGTCTGTACACGACGACCTCAAAAAATACCTCACAGATTTTCATGTGGTTATCACTTATAGATAGAATGATTCACGAGGAAGGTTTAGGTGTGTGATTTATGAAGCTTTTGTATAATTTGGCTGAACTATGATAAAAATTGTCGGGCAAGTCGGAAAAAATCATGACATCTCAAAGCTTGACTGGTATGAAGTGCAGAAATCGTAAAAATATCGGAGGTCACATATTTGTTTTGTAAGACGGTGTTGTCTTTAATTTTTTAGCGGCTAGTACTTATAAAGGCTATCGATAAAGCACAAGACTGTCACGTTTGATCTCAAGACATAAATACTTTTATTTAAAGAAACCGTGACACTCCCGCTGTGTTGAATCGCACGGTTTCTTTACATAAATGTTTTTTTTGACATAAATGTTTTTTTGACATAAATATTTTTTTTACGTAAATGTTTTTGCACCTAATTCAGCGGAAATAATAAATGTTGTACATAAAGAAAAATTTAAAGGTACGTCTTCTCATTGTTAATTCTCTTGAAATTTATAATTCATATTATAATACACTTTACTCAAATTTGAAGTTAAAATTTAGTAATTATTACGTTGTTTTATGAATAAAGAGACAGTAAAAAACGCCACATAAGTCTATGCAACAGTCTAATAGATACACTTATTGTTTTATTATACAAGACAAATGATCTGGACATAGATACTCAATGCTACCCCAAAGGTATATAATTGATGTAGTTTTTTGTAAATTGGCCGATCTATGGACATAAATAAGGAATAAGTAGGAAAAAATTTATACATATGAGAATTTTCGTTTCCGTTACCTATACGTGCGAAGCCGGGTCCGGTCGCTAGTATATTTTAAAATTCGATTTGTTTCCAGATATCCAGAGAATTAAAAAAAGAAGAAACTTTGGTTTAAGTTGTAAGTGTCTTGATGAGTATAGACTGAGGCTTTGCAAAGAGAAAATGATTGATATACCGATATTTGGACTACCATATGTTCAAAACATTTGGAAAAAAAGTTTATAATAAGTACCTAAAAATATTTATGTTATTAGTCGATAAAATTGAATATAGGTATGACGTAAAGTAATATTACTGCGCATAACTCTCTATCTCTTATATTTTATTATAATGACACTATTATTATTTGGTGTACTGGTGTACTTTGATGGTTTGGGTCACTAATATTATTTGGTGTACATTGATCACATAACATCCCCCTCCCGCATCCGGTTTCACTCCCGCTGCGTTGGATCGCACGGTTTCTTTAGATATGGACCGTTATGAGTTCTCCGTTTTAGAGGTGTGCGATATTAGTATTTTTTCGTACTAAGTGGCCCTATTGTGAGTCGGCAAAAGTACAAGGTACGTATACCTGCTACAAAATACTAGACCTTACGCGGCACGCATACGTGTTTATCTATTCTATTGGGAGTGTGCAAGGTCTATTCGGTGTCTATTCGGTTGGGAGTACACTCGACATAAAGTATGCAATATTTTTTGCTTGTTAAGTACCTCCATCACTATTGTTCTATACAATATGCACTACAAATGCTATTTAAAATGTTGAAACAATTTTTTTTTATTTTATAATTTTTGTCTCCTATTTTTTTTTGTTAAAATGTAATTGAAAATATGAATGAAGAATACACTAATGATCTTGCATTATTTGCATTAAATGATTTGCATTTCTAACAACAATATCTATTGAAATTATTTTTTTTTAATTCGATACAGATGATTTAAGCACGTCTTATACTTCTCACAATATTGTGAGAAGTATAAGACTCCTATATATCCGTAAAATGGATTCCATAGAACACAATTTTTTGTACCCGGTATTAGCAATGATTTAAACGTCCTCCAACGAATGAAAATTATATGTACAAAAGAAAATATAGTAAAGCGAAGCGGTGCAAATTTAAGTAAGAAGTCATCACCTATGGAAAAGAACAAAACTCTGTATTACCTACGCCGTTACTGTTTTAATAATTTATATCGTTAACTTTAATATAACCAACAATGACCTTTGTGAATGATCTGTGTCATTATAATAAAACCATTTGCGACGGGGCTTTAGAGACTATTAATGAAAACATGCGCGCTAAATGTCGATACGAGGAGTTTAGACCGAATGCAGAGTATATAGTACGAAGCCAACATAAAGTACGAATATATGGAGTATTAGCCAGATAGAAAGCGTTCCACTCGTAACGTGCCATACGAACGCTTTCCATTTTATTATTTCCTAAAAGAGGACTTATACGATGAACGGAATGGCAGGCGTACGTTCTTCGTAATGGCTTCGTTTCTTTTGCTCTTCTAAGCAGTTGAGTCATTATGTTGAGAGATAGAACGCCGCTTGACGATTCTGTAATAAGTAAGTACCTGCGGAGTGCTAGTATATCCGTTCCACGCAAATACTCCATTCTCATACGGATTACAGTATATACGCCCCGCCTCTACATCATTGGGAAGGAGCGTGGTTATACCTCTATGGATACTGTCAATAAAAAAATTCGATGTTTGTTTTGGCGTTTAGGTTGTGCTTGCATTTGGGATGGAATTAAAGAAATGCATACGAAAACTGCCTTCGATATTTATTCCTGGACATTCGTATGTAGTTTTTAATGATCTTTGTAATCATCTTGTTTGTTTGTCTATATTTATACGGAAAACGACTAAACCAATTGGTGGAACGTTATGTTTTGTAAGACTGCCAGATAAATGCATTTTATAATTATCAAGATCATACCGTGTAACGTCGCTCTACGATTAAAGTCATAATTATAAATGAAAATAAATAATTGTAAAGGTACATCTTTATCAATCCATGTAGGATGATCACAACTCTTCATCTTCTTTATACTAAATGATTTAAAAGAAATTAATCAGAAAGCGTAAATGCTACATTATTCATTATAATTTTCTTTGAATATACCAAACTAAAAGCTTTATAAATATTTAATATTTAAATTATAAAGCTTTTAGTTAGTTATTATTTTATTATTTAAATTCGTTATCGCGCCTAAACAAATAAACCGAACACCGATGGAATACGAAGGAGTTTGAAACGCGAGATGATGTGATCTTCGGTGGGAAGAGGAGAGGAGTGGGGGAGGTGGCGATCCCTTTGAGTCTTTAAGGTTCAGCTGCGGTCACGTTTGTTCCGGCAATGAAGGCGCGGGGGCAACTTTTGTAATATTAGCGACCTCCGCTTGTTTATTTCGCTCTCTGATAGTTATTTCGCTTTCTGCCAGTTCATGGCCGGGACGGTTCACTGTCTAGATGTTTGCCGACGAATTTGTATTGACTGCGGAGTTGTTTGTAGTTTTGCCTCTTCGATGATGAGCATGTTTGTAGAGAGGCCTTGTGGGCGGTGACTGAATGATATGTTAAGTTTGAGGACACTTCTAATATTAATTGTAAAAAGACTCATGTGATTTTGAACCAGTATTTAATTGAAGCTCACTTGAAGCTCACCTGTATTTCAGTTAACAATAAAATAAACAAATTAAAAGGACTAAATCGTACATCTTTACATAGTTCAATCTGTTCATAATGCCATAAAATTGGAATTTTTTACGTCATGGCTTCTTGACCTAGCTTTTAAAATGTTTTGTTGTTAGTGGTAAGGAATAATACGTTCAGTTCGCGCATAGAATCCAGTTCAGCAATTAGCTTATTAACAGTGGATGCAACAGTGGATGCAAGCAGTGCATAATTTCGGATCTAAAAGATATCTGATATATTATTCACACAAAATGATATTAAGTTGCGTAACAGTTAGGTCGTTTAATACACAGAACAAATAATAATATAAAAGTAGCATATTCGTTGAAAGGTATGAAAATATGAGTTGCCCCTTAAGACAAATGAATTTTAAACTAGCCATCTTGTGCCAATCTTACAAGATCCCTCATGTGTTTGCTCGCCTATCTGTGTTCTCAGAAATCGTTCGACGTATAAAGTTGAAATTGTGGAGTGGTAAAGTATATATCTCAGTCCGCATATATCTCATTAGATAACACTCATAAATATTTACATGGAAATTTTAGTAAAGGAAACGAAACACTCAATTTGTTTTACTCTCATAAGTTGGATGAAATGCTCGTATCTCTGGAAAGGACAAGTCATAAGGATACCAAATTAATTTGTTCAGAAGTTTATTAATACTGTTCTAGTGATATTACTGAAAAGGTCCACCAAAAATATTTCTGAAACTGCTAAAGCCAAAATTATGAAATGACAGCTTTGCTATATATTTACCCAAAGTTTACTTTAAAAGGATGAATGTAAATCTCATGGGTTTTGAAAGGTATGCAATATTTTGCCCCATCTAATTAGATCATGAAAAATAATATTAATTTTGTAAATAGTTTATATACCCTTTAATCTTAAATATCTAAACAATTTTAAGCATCTAAACAATTGTAGCGGGAGGTCTATTTGTATTTAAGAGTTTATTTTACTTATTGGAATATCGTTCAAAAGGTTCGATATTCCTCTTACGGTTAAAAAACTTGGTCAGTCAATTTCCCTACAAAACTTACTTAATTGCATATTGTAAGTTATCATATGGTTTATTTACATTAGGTATATTTCAACTTTTTGAAAGCCTGTTACATGTATACGAATGAGAAAGCTTGATAGGTATATACTATATTGAAGAAAAACGCAGTTTTTTGTTGCAAATATTACCAATAGGAATTTATACAGACTAGTATTGCTGAATTCAGTTTGGCTGGTTATTTTTTACAATATTTCATACATTTTTCAGAGGAAAATAAAGAAACATTTGTTTTGGAACATTCTTTCCATGATAGGTGTGGATCACATTAATTTTTTTGATATCATTAAAAACCGATATTTTAATAACGAAATATTTTGGTTTAAGTTTGAAGGCGGGTTTAAAAAACTATGTTGAAAGTTTGTTCTACATTTTGCATAAATATTTTCAGTTTATATTAGCCTGTCGTGGTGAAAAATTAGTTAATTATTTCATTAAATGAATTAAAAATGATTACCGAATACGTTTATTTACAGCCTAGTTGGCTCTCAGCTGTTTTTGGTCTATTTATTTTTTCCATGATGACCAGTAAGTTGTAAACGTCATTATTAATTAGTAAGAGTCTGTATTTAAACATTATTTTGATATCTAAAATGGCAACCTATGCGCTGAAAACTGTAACAATAAAATTATAACAATGATTGTATACGAGTATCCAAAAGGAATAATGATATATTATTTCATCAATAACTAATGAAAAAATAAAAAAATATCACTGAACATTTTTTTGTTTCTAAATTCTCAAACAATTGTCAGTCGCTCAACGTACGAGAGACAGCAAAATGGAAGTAAATAATTTTCCAACAATGTAATTTAATATCATTTATATTTTAACTCAATTATCTTTTATAAGTGATGTATGTTTCTAATACAAGTTTAATGACTTTCTGAAAGGCGAATATGGTCCTAAATCCTATGAAATTCTATCAAGTGATGAAATTTAGAATATGGCGTTATCATTACTAAAAATGGTGGTATTCATTGCGACTAAATATTTTTAAATAATTTTTTTATTCTAAACTTTACTAATACTTTGACGTTTTTATTTATATGATTTCCTTTAAAAATATCGTAAAAAAAGACAGTTAAATTAGCATTTTTTCCAAATTAAAATTATCTATAAAAAAATATCTAATAATATTAAATAAGAGAACAATTATCGATCAAAAATTCATGCACAATGAAGCGTCTAGTTGGAGTAGAACTATTTTTACTTACGAGCATGTTTCATTTGATTCTGCGGCGAATAAAGTTATTATGAACCAACAATTTAATAGTCAGATTAAATTTCTGGATGCTCATCCGTTTACTTGTACTTGTTATGTGATTACAGATTAAAAATAATATTAATAATAGCAAACCTACACTAACGATACATATTGATTCAATTTATTGTAATCTTTGAATATCAAGTAAAATAAATTAATAATTTAAAAAACTAAAAAATACGTTTTTTTTAAACTAAGCGCTGCTAAACAAAAGAAAACAATTATCGAACCTGTTTTCTCTGTCTACTCAGTAAGGACTGTAGTGTAAGCCATGTTTTTTATTGAGTATAATACTTGAGTGTAAGAGCGTGGGGCGCTTTGTATTGAAATCCAACTGAAATGTTAAGTACTTCCATTTACTCAATTTTAATTTGAGAAATGGAATCATTTACTTTTGAAGAAAAGGGCCTTATGTTTTTACACACAAATATTATCCTGAATAAAAGTATGGCTTATAGTAAAATCCTTACTGAATAGACAAAAAAATAGATTCCATAATTATACTTTGCTTCTTAGTATAGTATTTTTAAACCTAGAAGCCTGATCTATTTTAGAAGTACGTTAAACTTTAACATACGTTAGAGAGGTATATATATATATATATATATATATATATATATATATATATATATATATATATATATATAAATGACAGCCTATAGGTTAAACTATATTTTGTTTTGTCCTATTTTTGGAAGGTAATTTAAGTTAAGGATATAAACTAATAATGAAACACAGAACAATAAAACATTCTTGAACAGAAGGTAATTCCCAAATTACAGTAGAATTCACAAAAGCTGTGCCTAAGATGCCGTAGGTTACAGCTATTGACCATCTATTAGTTTTACGGCTGCACGACATTGAGGAGCACATTTGATCAAACGAATCTACTCCTCCTTCTGTTTGATTGTAGAAATGAATCATGTAACCAGACACGATTACCACTTGAATTAATTACTACATCTTCATTACAAGATTATAAGCGGTAAATTATCTTTACAGGTTTTGGCTTCAACGATAAAAGTGCCAGAGGGCCATCAAAACAAAACATCGAACTGCCAACTGGTCGAGATCTCGGGTTTTTTAATTGTTCACGGATTTCCCGCTTCTTTGACCGAATAGTGGCCACTAGAGTTAATTCGCAAGGCCCCTGAAGTGAACTTCTTGCCTGTGGCGTCGATCTAAACCAGTTATCACACGTTATGTTCCTGTTGGATCCATGAATTGTTTGTGACAATTTCTTAGCATAAAATTCTTGTGCTCCTGCCTATATATGGACCTGTGTCAAACATGTATTTCGAGGTTGCATCACAAATCATCGGAAACTTGATGCCATATTTATCAGACTTGTGCGGAATATAAATCCGAAACGGACATCTGCCTCTAAACGCGAGCAACTGTTTATCAATTGTGACTTCCTATCTAGGAACATAATTGATTCGATATTGTTATATGAATATTCCCCAAACATTTCTTAGCAGGTACCAATGCATCTTTTGAATTATCGGTTTCAATGTCTTGTCATCTACCCTACAATATCTGACTAAAAACTCAATTTTTTCTTAAATAATGACTGAAATGTATCATGTACCCAAAAAAGTACGGCTGTTGAACGATAATTATGCATCATGAAAAAAAACAGTACGGCTGTTGAAAGATGATTATGCATTATGATTGCAGTCAGAGTCAATATTCGAATAAATGCACGAATCTCTGAATCAGTTCAGTCTCTAAGGGTTGCAGTAACTTTTTCTAAGTTTTGGTGTTTACAAACCATTTCGACATTGGCCTATTTTATAATTTCAGACATGATTTCTTCAGTTATGAAAAGATGGAAGAGTTTTATTAACCGGACTACGGACTACCTCGCATGTGTAGGAATATTTCTAATATTCCTATACCTAGTCCTATAACCTAGTCCTTAAGAGGCGCAAACTATATTAATAGCTAAAGTTCTTTAATGTAATCGACCTTTATGAGTTGACCAAATATGTCCATTCTTACCGTGGAGGGTATTACCAGGAACATGATATATTCCCTCGGGGTTGGGAGATTGCGAAGTCGGAGCAGAATCAGATGCGGGGTTAGCTCCTGCAGCAGGGGTTGATGCGACTTCTTCAGAGGGAGCTGATTGTTGTAAATGAGACTCTTCAGTGATGTAGTTACTTTATCTTCGCTTTGAATGTCGTCCACAATCTGGCCATGTTCGTCTTTAGAAGCTGATTCTCTCAAGGAAAGATCATCTTTTCCCTCTAAGATTGCCAAGATTCCAAGACTGTTTATTATTTTAGAACGTGACATATTGGTTTTTGAAACAAAGTTAACATATACGTAAAATATATAAAATTAAGAACACTGAATTTTAGTTAAAAGTGACGCAAAGCCTAAATATACGTCTCGCAAGCATAATATATCTCAATAAGTGGAAAGTCGAAGACTTACCTTAGCGATACGGGCACCACCGGTAAGCTCACGTCGGTCACTGTGTTGATTAAAGAACACGAGACAATAATTTCGCCTGTTTGAAAGACAAATAAAATTTTACATTGCATGTGCGCCTCACAGGCATAGTTAAGGCTTCTAGGGTTAAAAGCGTGTTTCTTTTTAGTTTCTAAAGTATTAATTTACTTTTACTTTTTTATTGTTTTATTTTTGTTTTAAGACTGATTTTTATTTTACGAAATTATTGTATTGTCACCAACAACTATGCACAACAGCTAAGTTACATGATGAAATAATAATTAGATCAGAATGAAATTTAGTTTCGTAGATTCCATTACGTAATTAGTTACAGATCGACCTAATAAAAGCGTGTTAAAAAAGATAGAAACAAATGTAATTTGCATTGCGGGGTTTGCAACCTATAACAGTGTACATTGTATATTCGCATGTCATCGGTAATATTCGCCACTTTGTAGTGAAGTTTGCTGTATTTATTTGCTAATATGTACTCGTGGCGTCATCTAGAGCTTTAGAGCCTTTGGTACGGGTGTATGCTTAGTTTCACTAATAGGCTTTACGTTTTTAATGTAACTGCTATAAATACTTTAGAACCAAAATTTGGTAAATATAAATTTTAAATTTTGAGACTAATAAGCGAAATAATATTTTGGAATAACATTTTGGAAAAGCACATTCCCAAATAAAATGATTTCGATCAAATATTATGTGAAAGTTTATAGAAACAAACAGAATTATTAGCACTGTTCAGAAGTAGCAACAAAATTTTCCGCTTTTTTCTTTTATTAAATTTTATTCAAATTTAGCGTGGAAATGTTCAACAAAAGTCTGCCAGTTTGTTTCTGACCACTTAACGTTAAACATATTTTCTAAATAGTTTCTTGTTTTTATAATGAACAGAATATTAATCATTTATTTTTTTCGCAATGATAACATTGATGGCATATCTACTTATGATGTTATTTTTTTTGTTCTAACAAAGAGTTTAACAAACGACAGTGGTTTTTGTTTGTTTGGTGTTTTCTCGTTATATACATTCCATGAACGTTAGATGATGCAAATCGAATTCAAACGTCAGATAATTTAGTTACCAGAATATCTACCAGACGTTTTATTATGTCTCTTTAATACTCTAGTGCAGTGCATTAAGTTTTACATTTTGAATTTCATTTTACGAACCTTCTTCATCTTCTGATCATTTTTAAAGTTGTTTTCTATTGTATTGTAAAATACGAAATGTTCAGTAAAATCAATTTGTATATATATATATATATATATATATATATATATATATATATATATACTCCAAATATCACGCGAGCGAAACTGTGGGAGACAGCCAGTATCTAATAACGACATGTTTTGCTGTCACATTTTTTATAATAATCGACATCTTCCCGAAACACACTTTCAAATAAATTACCATAGTAGGTGGCTTGTTATAACCGGCCTAAGAAAATTGTACGAAAATTCGATACTGCTAGTAGAATTTATAAACGAACTACATTGTTAACTTAAATCCAATTAGTAATGAGAAATGCAAACATCGCTGGAAAATCTAAGGAAACTTACAGTGGCCGATATTATGGCATTCAACAGTTTCCACGGCACTGTACCGGATCTTGAATTGCATGTCCGCTCCTCAAATTAGTTTTACTTTAAATGTAATTTCGCTTCATTTAGGTAGAATTGTCAGCAACTTGCAATTAGGACCAATGGAGCTGACCTACGAGAAAGAGAATCCTTGTAACTTGGCCATTCTATGCCATTCTATTCGTCCACCCATAACCCACAGCGTTATAACTGTTTCAATTTAAGTCCGATCGTGATTTTGAGTCCGCAATTTTCATAAAATGATTGTTATAGAAACGTTACAAAAAACTTGCGGGAAAGCTACTAAGGTGAACAATATTGTACGCATATTTTAATTTCTCTATTAATTTAACTAAAAATAATAATGTCTAAATTTATTTCCTTTTTAATGATTGTTTCAAAAATTGTATTTAAACTTCTCTAATTGTCTTTATTATTTAAAATTGTATTAAAATATAAAAAGTGCAACGCTTAAAACAAAGTATTTAAAAATATTCACTTGCTAATAGTTATATAATTTTTAATATTTCCAGTATACGTGTTTTGGACCGAGTGACTAATGAGGGTATTATTTAAAATGTAATGAGGGTATTATTTAAAATCTTGGAGAAATCAAGAGAATTTAATAGTAATATTTATCACCCTTTTATCGATTTCAAAACGGCCTATGACTGTATCGATAGAGAACGCCTAATCGGGGCTCTGAGTAATTAAACATTTGTGATAAACTGGTTAAGTTGATTTCTCTTACTCTGCCATGAAAATGAGAGTTAAAATTCAAGTAAGCCTCTTTGAACCAGTCGAAATAGTAAACGGTGTTAGATAGGGCGATGCATTTGCGCGTCTTCTTTTCGACATCGTTCTTGGAATTATTATTAGAGATTCAAAAATCAACATAAGAGGCACGATCTTCTCTAAACCTGTACAAATTATTACATACGCGTATGATATTAACATTATTGCTAGAACTCAAAAGGACTTTAAACAGGCATTCCTAGTACTAGAAAGACAGGTCAAACAATTTACCTCTCAATAAACCAGACAGAAACCAAATACGTGCAATTGGTGACAAACTCTGACTCCTCCACGCATTTTAAAATTGGTGATTACAAATTTGAAAGGGTGAATTCCTTCATCTACCTTGGATCTGAAATCAACATTGGCAACGATTTGGCTTCAGAAATGAGATGAAATCCAATAATATCAGAAGAGAACTACATTAAACTACTATTATATAAAACTTAATCAGATCAGTACTTACATATGCATCTGAAAGTGGACATTGTCCCAAACTGGTGAAAAACCCTTGCAATTTTCGAACGAAAAATCCCCAGATCCGCCTTTGGTGGGTTCTTTGACAATGGGTTTTGGAAAAGGAGAACTAATGCCGAACTTTATCGCTTATTTATTTAA
The DNA here is from genome assembly GCA_039881145.1 of Druceiella hillmani. NCBI lineage: Eukaryota > Metazoa > Arthropoda > Insecta > Lepidoptera > Hepialidae > Druceiella > Druceiella hillmani. Next base: position 290,398 of record JAYKKI010000059.1, read on the forward strand.
CCAGATATAATGGAATTTATAAAAATTCAACGTATGAAGTGAACCGGCCATGTCATTAGAATGAAGAAAGATAAAATGGCAAAACGAATTTTTTCGAACCAACCAACTGGCTCAAGAGGAAAAGGAAGACCCAAATTAAGATTGGCGGACTGCCTACAAAGTGTTTTCGATGCTCTTAACAAAACAAACTGGAACACCGTGGCGTCCAGAAAGAGGACTTGAAACATTCTGTATTTTTATTTTAATATACTAATTCCTATTAAATAATATAATTCTATTAATAATATTCCATTAAAATTTTCAACAAAACTGAGTTTTAAATTTTTAAACGTAAATTTATTAGCTATGTGAAGTACTTGTGCGTCAAGAATGTTAAAATTAACTAAATTATGTGGATGTTTGTTATATTAAAGCTATTCTCCTCCTAATCACACCCTTAAGTTATGTGTTTCTTCTTAATGCTAAGGTTCATGACTTCTATATATTGCTTGCTGACTAGTTAGATTTCGTCACCTGGCTCTGTCTCATACAAGTAATAACATACCACTTTCCTGTTCCGACTTTGTCCGGACAAAAAAATAATGACTGAATTTTATTTTAATTTTGTTATTATATGTGTGAGTGGATTTATAACGGTATCCTTAACGGTTTAGTTATTTAGTTTTTGCGTTAGCTGAGTACAGATATGTACGGGCCAATCTTTTAATATAAATGCTTATAACAAACAATCTATAATATTTAGCCATTTACGTATACATACCAACATTTTTGTTGAGTTTCATATCATCTTTAATTTTTTATATATTATTTTATTATCCGGCTCCGTTTACTTAAATCATCATGGCCGATTTGAAAATAATTTAAAAAATGGTTCAAAAATAATTCAAAATAAACTATAATTCTATTTGGATACTACACGCTGTACGACCATAAAGTTTAATGTCAATTTGATGAGTCATTTTCCTGCCAAAAGCTAAGAAACGATACTTTTCTCTATCTAAACAAGTGTGATAAGAATTTACGTAAAGTGTATTTATACGATATACATACAATTTACAATTTCAACAATATGTACAAGTTTATCTCTGATCGCATGAGTCGTGCGCCGCTGCAAGGAAGGGGTGATGTAATTTGCAGATATTGCGGATCGTTGAGAAAAATGATCATTATTTTATTTCAGTAACTTTTTAGTAGTTTTATATTTTTTATTATTTTATAATCATGTCATAAAAATAAAAAAGTCACATAAAATTTTGAACGTGTTTGTGACAAATATTACTTCTAATTTTTCCCTATTTGAAGCACTGTACATTCCATAAAAAGATAAATTTAAAAAATAGATCAAATTTTGTACTAAATACTCTACAAAAAGTATTTTTTCATAAAATCGAAAATAAAAATGTCATCGTGCGACAAAAGTTTAATAACCTAATTTGTTTGTTTTCACCGGGTCGTGAAATTTTAATTATTAATCCCATATGAATATTGACAATAAAACTTCTAGATTTATTTCCTGCAAAGAAGTTTCACACAAAAATGCTATTCATTTACCAAGATATATGGAAAAACTAAATACGTGTCATTTTTAAAATGGCCAATAAATGGCTGACATATTTAAAAAAAAGAAAAATCGCTGGCTAACTAAAATGCACAGAAAATGATCGAAAAATAGAACTATTTTTCGATCATTTCTGCTCACTTGCGATTTTCTGCTCCAAGCGCATCTGTTTTCCTGTTTCCGCTTCATCCCTCCGTGCGCGCATACATCGAACGTCATTAAAATATGCATCTCTGTTTTCGTTTATTTTCAAAGACATTTCAATTACGTATATTTTTTTTAATTGAAACCAATTACTGCGACTTATCCATAAAAAACGGAATTTTCTATAAAATATTTTAAAAATTCTCCTGTACGCTATGGATGTATCTATAATAGCTTTGCCACTGTCCGTCAAGAAAGTGCTCATAACATCGATTTTTTCTCTTACTGCGTTGATATTATTATTTCTTAATAGTTATACAACGTATATTACCATATTGTGAAATTCGTATGTCAGTTGCGAGCAGTTTTTGCCTGAATCTATTTTAAAAACAAACAAAATTTTCCTCTTTACTATATTATTAGAATAATAAAAACTGTACTTGAAAACTATACACAAAACGAAGAATTGTTAATGAAAAAAATGTGACCATAAATTGGTTTCATTCATGTCCAGTTACAGTATATGCATCTAAAAGAGTTTTTTTTATTTTTTGAACGGAAAATCAGTTTCTTTTATAATTTTGACATGAAAATGTAGTTAGGGCAAATAAAATATATGTACACGACATATGATTGAATTTTTATGTTTTCCTCTGATCTATTTTCGTTGGTTACAAAGAGACTTTAAATGTACCGAATATTTTGTTGAATTACGATAATGTGGTTTAATTACAGAGTTTAACGAGTAAGTTTTTAAAGATTGACACATACGTCTAAGTTTGTTATCAAAGACTCGTAACAATTTAATTTTTCACAACTAAATGAAACTGCATGATACAGTGATATTTCTACTTTCTTTAAATTCTTTACAACGAGGTAGGTTTATTTGTGAAAAATTAAATTCAAATGAATTTCTACAAAATTAACGGCAAATATATTCAATACACGTAAAAATAAAAAGCTGTAAATACATTTCTACAAGTTTAATTACTGGCGGAATTCGAATCGAATCGAATGAGTACGAAATGTTTATGGATGTTCATAATTATAACGAACATTTAAAAAAAAATTAATTAACGGTAAAATTAAGGTACTTTTTAATAAAATAATTTCAATGTAATTATTAGTCCGTTTTTGACAGCCCTGCTTATAGTTCTCAAAAATTGGTTCTCAAAGCATATGCTTGCTTTTTAAGTCCGATGCAGATCGAATTATCATTCGAGTATTTTTAACTTCTGAAGTTTAGATGGAGCTCTGTTGTTAGGAGTTATTTTATAGTTATATATTTACGAGAGATGCGTCATCAAGTTTCGATGTTACAGGTAAAAAGAACAAAAATAGAATTGCCGTTGGGGAGATACGTCTTTTGAGAGATTGTATCATTTTACAAAAGGCGATAAAAATAAATAAAGTTTTTAAAAATTCCCCGAATTACAAATTGGATAGAGTACACGTCATAGAGCTGTATATATTAATTATAAATATAATCACTATCTGACTACAATTAATGATCGTATACCATATAACTATTATAATGGAGCATGGAATATTTTTAAAGGAAGTTACTTGAATGTCTGTCCACGGTAGGGAAGGAGTTGCCATCCTCTATTTCATGCCCTGCAAACGGCTACTTGTCAGATGACGAGGTTCCGAATGTTCGGTTGGAGTGAAGTTATACAATAAAATATTGAAGAGTTTTTGAAAATTATTGAATTACAATTTGTTATCGGCAGATATTGGAGAAATATTGTTTTAGACGAGAACGTGACCGTCGCCGTATATTGTATATGGTCATAATAAACGTTGGAAAATGCTTAAGCAGAATACTGCTTTTTCGGTAGAAATAGCTATTTTTTATAACAGATTTTCTTTTAAAACGCACGTAGTACTTAATAAAAAGAACACTTGAGAACTAACTCTTATATATGTTTCGTAAAATTTCATTTACATAAAAATAAGAAAAGCTACCTATATTCGCCTTTAAGTTGGTCATGACTGAACTTTTTTTTGTTTATTTTACAACATAATCCAATTTTATTCCTATAGAACTACGTAAGCAAATCAATGGTGATGATTTTAATTAAAATTATAACATTCGATTCATTTTGGTAAATTGTCTACAGAGGAAAATATGAAACAATTTTGATTTATAGACCATTTGTCAAAATTAATCGGATGTTAAAAACCGAAAAACGACCATTGAAGTATAAAATTGCTCAAGCATTTTAGATAATACGGATGAAAAGAGTTTCTATAATTATTTTAAAACATTAAATAGAATAAAAAAAATGTATGATCATCAAATTACTTCACATGGTGCATAATGTGTCTAATTGGTGTAAAATTTTGAAAATGTGCTTTTCATATTGGTAAAAAAAGACGAGTTCTTCTGAGAATGAGTAGTGATGTACACGAATGTAACTTGCTTCAAAGCGAAATGACTCCATTTACCGAAGTCTGAGTAATGTAGTAATAACTCTCTTTTATTGGTAAATACGCAATATTCTCGAGCACACTCCCACGTTGTTCATAATTATTTGCTGTTTAGTTCTTACTCATAATTTATGGTGAGCAAGACCTTGACATACTCATGGATAGCCGGTTTATGTTTCATAGTGATATTATGAATATTACTTAAAAGTTTTACCGAGTTGCCGCATAAAGACATGGTTTAGTATTTTTCTTAGTCTCATGAAAAGTAAACTTGAAATGACTAACTCAAAATTGTGTGCTTATGAGGATACTTAAACAAGTAGTCATGTCGGAGAAGAAAAACTTCATATTTCAGGTCATACTGGTCCTTAGTAGGGATATTGGTAGTTATTTTGCAGCAGTTATTTTGTTTACAAGGCGACATGTGCTGTCGACCACCGACTTAGTAAATTACTTACTTATTATTTCAATAAGATTTTGTTATCGGAATAGGTTTCGTTTTATACATCCTGATCTTATACTCGGATCAGAAGATATGCATTATTCTAGGCCCCTCAGTCAGAAACCAACATTCCAGGGCGATCAGTCGTGGTACACACTTTGGCCTTTTTCAATTTGATGACTAGTGCTATTTTGACTTTTCTTCGGTTCAGTTCACGTAAGACGTGTGAAATTAACGAAGGGTAAGAATGCGAGGGCGGGAATTTTGTTTGTTTATTATTTACTGCAATATCTGGATAATTTATTAATTATTTCTTAACTTTGTTAGGTATTAAATAAATAAATATGCATATCTAAAATAAAACAGCTAAATTATACTGCTGTTATTACAATTTGTACTTCATTATAATATAATTACATTCATAAATCAGCTGAAAAACGTTCGCGTGAAAGTCTATTGGCATATGTATAGGTATTTGTATACGATTCTATAAACTATGAAAAAAACATATTTTTGAAACCCTTATAACTTGCCCTTTCAAACGACATCCCGCTCTGTATACAGAATAAAAAAAAATCCAATTTATAATTTGTTCTCTCAGAAATTTCTAAATGAACATTTTTCATTTTTGAGGATTACGATATATGCGAATTAACGAATTTCATTACTGCGCCAAATTTTAAGTTTCTACGACAAGCGATTTGGAGAAAAATGGCTGTAATCGGCTTACGGAGAAACATGTGAGTGATATTGTAATGGTTTTCTTTAAAGTATGGAACCCTAAAAATTGGTATATTATGAAAATAGTTGGAGACCACAAAGAAAGGACTATTGAGAATTGCGATACGCAGTATATTTCCGTACATTAGATATGCGTAAATTCAGATCCAATTTAACTCATTGTAGACAGTTACAAAAATATTGATCAAACATATTTTATATCGAATGTGAGTAAGAGTATTAGATTTATGAATTCATTTTCTTGCTAGCGTCCCAGACGATACTGTGTGCACCTTTACAAAATTTCGTATAGAAGCCGATGTTTTCTCAAGAAATGTGAAGAAGATGTAGAATCGCATAAAAATACCGTCTTATTTTTAGATTTAAAATATTACGGAAAGTTATTTAGATCACAGGTATCTATTTCTTTTTTACAGCATTCGCTGAAACTGGCAACAGCGTGCCTTCCCTGTTATACTTCAAGCAGGTAGTCTTTTTGGCTACATTTGTTTTCCTCTGTTTGGAATATAATTTATCAAATTTTTATATTCGCCTATAAATTATAGAGTTAGGTTTATCGAATCACTTGATTCCGGATTACTGCATAAGCATAATTTTCTCTAAATTGAAATTCCCCCGTACATTATTAACTCTATTTTGTCAAATTCAGATCTCGAGATTCCCAGTTCATGTTAGCATATTTACGGTTTATTTTCTAAAACTAATTCTTAGTTATCAGTTTTAGATGTTCATTAAATAAAAACTATTCCTTTAAGTAAAAGTTATTTCGTCTTGTTAAATTTAATCAGAGTATTTGTTACAGCAAATAAAGTTAAAGTTTCGTTCTAGGGTTTGGTTTATATTGCAAATATTTTCGCACTGTATAATTTTCTTTTTTATGCGCTTGTCCTGTTCATTTAGCCGAATTTTAATCGTTAAATTATCATTATCTGTCTAGGAAACATGCATTTAATATAATTGTCCTAAAGTAAAACTAAATATTTGTACTGCCATCAGTACAAATATTTCGTTTTACGTTAGAGTTTTTAAAAGCATGCCATGATGAAGTTTCTTAACATATTCTTCAAACCTGATGTAGATTTGTACCTATACTATATTAAATTTGAAAAGAGAATATTTATAACCAATCAGATTTTACACTTCAGGAACTGTAAACCTTTTTCTTACATCCACTTAATTAGTAATTTAATGAAGATTTATTTGGTTTTTGTGATTAATAATATATTTTTTTATTAGTGTGCATATTTATGCTCTATACATAGGTAACTTATAAAGGTTATATTTTATATTTAAGAGAAATTTATATATGTAAGATAAAGTGGTTCGGACAATTTGTAAGTATTACTGTTACATAAAAAAACATGTAATAGAATAATAAAAAAAAATTAAATAGGAATAGTAGTTTCATTAAAAGTAATTTCGCTTCATTTAGGTGGAGTTCCCAGCAATAACTCCACCTAAATGAAGTTTGGAAGAATTTTAGAGTAATTTTTAAAACATTTTTTTTAAAACGTACTAATACATACAACTACATGAAATAAAATAATCTTCCATAGAAAAACTGTACTGCATACATACACAATTATATCACTATGAATCTGGACTTGGACACCGATATCAATTCTTCACTTCGGAATGCTAGCGCCGGCAAGTCTGGTCTTTTGCCGATATCACTGAGAAATAGTATTATAAAACATATCATATCGAGTATAGAACATATCCAACACAAATCTATCTATTACATCGTATATCAACAATAACAATGTTTGTTTAACCATTGCGCGGGGCTTATTAAATGACATTGCTTCAAGTAAAAATCTTTTGACGTGGTTTAATTTATCATTTTTATTGTGATCATTTTTATTGTGTTTAGTTTATAGTGATATGACGACAATCTTAGTATTTTTTAGTGATATGTATTCTTGAATAGCTGTATAAGTACTGTGCTTAGAATATTTGCCATTTTAATTACAGTCATACTTAAAAAATATTATACATTTAACAAAACGACTTTAACATTATTAAATACATAATAATATAATAAACTTAATATAATACAAAATAATATTCTGAAACGCCAAAAAATTACAGATCAATATTAAAAAATTACAAGTCTGTGAGCCTCACAGATTAATCTCCATTACGTTGATAAGTGTGGCAAGGAAGCGTTGTATATAAGTCGTATACATAAATTGCCATACGTGGGCATGTAGTAAAAAAAATATAATTTATTTCCTGAATCTATGTGCCTTTGGGTAAGTAGTATGATCCTTGTGAAGATATAAAAAATGAATGTCACAAAAAATTATACTAGCTAAATATGTTAGTCCCATTTATATTATGGCCATTTCAATACAATTGTTGGGTTTCGTGTTTGTGCAACAGGTGGACAGACCATATGAACCTGCATTGGTTGTCCTCAAAACAAAAACTAATAATTTAGTTTTATTAGATACACATACCAGAATAGAGAATAAAAATTGTTTGCGTCGCAAAATTCATAATTACAAATCGGCATTTTTATCTGATAAACTGACCGACTGACTTTCCACTTAGTACGCTATGCTGCTCATAATACGTTTCCTTTTTGCAAGACTATTAAAATGAGTCATAACGAATCACTGCAAATGCACTACAATATATATAAATAAAATCAAGGCTGTGTTTCGGCCCCTGGCCACCTCTTGGCATCCGGGGTAATTAGCGTGGAGTAATTCAGTATGATATGGCCTATCCGATGAAATGGCCAACAGAAAATTTTTACTGTTTTTGCTCTAGACAGATGGATTGGTGAGCGATTGTTACTCGAACGTGTGTTACTCTATACGTTGTTTTATTGAGCAAAAAAAATTAAGGACTCTTCAAAAATAATTATTTTTTAACTTGTTCAATTTACCTCAGATTTTTTTTCAGTAAGTTGATATTTGATGTTGTAGTGTTATAACTTATTATGTATTTTACTGTTTTTTCGTTGAATATAATAACTTGTCGATAACATAACCTCAAATCGAATAAGAAATTCATGAGTGGTGCTAAATTTAGAGTCCAGATTATACTTTCCAGATAATACTCACATATCTCATAACCTTAATAATGACAAAGTTATTGAAGAGGTTTCAATGATGCTTAAGGATCTTACATCTGAACGGTTTCAGGTAGTAGTTCTACCAACAGCGCCTTCAACATCAAGATCTAATAACAATGCTCACAAAGATACACTGCAAAAAGTCACGCCTTCAAAGTATCTGACTGGCACGTGCCCAGAACTTCTTACTAACGTTCGGAAACGGTTCAAGCAAGTAGCAAAAGTAATCAAATCTCCGGATTATATTAGAAAAAAAAAGCAAAAGGAATTATAGTTTCATAAGTGTCCAACTTAAAACGGATTTTAACATTAAAGCCTTTTTTAATGTTTTTTAGGCTACACTGAAAAATGTTGTAGTGCCAACACTTTTTGATACGTGTCGCAATGTTAGTTAATTTTCTATACGCCAGATATAACATAAATATATCTGTATACAATGCAAACAAATCTAGAAATATGGCAGCGTAAGCTGACACATTGTCACTATCTGACTCTAACGCCTTTTTCAAAGTCGAAATTTCGATTATTTTCACGAAATGTTTGAAACGCCTACTAATTTTGCAATAAAATGGAGGGCTATCCATTTTTACCCTGTAAAGTTTTACAATTCGTATTAGTAAAATGATGGTGTAATACTTGTATTTATAACATTTTTTACAATGAAACTTTCTGAAGTTAATATTTTGATTATGTATATAGTTTTATAATACTCTGGGTATAATACAATGAATTTTATATTGTCGTCAGCTGCTGGAATATATATTAACTGTCCATACCATATTTTAACTGTCTAATTCGATAGTTTTCTCTTGAAATTGAATGGACTATAGTTACTAATCTTGATTACTTTAGCGAAATTATTTCAATATGTGGTGTTGTTTAAATTGTTAAAGGTTACAATTTTTCTACATTTTAGGAGTGCTAACATAATAAAAGGAATGGAAAAACTTTCATAATTATGATAGAAAGAATTTATAAATTCAATATCAGAATTTAATGTAATTTTATTTAGCTTTAAAACCCTATAAGAGATTATAATGGTTTATTTTTGTCATGAGAATAACATCTAGATATTAATAGAACTCATCTATGTATTTAAACATGATTACAGCCCATCTTATCTTTGTTTAAGGTCTACAGCATTATTTTCTCTCGACGTTGTCTATGATCTAATATATACATTGTTAATTGTTATATCAATATTAGTGTATCAATATAAATGACGCTATCGTCAGCGAAATACATACGGAGAATTATAGTTTACTAAATCAATAGTGGAGTGAGTCTAGCCAGAATAAATTCCGATTTTTGTCACGACGAGTCTTTTTTGGCCAATTGCCACAATTTATGCTAATTAAAACATATTAAAGTAGTGCGAAGACGAATATATTAGGTTGACAACTTATAAACTTGCCGTCTCTGTACAAAATTTTTCAACATTTTACATGTAGTCAATAAATTCAATCGTTAATTACATAAGCACCGTCGGTATCTAACACTTATTACCAACGTGTAGGCAGAACTAAAATTACGTCTTTGTAGAAATATTTGGGCCTTTGACTGAAAAACCGGTGAAATTCGATTTTGACATGACTTTTGTCTTTAAATTTTCTATCACATAAATTATTAGGCAGAGAGCGAAACAGATGGTAATTAGATGGAGAAAGACCTGAAGAGTACGGTGGGAGAAGTAGGATAATCCATCCAAGTGAAAGTAGTTTTTTTACGCGTTACTTTTGCTATGTGGGGTCGAGCATTATCATGTAAAAAATCAACTTTGCCGTGATTTGAAGGAAGTTTTGCGGTAAGTTTGCTCAATTGTTCACAATAAATGTTAGTTTTAATTGTATTGTTCGTTTGAAAGATTATTTCATTGAAAACTCCATTTATACCTCACCATGCACTCAAAAGCATCTTTTGTCCAATATATTTTGGTCCACCTAAACCAAAATATAATATTGGACAAAGCTAGGAGCTAGGGGCTGTAGAAAAAGGGGTACCAACCTCTTTTTCTACAGCTTCTAACCACTGGAGTTTACGCTAAAAATTAACGCAAGTCTCCCATTTTTCATCTCCTGTGAAACCCTATCCTGTGTCCTAGATACTTTAGGTTCTCGTTGGTACGATGGGAACTCTGGAGTTCCAAACACACATTAGCTCTCCTCTCAAGTTGAAAGGGTGTTAGATCATGTAGTAGACAAAGGGAATATTCCCACTTTTTTTCTCAAAGCATGAAATTATTTTTTCATTGCAGTATAAGAATATAAAAATAGCTCTGCCAAACAAGACGAACTTAATCTGGGATCTGTTTGAATAAGTCTTAAATTTTTCTAAATCTATTGTAGGAGATCCCTTGGGATGAGGTTTATCGGAGAGGTCAAAATTGCCATCTTTAAATCTTTGGAACTAGTACTTGGCTGTGTCGTAAAAGGGCATATTTTCACCCACCGTTGTGTATATATAGCGAGATGCTTCGCTGATTTTTCGCCCTAAACGACATTCACGAAGAAAGAGTATTCTAAGTTTACTTCGAAATACTTCCATTTATTATTTATTCTTTACTCGCCGATTATTCAATTGCAAATTGAACAGAGACTTGAACACGTTGCTGTTTATATGCCCTACAAGAAATATTCTAGATGCTTCTAAATATTCCAGAAATAGGTCGAAAAAAGTGGCGGATTCAAAGTTGCCAACCTAATATTTAGACATTTCTGATAATTTTAAATTCTTTTAAGATAATTTAATTAATTTACTTGAATAGGGTCTTCCCGTTGCAGAAAAGATGCTACAAAATATGTAACTTAACGCTGCATAGTAAGAAATACGTCATTTTCAACGATTATATTCCGTAGATCGATTCATTTTAACTTATGCGTCTCTAACAACACTACGCTACCATATATTTCAATTTATTTTTCGAAGTCATTAAACCAATAAACCAACCATACAGTTGGATTAATAGGATTGCCGAGTTTTGCTGTTCATATTTTTGGTTGTTGATTATGAAAGCTAATAAATAGACATTTTGACATAATTTTGGTAATTTTCTCATCTTTCTTTCTCTTTAATCCTTGTATTAGTTTAAATTCCGTAAATAAAATTTTTTAAGCTATTATTATATTTTTCTAAATACCCACGATGACGTTTGAACGCGAGGAGTATTTTAAAAAGCTTTCGCGGCAGTTACGAGCGTATTGCACACGTCAAATATTTTTAATGTAAAATCTTAAAGGAACGTCTCATAATAAATATTACAGGAGCAAAGTACGTTGTAACGATGTCTCGAAAATCAAATATATAAAAAACATAATGAAATTATAAACCTATTTAACAAAAATAATAGTATTAAAAATTAATCCGACCATAAAAGAAGATATTATTGTCAGACAAGGCAGAATTGTGTAGAATTTAATTTAATGGGTCGTTCGTGCAACGATACGGAGCTCTAATTAACTGTTGGTCCCGAAACGAAGAATACTTTACTCGAAGCCTTCGCGGCTTTTAATGTGATGTTGTAATTAAATAACGTTACAATTCCGCGGAAGGTGCTTATTATTTCCACAGGGAGATGAAAGTGAAGTGCGAATGGTGGCATTATAAAGGCTAACCCCCATTATAAAAGGAGTCGTTTGAAAGATTTCCTTGTAATATGAACGTATTACAATGAAATAAATATAATTAAGTTCGCATTTCGTACATCGATATATAATTTAGGGTCCAGCGAAGTTCTGAGGGTAACCCTCTAAGAGTCACCTTGATGCTTTCGGAAGTCGATGTTCATATGATTTTGTTTCCGAATTTGTTTTAAGATTTAAGGTTTGTTATTTAGAAAATAAAAATGAGAAGTATTGTAGAATTATCTGTTTTCGTCTAAGGTCATTGGGTGAAATTAAATGTGAATGACGGATACATTTACGACTCAGATGTTTAAGATTAACTAAAAATGGATTTATTTACGTACTTTAGTGTAAACTATCAACTATGGAAAATAACACAAAACTAAACACGGACAAGAATGAGTACGTGCATTTCCCCTCACATACAAATATGTACATATGCATGTACATCTTATATAAGACGTATAATCTTGCACAATAAAATAAATTTATAAATACTCAAACTACAGTGTTATGAACAATTTCTATCAAAATTTCTCTTGAATGAGTTCCAAATGAATGTATTCCGCTAGTTAACGAAACAGGCAAACTGCCCTAATCGTTGTAATCTGGCCTAAACGTAAAAGTATTACAATACTGCTGTGCATTTGGCCAATCGACGATCCCTTTAAAATACTTTGGTTACAATATAAACGAATGGGCAACGAAACTCTGGTTGTCACCATGGATATCACCATTTGAACATGAAAGCGCTATAATGAGAATAATCCGATACAAAGTTTAACGAAGTAACGCATAGTTAAAACAGAAGTGTTCAATAAAAAGTCCGAATGCAGAAATGAGATTCGACTTAAGAGTGCGAAGAAAAACATCAAAATATTTTCATTTCCATTTTCCTCCAGCGGAACTAAACAAATGCAGCCTTCCTCTGGGCCTTTGTTTCCGACGATAATTTAAGTGTTGTAATGTCGACAAGCTCACAACTTTTATTTAGTATAACAATTTGACCGTTTAAATACCGATCATGTAATGGTCATCAATAAGTACGTTTAATTTCTTATTGTATCAAAATCACAACTTTATAATAAAGAAGAAATAAGAACAATTATTATTCTATTGAGGAAACTTTGTGTACAGCTTAATCAGCCTTAATGATAAGTGCCGGTTGGCTCAAAGAATATAATCAATGGTAAGGTCTTGTTTTAACATTCACAATTAAATGAAACTACGTGATGTAGTATTATTTCTACTTTCTTTAATTGCTTTACAACGACCTAGGTTTCGTTGTATTACAACATCTTCAGGTGGGATATTAGCAAAGATTAACTCTTAGGAACAACCAACAGCATTTATATGTTTCAAAAACAAACACGCATTTGAAACAAATAGGGCATTTAATACTAAAACTGCTTTAAAGCAGTGTTTATCAGTTATTTTTAATTTTAATACCGGAATCCCGAGATAATGAATATTCATCAAAATAAATGACGCTGGATCGAGAAACTATAAAGCATGTTTGGTTGGAATAGAGTTTATTCCATTTTTATTTTTTCGCTAAGCGATGGAAAAATAATTTAAAAGAAAGATAATTTTGATAAATAAGAAAGTTAATTTAACGTTGTCGCATTAAAATCAATAAGAGGGCATTATCAAAAAAAAACTTTCACTACCTATACTCGTATACCTAACGAGTCAGTCTTACATAAGAAGTTATTATAGTATAATCAAATAAGGCGTAATAAAGGCTAAATCTCGGGATGAAAGGCAGACAGAAGAAAATGTGCACAAATCTTTCTTTTGACGTTCTAAAGGTAGGGTTAAAAGTCTCATGATACTTGCATCGTGCCCACTTGTCAAGATATCAGAGTTTATAAAAACAGTTTTTTTGTAAATATCTCGCTTCCCACGTCTCGTATGTTTTAGAGGTTGAATAATTTAACTTTCTGCAAGTTTCAAAGTGGAAAATAAGTCATCTTGACACTTTTTTTAGAAAATCTTCTTATATAAGATTTAATTATTGTGATTTTCAAACGATTTTGAAGGGAAAATCGCAATTCAAGCAAAGATCGGTTTCAAGGAATTATCTCTACCAAAATTCTGTATTATTTTTTGGACTAATATACGAACATTTTTTTTCGCCATTATCTGTACATTTAATAAAAGTAAAAGGTTTAGGTTGAGATGTGTTGTTCGACAATTTCTCGGTTTCAATATCAATAGTGCTGTACGTTGACTTTGAATATATGCTTAGTCTCGTCATCAATTTGCCACATGATTTTATACTTTTTTGACACCAATTGAATTTTAGACTGATTTTCTTTCGGTTGCCAGAATAGTACTACACCGATGTTTTTTCCCCACGCTGGTTTTTATAGTTGTCCGTACTTCCCGATTGGGTAATGTTTGCGAAAACATTAATATTGATGATAAAACGCAAAGGTGGCATGCGATGAGGCAGTTTTTATCTAAAATCCTAATACTGAAATTGTAATACTGAAATTCTGGATTCACATCCTACTGAAAAATGTTAAAATGTATAAAAGATAAAGATTATTATGTCGGCCGAGCAAAAAATAATAGCATTTAGACGTGTGTATATATATATATATATATATATATATATATATATATGTGTGTGTGTGTGTTTGTGTGTGTGTGCGTATCACAAGAAATTGATGTTCTGCCTGGTATGTCGGACTCGGATGTTCCTATACCGAATAAAAACCACCTCTGTTTTCAACTTCTGTTTTCCCCGCGGAACCGCCTTTAAGCATTACTTCATCGGGGGGATGGATCTAGCTATTTCTCTTTATTAATATAGTTTAAGTCACTGCTTCTTTCTTTCTAACTGTTGTTATTTTTTGTTCGCTTCCTTTCTATGCGACGGAGATCCTGGAGGATCTCTGCCATGAATAAGTTGGTTGCTTCCCAGGCTGCCTTCCATGAAAGCATCGCTTTGACTAAGGACTCTAGCTGAACTTCCTGTTCGATAACAGATATTGCGCATTGAGTTGAAATGGGGGCACGCAAAGAATACGTGCTTCACGTCCTCGCTGACTCCGGGGCAGGATGGGTATTCCGAAGAAACTTCATATTAAACCGCGTATATTTTAATCTGCGTCATTAATCACGCGCTTCATATTAATGTGCGTCAGGTAGTAGTTGATCTCGCTGTTATTGCGGTTTAGCTGCTCATTTATTCGTAGTATGAGGCGATACGTCCACTTGCCCTTTGTTGTGGTATCCCTTTCCATCGACTTATGGTGTTTTGCCGTCTTTTTGTTCTAAACTCCTTAGAGCTCAAAATAGCTGATCCCTTACGCCAGTAAAGGGCTTGTAGTTCTTTAGCTAATATTTCAGTGAGCAGCATCCCGGCAATAACGCACACCACGTCGGACACTGTGTGGAAAGAACTGGAATTTTAGCGCACTCAGCCTATATACTGGTGCTATTTTCCTCCGTGACTCTTCTTCCTCTTCCGTTTCGGGCCTCCTATGTTGGGCATCAGTCATGATAAGGATGGTCTCACTACCAAAGCTTTGGACCCCACATGGTCGGCCTGCTGCTTGAAATTGAGTCGGGCATCGATCATCACTCCCAAATACCGAAGAAATGGTTGTGACGTGATTTAATGCTCTTCAACTTTCAGCGTGATGTTTTCCACCTACTTTCTACTGGTTGTGAGCACCGCTTCGGCCTGGTGCTCTGCCAATTCCAGGTTAACTTTCATCCACCGGCTGATCCTGTCATAGGTAATGTCGAAGGCGAGGTTTACCTCCTCAAGGTGTTTCGCATCGATCACTATGGCCGTGTCGTCTGCATATGCCATGAGCTTGGCCTCCCTTGGTAATGTCACTTTTAGCAGCCCATCGTACATAATATTCCACAAGATGGGACATAATATAGAGCCCTGAGGTACACTTCCAGTGATTCTATGTTCCTTAGGACTGGGCTTCGTGTCGTAAGGAGTCTATCCGTAAAGTAGCTTGCTATTATCTTGCAAAGGTATGCTAGTATGTTTATCTCTTTGAGGGTCTTCAAAATACAGTCCCACATATCAAGCAATACTTCTTAACACCTCCCTTTCATCTGCTTCTCACGGTTGCATCTTTAGGAAGATGCACTAACCTCTACTGCTTCCATTTCGGAAACAGTGCCGGTGCCGCTTTGATGGCTGCCTTCAAACTGACGTTTGGCATTTCGTCCAGGCCGAGAGCCTTCTTGTTCCCTACTCTATTACACGTTTCCATAAACTATGCCTGAGTAAGCGGAGGAATTTTTTCTTTTGCACACTGCTCTGGTAGACAGAGGAAATCTCCCTATTGAGGAAACAGTGCAGTAACGATCCTCTCCATAAGTTGAAGGCACATAGGTGACGGCATTGCCTTTTTTTTAAGGTGGGTCGTAACCACCTCATATAGCCTGCCTCACGGGTCCTTCTCTAGCTCATTGATCAGCTTATTCCAGCATTTCCACTTACTATCCTTGATCGCTGTATTCAGCCTTCGGCATGTCCTCTTGTACTCTACCACCAGTTCTACAGAGTTCGGTCTCGGTTTCGGTTTCTATAGAGTTCCTCCGGCCTTGCTGCGATAAGCTTCTCGTTTTGAGGTACCCTTTGCGGAGGGCGCTGATATCTTCACTCCATAAGACGAACACGATACCGACGACGAACGATGTGACAGTGAGTCTCATTCTTTCACCATTATGGCCCGTAGATACCGTCCATAGAATCTTGTAGTGGTCACTGGTCCATAGGTATAGGTATCCATTACCTCCCAGGAGTAGCTTCCTTTAGCGAAGCAGCCACTAACAAAATTGAGATCCTCAATGGAGCTAGCCTCTTCTCTGATGAACATTGCCTTATTGCCGCTGTTAAGTCGAACCACGTCTAAAGCAGTCATAGCCTCCAGCAGCGCTTCCCCTCGCGCATCAGTTTCTTTTCTTCCCCAACCAACTGCTCTGGAATGGGAGCTTGCTGCAGGATTAGATGACAGTTTTGGCTGTGCTATCCGTTTCTCAGGGTTGATTAGTTAGGGTGTTTGTTCGACTCCGATATCAGTTAGAGAGCTGGGTTTAGTTCGCACACGATCTTAACCGTTGCGAGGCAGTACGATCTGCTCACGCAGATCGTACGCGGCTTCACAATGGTTAAAGTTGAGTTGGAGTACTTTTATTTTCGTTTGCCTTTTATCTCTTGAGGTGCCTCACGGTAGACTGTGTATCTTCTGGTACCAGCAACATGAGGAGAGGTCTCCGTGTTGCTTTTTCGACGTATATAGTACATCGGACCCCTTTGTGGCCGCCTTCTCCTCACTTAATGCAGTGTTTGGACCTGTCCACTTCACTTTTACACTGAATGAAAAGCAGAATAACGCCAGCTCTTGAAACACTTGGTTAGTCTCTATACTGCGCTTATACGGCAATTGAACCAGCCGATCCAGATCTTGCCGTGTTCGTCGAGCACCTTTCTGATATTGATACTGTCAGTGTCACTAAAGCTGTCTCTGTGCCTCTATAGGCCTTGCGTTTGATTTGATTGCATCCTTCGTGATTTAACACTCCTCCCCAATGGTTTTTCATAAGGCTGCATGGACCTCCTACTTTGTCGAAGTGTCACCGAGATCTTGCATTTCGAGGTCTTCTTGAGGCCCCCTTACTGATAACCTTGGCGTCATCTTTAAGGTGGTCAGCAATAGTTTTTTGCATCCCTTGACCTCCATTGGTGTTCTCCTAGTGAGAACAATTAGCAGGTCTCCAGCAGCTATCTTGTGGATCTTGTCAACTGTGGAACGGGCCTGGTCATCAGGGATATCCTTCTTGACTCGTGTAAAAATCTCCGCACACTTCGACTTTTCCTTTGTTTGGATGATTAGGGTATTTGGTTTAGTTGCTAATCTTCGTGACCTCTTCGTCTTCTGCTTCTCTTAGCTGCTGCAAAGGCTGCTTCAGAGGGTGCTCTATGCTCGGCTTATTCTTATCCTTTTTTTGATTGAACCAGCTGCCAATCCCTGTGTTGCTTGCTAGTTGGGGTTGGTCCACCTTCCTCCTTGTTTACGAGGCGCAGTGTTTCCTCCATTCTAATTAGGGACAGTGCCCCTTCCCTCTTCCTCTTCGTCTAACTATTTGCCGTCTCCGTTGGCGTCCGCTGGTTCCGCGAGTAAGTAGTTTCAATGGTTCTCGATCAGTGGAGTCAGTGGTTCTCTGTCAGTGGTTGAATCACTGTCCTCATCACCCCCGGTGTCTACCTCCATCTTTATCTCGGCGATTGCATGAGTATGGGATAGCGGTGATGTGCTAGCATCCTTTGACACCAGGAGTGCCTCTGCTTGCTTCGCGTGTCGTTATTCAATGAATTCAACCTCCTAAAGGCGCTGCTTATCTTGGTGTCTATGTCCCCATGGACGTTTGCTTTCGGGTCGACGAAATTTTTCAACTCGTGCCGATCCACACTTCTATCCTTTTCATATCAGTACTTGCGTCCAAGGCTGCTGGTTGGGCGTGTTGCCCATTTTTAGCTCTTTCACTATCATTTAGTTTTTTGTTTATTAGTTTCCACGAGTACTTTAGGGAAATATCGGTTCACTTCAGCAGAGCCTTGGTTACTGGAGTAAGGCCACTACGTACGCTTGGGGTGGGACCTAGTGCACCATGGGAACTGTTTGCGAAACCGTATGCCCGGCGCCATGCAGTCCTAGGCACGGTATTTTGACACTTTAACTTGGGTTGTTTTGTCCGCGGGTACTATTTATTTACTTCTACCCTCTGCTCATTTAGGCAACGAGCATTCCCCTATCCAAAGGTGGGGACGCCCCTGGTAGCAGTATCACCTCAGCCTAGGGTGTAAGCAGTAAGCATTCTCCTACCCCCAGGTGGAGACGCGCCTGGTAGCACTATCACTTCAGCCTCGGTTTTAAGCAGCGAGCATTCTCGTATCCGCAGGCGGAGGCGCGCTCGGTAGCAGTATCACCTCAGCCCCAGGATATATATGTGCGTACGTGCATGCATGCGCATGTGCGCGCGTGGGTGTGTGTGTGTGTACGTGTATGCATGCTACGCGTGTGTGTGTGTGTGTGCGCGCGTGTGTGTGTATGTTTGTGTGTACATTTAAGGTTATCGATATTTCTATTGAACTATTTAAAAATATTAATATTATTTTTTGGAATGTAGATCAATATATTGTCTACCATAATTAGGTCACAGGGTTAAACATATTATGAATATTTCAAAGACTGAAATTTAGAATCATTGCCTATAGATTTTAATGATAAAAGTTATCTAAAAGTTATTTAAGCTTCCAGTAATGCTGTTTATTTTCATAAATTTTAATTTTGGAGCTTTGGAGATGAGATTGCAGATGACATTATTGTCTTACGTAAAATTATTACGTAAAAAACCGTGTATTTCGTTTGTTCCTCAAATCTTTTGCGTGATGACTTTGAGTCATATGTGAATTATTAGGCTTTATCATTGTGCCGCGTTTCTAAGTCAAACTGTTTATGAGAAAATTTTTGTCTACATTTTAAGCATTTTTTTTCTAAAATTATTTCACATAAAATTCTAAAAGAATGAATTTTGGAATCCATGTAAATAGCTCTTTTATTTGATATCCCACAGGTTACAAAAATTAAAAAGTAATCGAGCAGTTTATTTATTCTCTTTGCTATTTCTATAAGAGTATTTTTTCTCAATAATTATTGAGATATATGCAGATTAGAAAATTATTTTCGTCTCTAAGTTTCTATGCCAACGAGAAAAAGGGCCGTAATGCATAAATATACATATTCCTCATTTAGAAAAGAAACGAAAAGACGTTAAAAATGACTCATGTTTTTTCCTTTCACGGAAGACAAAAAGTTATGTTTTTTTATGGACATAAACCCTTTTATTTAATTATGTGGTTAAAATTTAAATTTTTTTTCATTTTCATCTGCCCATATTATTTATGTAATATGTAACTAATTTACAGAAGTTTCGTGTCCTAACGTAAATACTATTTGACAAATATATACTTGAGTAACAAATTATTCAAGTTTTTTTTGATTTTGAATAAATTATTATTGAAAAATATTACTATTCTTTACTAATTAAACTATATGGTACTTTAGAAACAATACAAAACCGTAAAATGTTTAAAGATATTTAACTTTTTTGTTCTTTTGTAATAAGCGTAAAAAAGGTTTAATTAGCAAAATCATTAAAAAGAAAAAGGTGCCTTTGGGTAAATGGCTATTATTATTTACTCGTGCTTGATTACATTTTTGATTATCCTCGTGTTAATATTTTCTTCCATCATAGTTAATTATTTATCCCACTTTGGAACTGAAGTACTTTTATGAATTTTATATGAATGTATAACTCAAGTTTCGATATTTTATTATTCTCTTTAAAACCGGGCATCGGAATAAAAAATAAATATTATGCTGTCAGTCAGTATATAACCATAGATATGAATAGATTTGAATGAATTGAATATTAATACGTTTTTTTAAATTGATGTTTTGAAATCCGCACTGTAGCTTGTTATCAAATCAAATTTTATGTGTTGTTGCCCTTGAAAATTTTTTATAACATATCCATAACCATATTAAGGAGGTAGTAACCTTTTTAAACAATGTCGATTTTGCTAATTGAAAGTTGTTCCTATATTCCGAATTTCAGGAGTTTTTCGTCATTATAGATTATCACGGATTTGTTGACGACAAATGATAAGTGATCGAATTATAATTTATGATCTAGAAATTCATATGTATATATATATATATATATATATATATATATATATATATATATATACATATATTTATATATATATATATATATATATATATATAAATTAAAAAATAAACAGACAATGGGAAGCGCCAGTGAAAAATGTGAATTTTTGTAGTGTTTTTGATAACTTATTTACAAAATAAGTCAAACATTTTTGCTACTGCTAGAAATTTTTGAATTATGCCAAATCCACGCTTCACCTATATATACTCACATACACGTAGAAGTATGCTATATTTCACTTAGCACATACGACAAATATCTCCAGCGGTAGTAATATTTTCCTAATTTCTTTATGTTCGGAAACAATATTGTACTTATTACTAGAATTTTCATTATTTTATACTTTTCAGTGCACTTCTTATTTGGTGGCAATTTGAAGTTTGTTAAATTTTTTAGTTAAAGGCTTTTCTATATATCTGTACACTCTATAAACGTGTCTAATGATATCCTAGTTACTTCATGCTTATATATATATATATATATATATATATATATATATATATATATATATATATATATATATATATGAATGTACGTACTTACTTCTCCACTTCCTTAATTTCTTGTTTATGTATCGATAAGTGAAAAGAGTCTTAATTAAATGACTTTCCGGTTCCATCATTTTACCCTAAGTTGTCTAAAAGAGAGATTTATGCCGCCCTTAGTCGCATCAGTAGTTTAGAGACTTTATTCTTCGATTACCATTAGATCTACATGCTTATAATTCGTTTACGGCACCTGTGGAGATATTACTCAGGATTTCTATGGCATATTTTTCATTTCCATGGTTAAATCCTAAATAATTTTGATGAAAATACACTGGAGCTATCATAATAAAAAAAGGATCATTCAAATTGGTTGATTAATGCCGGAGATACGAGTTAATATACACAAAACTAACTGTACTATCAGGCTGAGGAGTTCAATGACAGTGTATATGCTTGAGACCAATAATACTAATTTATTAACAGTAAATTTCGACCCTTAATCCTCCACTATTTAAGCAGACCGTACTCTCACAGCATCAGGGCTGAGGAGTTGGAATATGGATTCTAATGAGGGAGTCTCTATTTTAGACTAATATTACCAATTTAAACAGCAGATCTTCAAGTCTTACGATTTAAGCATAATACTAATTTAAAAACAGCAGGTTCTCAAGTCTCATGGTTTAGGTAGGTTGCACTTTTGCAGCATCAGGGCTGAGGGGTTGGAACCCGAGGTGCAACGACAGTCTCTGTGAGACACAAAATACTAATTTTAAAACAGTAGATCCTAGAGTTTCACGATTTAAGCAGGCAGTACATCTACGGAGCCAAGACTGAGGAGTTGAAACCTAAATTTCAATGGCAAAGTCTCTTCTTGTGATCCGCAGTACTAATTTAAAACAACTTTAGATTCTCATTGATTCTCAAGTTTAGGCAAGCAATACTCCAGCAGCATTCGGACGGAGAAGTTGGAACTAGAAGTTCAATGAAAGAAACTATGTTTGAGACTCGTAATAATAATTTTATAACAGCAATTCCTCGAGTCTCACGATTTAAGCTGGTAGAATCCCTATAGAGTCGAGACTAAGGAGTTGCATCAGGAGTTAAAAGTCAGTGTCTTTGATTATGACCCACAATTCCAATTTATGAAAAATATATCCTCAAGTCTCACGGTTCTGGTAGGTAGCAGAATTGCAGCGTAAGGATTTATGGATAAAAGGTTGAAATTATTATGATATTGTGTCGTCATTGGGACTAAATACTTGTGCGAAATTTCTTGACATTTTTTGAGTAGAATTAGTTGAAAAATAGATCGCAAAATTTGAACCAACAACAATATAAGGAACGTGAAGCTAAATAAAACTGTTTAGTGGTCCCATTCCTCTGTACGTGTAATTCTTCTCCTCGATGAGTTTACTCCTCATTACTGAAGAGTTTCTGTCACCAACTCCAGCTTGATCATTGTACTCAGATTTTGTTAAAGCACAAATTTATGTCACACAAAAAATACAGTCGAATTGAGAATGTTCTTTTTTTGAAGTCGGCTGATAAAAACAAAATATAACGCCGTCTAATTTATTTTTAATAGGAACTTAATTAGTTTTGATAACGAAATTAAAATTTTATTATGTATGGGCATAATAAAATATGAAGCAATCTTATATTTTGAAGCAGTTAATTTTGTTGTACAAAGTTTTCTTCTATCTATTTTATCGAAGTTTTTAGTTATAATGGCGTCCTTACTTATTCTGCATGTAAAAATTAAATGTTCATTAATTAATTACCAAAATTTTTGTTGATATTGTCTAAAATGTACTCTTTCCCAAATTAAGTTTTATAAAAATAAATAATGTGTGGAGATGCTGTAAGTTTATATGGCTTACATGCCGGATTAGAATTTTCAAAAATTTGCTGTATTTCAAAAGATTTTTTTATGGAAATAATTTTTTTAGACAAAGATGTAGCATTTCCAAAAATCTAGTATTATTTTTTTATTAATGCATCATTTTTTACCAAAAAATCGCTAAAAACTCATTCTAAAACTAATGTATGATTATTTTTTTGTAATATTTTTTACCATTTGGGTTAGCGTAATTTTGAGTCAATTTTATCCATCTAGCAAATTAACCTAGCTTTTATTCTTTTTTTTATCATTTTTCATCCCTATGGAATAAGAACTGTGACTTTAGGGGGTCTTAAAATTATCCTATATTACATATACTTTCAAATTGACCTCAGAATTGGTATGTGCAAACCTTGATTAATGTATATATAATGATATCACTTCAAAATTCAAGCCGTGGTCTCTACTATAGGTAGATTTCTACAAAACTAACCTATTTTATTTTCTAATATGAGTATTATGGCGATAGCCGCAAAAATAATGTATTTTTTGATAAATATTTTTTCTAATAAAAAATATTTCTCTACTTGTACTCATATACAAACTCCTTTCTTTTAGAAGTTTTAAATTACATTCAAATAAGACAAAATAATGGATAAACTGAGAAAGGAAGGAGAAATGTTTAAAATATATATTTATCTTTATTTTGACGTTCTAAACGTGTCTCTGTAAGTTTTTCATAAAAAAAATTGGTTTCACTATTAACTGTTTTCGAGATATAGGCAAGGAGTGGAAAGTACGCATCACTCTATAGGATGATTGAAGTGATCACACTGATTATACAACGGGTATCTATGTAACTATTTCTTCGATACTTCCTCATGGAATACCTGCACTTCAGTATTAATTATATCATATTAGCTAAATCCAACGGAGGTGGGAAACCTTGTGCACGATCTTTGTGAGAATGTTTTACATAAATCTATATGAAGTTTCGCTCGGTCATAAATTGCATATTGACAGCTTCAATCAATACTTTAACATTTTACATGGGAGAAAATTACGAGTTTACAGCCATAAACTTTTTAAGATAATACAAATTATATTTGAAATATATAAAAACCGGCGAAACATAAAAAGTAAGGTTCCATAGCTTTCGTAGAATTAGTTAGGACATGATAAATTTTTGAAGCAAATTAACCAAAATCATACCTTTTGAAAATTCTAATTAAATACTAGTAGTTGCTACTTTCCCACATTCCCACGGTCATCGTGAAGCTTTGCATTATGTGAACAGGGTTAAGAACGTGATATAGTAAATTAAATCTTAATTTCCCTGTTAAATCATTTTCCTTCCACTTTACATGCTATGTATTAATTTAGATCCCCGTATCAAGCATATATTGGCAAAATTTCATTCACATGTATCTAAAACTGCAGAAACTGTGAGGTTGTGATGGATGGAGGAACATAAAATTATAAAGGTTTCTTATTTAACTATGGAGAAGTAAGAAAATCAATTCAACTCATAATTGAACCTACAAATGACCGGCGCAGATCGCAAGTATGTAATAAATGGAAATTGGATTATATGTAATAGAAAATTGCCAAAATATGGTAAGTATGCATGAAAAATATATAAGTGACATCCAAAAAAATTCAACATGAAAGGAAAGAAATAATATCATTATTTATTTTATTGGTAATAAAAAGAAACAAAAAATTACGAATTTAAGTTTTTAGCTATGTGCCTTCCTTTTGTAAAATTCATTACAAAATAATATTCTAAATATTCTATTGTGAGATTGTGTTTTGTATCATTTAAAATAGTTTTGTAAATTAAGAAATTCATTCTTCGTACACTGATGTCACCGGGTATTTCTCGCAATTAGGTTCTTTCTACATTAGCAAATATTGTCTCCGACAAATTTCACCCATACCGTTAATGAAACTATTAATTGGCACGTAGGCTCGAAGTCTGGGTTATATTACTTTTCCGAGAATATTTTTATTCAACTGCAACTACCTTGAGTGTCGAGTGTTTTCGTGATCTCTGGTAAGTGGAAACAATGAATACTAGTCACAACGATGTTTTTATCATCTGCGTTGTTGAAACCTTTTGCCAAGGCTTTTATAACATTAAAGTATTGATTGTACTACTGTTTCCAGCGACGTTTTTGGTTATGGTCAAATGTCAAACGCATAGTAAGAATGATTTGTATACGCCATAATGTGAATTGGTGCTTTAGAAAATTTAGGGTTTTATACTTTAAAGCTTTTATTTTGTCAAAATAATTTTATTTTAATTTTCAAACGCGTATTGTACATCTACGGCTAAATGACGGATACCATATTTGAAGTAGTCGCCGTGAATCAAATTATAATAAAATGCCTAGTGGTTTTTAGCTGCCTTGATCATAAGTAAAGCAGCGCCAGAGAGAAAAATATGTATTTTTCACAGAGGTGGCATGTATACTGGTGGAGTGTATCATTCACAAATGTGGCGATAATAGAATGTTGTATATTTTCAAGTTCTTTGCACGCTACCAGATATAATGAATAGGGCTCGAGTTCTGATTTTCGGATGATTTTCGGATTATTTTTCTGGCGATCTGCAGTTTTTGCTGCTGAAGTCCAGATAATGCTATTGGTACGTAATTCTTGGAGAATATTCTGATGAATTATCGATACGTAATTTTTACCAAATGATAATCAAAATATAACTAATGAATGAATATTTGGTATATTTTCATTAAAACAATATTTTCTAAGAAAACCTTTGAAGATTGACTCGTAACTATCCTTCTATTCAAACTATATGACCTTTCACAGATGGTCAGAGATATTTAGAATAAAACTACCAAAAATTCACACAGTTGGGTCTTTATTTAGGCACATAACCCCAAATTTGTTTAATTAATTTTTTTAGTCTATTTGTGCAAAAGTCGGGTTCAAAATTTTAACCGACGACACATTTTTTGGAAGTAAAAATTGATTTAATAGTACAAAGTTGGGGCATATTTTGTTAGCGAGTAAAGGTTTCTTCTGTGTAACATTAATTTACGAGTTGCGTCATTTTATCAATAAACGACACAAATAATCACCTGTCTCATTATTTTTCCAGACATGAGGCTGAGGTCATGTTATTCGTAACGTATTTTATAAAAATAAGAATCTATTTATCAAAAGTTATTTAATAGTAATGAGATATATGACAGTTTACAATGTGCAATCAAAGCAACATAAAGCAAGTTCGTTATCTGTTATCCTAAGGAAAGCGGAGATGTGGGGCGCCTATCAACGCCTTAATATGTTGTAATCAAGTAATTTTCCTTCGGAATAGCATTAGCATATTTACAGCGGCAAATTGGAGTGTAAATTGAGAATTAAGTGTTTTAGCCTTTGAATGAGAGCTGCAAACAAAAGATCAGTTGGACTGCGTGAAAAGAGACTGACGCGGCTTTGTCACCGAACTTTCCCGCTTCTGCATCAAATTGTATTAACACAACTGAAGTTTTGTATGTAAGCTGATTTCATTATGGTTATTATTTCCAGAATTTTATTTTTAAAGCTCCTTCAAAATTAAGTTGAATGTAAACAATAATGCTTTAGGGCGAGAGTTTTATACTTCTAGGTTGGTCGGTAGGCGGCTTGCACTAATTAATTGATTTATAGGTCGCGTGTGTTAAGCGTAATCTGCATTATACCATTTTAATCAGGACGCTGTTTAAACGATCACGTGATTCGAAAAGGTTTAATTGGCATATCTGAGATTATTGAACTAGGAAACTTATTATATGATCTTTGATATAAAGCGTTGTCGAGAAGCTCGACCTTGCAATGTTTATTGCTTCAATTTACATTTTTAATCCAGTGTTACAATATGTACTGACTAACAAATATAAACGTTTATTCTTTTTTGGTAATTACGTATTTGTTTGTGAAAACCTACCTCACTGGTTTATAGAAATTACAGAATATAAAAAAATGTACTGGAAATCAAAGTAGATGGCAGTGGGGATTACTTAGGGAGCGGACATGCTTTTTAATACTTTCCTGGGTAAGGATTTCCGAGATGTGCTCTGAAAGAATGATACTTTTTATACGATGCGCAGTAGCCATATAAAATGTATCAGGTCTATCTTGTGTTGCGTCTGTTGTCAAAAGTTAACAAATTATAGTGCGTAATGTTTCATATACAGGTGATCTAAAGAAATGGACAAATTTGCAGAGGTTTCAAAATCGATTGCTTATTTATGCAAATTTTGAATTTAATCGAATTTCTTCATTTATATTTAAGGAATATGATCAACTAATCACAATTTTTCACACAATCTTATAAGCGACCTGAACGCAGTGCTGTGCAGTGCTATTGCAATACATTACTTTTGTCTGATGTCTAGTGTCTTGTGGTCATATTATGTGTACATAATTTGCAAATGTACACAAAACTTGAAACTATTGTTTCACTTTTGGTGATGTATTTTATTAAAAAGACGATTTAAAAAACATACACGTGACATGTAAATTTTGCATCTAGTTTCACAGAGAGGCGATTTCATGGTTATTTCAGTCAAATTAAAAGTAACCACGTTAACTTGTAGAAACTGTGAAGGAAAAAATGAAAATAAGTATTGGAAACAATATTTTGAAAGTACGAACATTATGTTACCTTTAACATTATATTATTGTGCTTGACAAATAGACGTTATCATGAATTGAAAGATTGGGATCACTGATTTATGTAATGTTTTGAAATATCATACGAAAATAGAATATTTATAATTAATAGAAAATTATATTTAAATAACTAAACGTAATTAATAATAACCTGTTAGTTATGAGTAGAACTCGCACTATGAGGGTTGCGTATACACTTAGGCACATATACACATTTTATAGAATATAGTCTTCCCTGTACATAATTTAGAAAATCAATAAATATTTTCACCATTGAAATATTTTGCCTAGTATATATTTCACAGACCTTAAATTATTATAATTTTTTTATTTCATCGGTCGGTTGAAAGTCTCAGTATTTAATTTCAGATAATTCGAGAAATATCACTGAAATGTCAACGAAGTATATATGCTCTACCTCCATAACCGAAGCTGCTCAATCAAATATGAAAAAGTATGTTTACTTGTAGTTTACTTAAAGTTTATTTGAAAATCATGGTGGTGATTTCAAATCTTATAGTTATTGAGACTCTAATGATATTTTAACTATTATAAAGATATAAGGATGTACTGTATTATGAAAAATATTATTACTACTTCTAAATAGTTTAATTCGAATAATATTTACCTTCAAATACATACGTACTCTTATGTGCTTGCAGCATCCCTGAATTGAAAATTCCGTGCTTAATAGGTGTTGTCCTTTTTAGGTAAAATTTAAAACTAGTAAACCAAAATTTCAATAAGATACATTTTAAATGTGGTCAGAATTTTTACCAATTTCACTAATCATCATAATTTCGGGAAAATATTGTGACACGTCTATGTTAATAACCACTGTCACGAAAAAGAAAAGGCATATTTTCAATAAATTAGGTCAATAACAACTTCTCTCTGCATTCAAATCTTTTCAGACTCCATTGCCAAATACTCTAAATATTTTGAAGGGAAGTTAGGGCATCTACTATTCGCCCACTGAAACTATTTGTACAAAAAACAATTAAATTTTACTGCTTTAATAAGATACAAGAATATTAAAAAAACTCATATGGTTTATTTTCCTCCCTCTAAAATTTCCATATATATATGTTTGAGAGTATTAATTGAGGTACATTATCAACATGGCAAATTTCAAGTTACTACATCAATTGGTTTCTGAGAAAAACACTTGAGTGATCTTGCATGGATTTGGTTTTTTTTCCTTTGGACGTAAAAAACAATGTAAATCTGTGCAATTAAAATTGGAACCTAAAAACAATTTAAATTTGAAGATTGACCTAACTATCTTTACCAACATCACAGGATATACTGTGAAGGAAATGAAATTTACGTGCTTTATCAGAATTTATTTCAGGTAATAAAATAATAGTTTTGCTCGCAGAATAATAGTTTTTTGTACATATTGTAATAAGTACTGAATTATTTTAATGATATTTTCCTAGCTACTTTCAACTAGTAGTTTCGTTAGTTTCGTTATTTCCCTAGCTACTTTCAACTAGTAGTTGTAGTTTCGTTAGAGTTATGTCCTTTATGACAGTTCATAATATATCACAGCTTTTTCCACAAACGTACTTGTAAAAACTGTTTAGAGTATACATAAAAGAATTATTGTTATAATTAACAGAAAATTATATTTAAATAACTTATTAAAGTATTATATAAGCTTATTAAAGTATTAAAAATATGTCATGATTGTAATAACATTTTAGAATAAATGGGAAATTCAATAACCTGAAGTATAATCGTAGAGCTGCAAACATCTACATTAAATTAATTTATTTTAAAGAGATAGTTGTGGATGAAAATTGTAATAATTTAGAATTATATATTTATTGTTATATGATTATTTATAAATCGAAATGTTAATAAATTTTTTTGAAAAATAATTTATATTTACCGCCATCTCTATGATCGATAGCATTTCAAAAACTTGACGCTTTGTCAAATGATTACATAATTTGTAAATTTGTAAAACGATTTGGTTAATTGTAATAAGCAGCCAAGAGTGGGCGTTTAGTTTTAAGCTATAATTTATCTTAATTGTTTACATAGTTTTCCAAAGTTTTAGTGCCAATATTATTGAATTGAATTTTAAATGAAATACAAAATAATTTTAATGAAATACGAAATAGTTTTTGTTCCATTCTATTTTATTTCGAAAATTGTAAATTGCCATTGGTTATTGGTACTCTTATTTCTCTCGTTAAGTTTTTGGCTAGTCTTTTGGAATCCTGTCACAAGAACACATATATGTCCTCAGTAGACTCTTGAATCAGCAAGAATACCAAGATTATATTTTTGCTGTCGCAAGACTCAACTTTGAACTCTTGTCGAGAAAGTTTGGTAAATAGTTGAAAGCCAGAATATTAATTATACTTTCTGGCTCGAAAGCTTCTCTGTGTTCAGTCGAAAAGTGTTAACAAAAGTTATATATAGAAAAGTTATAGAAGCATTTCCGATTCTAGCGATAAATAAATAGTAATGGGACACTTCGAGAAAGCTCTACAATTGTGAGAAACAATTACAAAATTGATTTTAAAATATCGTGAAATTTTTGTGTGTGACGATAAATCTTTGTAAAAAAATATAAAGAAAATCAATAAACCAATCACCGATTCCGATCGTTTTTTTATTTAATTGCACTGAAAGTTTAAAATTAAAAATAAGGTCCTATTGAGCGTTTTCTTCATAAGGCAGCTGGCTATGATAACAAGATCCTGCACTCGTAGAAGACATCTAATTACCATCTGGAGGAGCCGCAGAAGTTCCCGAAATTCGTTTGGTGTTTCTAGGTCAGTAAATGTAATTGATTTATATACTTGGCGAATATCGTTTTTCGCGAGAGGAATGTTAAAATTTAAATGTTATTTTTCATGAGCAACGATCTTACAGTTAGTTATTTAAACTGAGTAATTTATGATTAATTTAATTTGATAAATATTATCTGTTAAAGTTAGTATTCAAGGTTAGGACTAATTTGTTCGAATGGTATTTGTGCCATTCTATACGCCTACGCCACAACAAGTTGCATTTCTACGACCTAGCAGTTGTAAGAAAAGAAGTTGGCACACATATTATATTTTAATGTTTAAAGATACTATGGGCATAGAAGACGTTTTGCCTTCAAGAAAAAAAAAGAAAAAAAATTTCATGAGGGAAATTCACGCTGATTTGTCTGTAGCAGTTCTAAGATATTTACTAGTTTTTGAAATTATTAGCTACGTTGTAATTCGAGATAATTAAATGCTGTTATATTACAACTGCAGTCACAATTAGATAAGTATTGTAAATATAAGGCGTAGTAATATCTGATAGGTTATATAAATATTAGTCCCAGTATTTATAATATATGCACTAAATTATCATGAAAATACACTCAATGCGAGAGTAACACAAATGTTCAAAATCTTGGTTTAATTTAAAATTTTCTCTTTTTGTTAATTATTAATAACCGAAGTATGATTGGACAGATAAGAAATAAATCCATCAAACATAGTACGTTATTTTCTGACGCATTCACTTTCCGCCAATTAAAAAATAATTTCCTATGGAAACAAATATAAAGTAAATTCATTAATCGGTATTAACAGGGTATCAAGTGGCTACCAAGTACTTAATATTATAGGATACTGTGTTCCTAACGCGACAATTCTTAAAAGCATTCTCGGGTTTTGTATTTGGGTATACGCTATTTAGAACAGTCTAGCATATTTACAGCTGCAAACCTGGGGCTGTAACAAATAGAAAATTAAGCGTTTTAGCATTTGTATGAAATACGCTAAAAGATATCGGCCACTTGGACAGCGCGAATAGAGATCGCTTTGTCTGCGATATTTCCTGCTTTGAATCGAATTATATGAATGTAAATTCAATTTGGCATGAAAGTAATTCTTGTTGCTAATGTAGAAATTTAGCTTTTAAAGCATATAACATTTTTTTATGTAAACAGTTTTGTTCTAGAACGACCCAAGCTAGTATCATTTGGTGTGTTGGTGGGCGGCACATTCGATTATTGAATTTCCACTCTACGCGTTCCACGAAGCTCTTTATAGTAACGTGTATTGTAGCCTAAACTATCGCTTGATATGAGTACGGTTTTTCGTTGCATTGGATTCAACGTAGTTTATAAAAAAAAATTAACGTTCGTTACATTTGCCTGTGATTTTTCTAATACTAGAAATAAATGATTTTATGAAAATCATCTTTAATTTTCGTCAGAAATTTTTTTTTCAAAATTACACCTATTGCAAAAATATCAACTTAAGAATTTTTAAATGACTTCATTCTATTTTCATCGAATATTCTCTTCAGATACCAAATCCAGAGACACCTTGAAAGTTTTGTATAGATTAACTGCATCTATGGACAAAACTGCTTCAATAGTTTCAAAATGGTGGCGGTTTAAAACTCAAATAAGTAACAAATACTCATTCTCAACAACAATACTTAAATAATACATCGTTTAAAAGACGCAAGACATAAAATATTATAACTTTTGCTTTAAATTTTCTCTCCATCATTTTTTTTAAACAAAGAGAAATACTCTTATCTCAATATCTACACGTGCGCCCATGATATTTATAATATCTTTACATGACATAATTTCATTTTTATGAATCTTCACCAAAGCGTCGGTATTTAATTAATTAATATTTATTTTTTTCTCGTTTAACATACCTATTTATAGGTATGCAAAACTAAATGACCTGATAAAGCCGTAAAACAAAATTAACCGCCAATCTAGTCTTGTTACATAAGACAAATATTAGGAGGTTGCGCTATATTATTTATAAATTAAAGTTAATTAAATAAAACATTTAAACAATAAAACATTATTAAATAAAACATTTTAGCTTTCTATTAAATAGATAATATAGTATACAATGTTGCTTCGCAGAAATAGGGTAATTATTTTCAAGAATTTTTGTCGCAAATCAAAATGTAAACTTAAAAGTGGGTTTTCGGATAACTTAAATACAATTGTTGTATTTGTCCCTCATGCATTGGCCTTTATTATTTTATTTTCATTAACAGTACAGACCATATAGGTAATCAACAATTATAAAATTCACCTTCCGAACTGGACTTGCACTCGGTGCTTTTTTTCATAACTTCTTCCAGCTTAAACCTTGTGTTTCTTTTTTGTGGTGCACGACGTCGTTTACTTTCTTGGATGATCTATGTAAGTACGTTTGTATATTTGTACCTTAGCGTTGAATATATTTTGTTAATTTCAAGTACTCATTTTATTAATTTCAAGTACAATCCCGTGTGTTATTTCAATCCGGATAGCGCATATTATTACTTCATTATACACACATGCACACACACACACACACATATACACACACAAAAAGAATCGCAGTATATTGTAACGATCTGTGCTGTCAGACTAAACAAAGTTAACTTGAATGAAAAAAACTTTTCAGAAACAATCATTTTTATAATTTTCCGTTTTATAAATACAGTTCTGTTTGGTCAGTGAAATGATTATTGTGTATCCGTTTTCTGTTTTCATTAAATTTAATATTTCATTAGAATATTCTCGTGAATATTCTAATGAAATCTTAAATTCGTAGTTTCTGAAACCCAATAATATCGGAAGAGACATAAAAGCTTAAGATATAAAAGCTATAAAAGATATAAAAGAGAGATATAAAAGCTTACTCAGATCAGTACTTACATATGCATCTGAAACGTGGACATTGTCCCAAACTGGTGAAAAAAACCTTGCAATTTTCGAACGCAAAATACTCAGATCCATCTTTGGTGGGTTCTTTGACAATATATTTTGGAGAAAGAGAACCAATTCCGAACTTTATTGCTTATTTAAAGAACCAAATATAATAAAATTTATAAAAGTTCAACGTATGAAGTGGATCTGCCATGTAATTAGAATGTTGGAAAATAGAACGACAAAATATATTTTTCTGGCCAAACCAACAGGCTCAAAAGGAAGAGAAAGACCCAAATTAAAATTGTCGGGCTGCCTACAAAGTGTGTTCGACGTTCTCAACATAACAAATTGGAAAACCGTGGATCCCAGAAGGAGGGCTTCGAATAATCTGCATCAGAAGGCCAGGGTCCACCAAGGACTGTCGACTCATTGATGATGATGATGTTTCTCGTGAATACGCATTACATGAATGTATAATATTTAAAATGACAACGACTGCATATTGTTCCCTAGACTATGTGATTAAGGTAAAATTTCCAATTTATCTTTTGATAAAAACGACGGTATAATTGGTAGACGGGAGCCGATTTTAAAACCAAATATTCTTAATAAATCTTGTTTATGGAATTTTCATCGCAATTTATAGGATAAGCTTTGGTGGTTGACCGACAGTCTTATTTAGAATAAAAGATTTTGCTGGCCTTATTTATTATTCAGAAACGAGTGAAGGTGGAATAAAGATTTCTTCGATGATCTAGTTAATTTGATAAATTCTGATAAAAACATGTTAGTATTGAAAAGCATTTATTGTCATAGATTATGGAGAGACCGACAGGACGGACGGAGTTTATACCTGTTTTGTATTCGCCATTTTGCTGTAAAATACCAGAAAGCTCAACCTATTTTTATCTAAAATATTTTTTAATTGTAAAGTGATTTTTGTTAAATAGACTTGAACTTGTTTGAGATAATGAAATTAAATAGATAAATAATTTACTATAAATTATTTTTTAAAAACAGTCAGCATAACTTAAATATATTATTGACAGGCAGAACTGGTACTTAGCCAGTTATTCTAATAATATGCAGTATTCACCATAATATTACTGCTAGAGTAATCGTACATTCTATTAGCGCCATCTGGCGATAAGTGAAAACAATTTAATTGGCGTATTATAATTTATTTGTATGAAGTTCCTATCGCATACAAATTGTAATGAATCAAAATAACTAAGGACAAAATATTGTATGGTGTATAATATAGTATAATAACTTAAGCAACTCAAGAAATCAAGATCTGCCAATTGTTTTTTATAAATTACGGAATGCCCATTATTTTCATACCTCGGAAAGCACACTAACCAAAATTACGGACTAATGCTTTTAGAAAATATTTGTATTATATTTTTTATAATAATAATAATATATTAAAACAGTAACGTATTTAGGGTTGAAAAAAAATTTCCGTGCTCAAATTTTGTTTTTAATTAATATTTTTTCACGCCTGCAAGTAAAATATAAGAAAAGTTTGTGTTTTGGTGTAAATAATAATGTTCTTTTGCAGAATAAACCTATTTTTGTAAAATTTAAAATATTTAGTTTTTTTTAAGGTCCATAATGATTTCATTTCGCATGATAAAGCAAGCAATTCAATTTAGTCAAGTGGTTGACATGAACTGAATTCTCAACTAAAGATTACAATTTCGACAAAGTAAACCTACTAAAGACAGATAAGAGGAATGAGATATGAGAGAGCCTATTTAAAGAAGGGCTTCTAAAAGTAAGCCTGCTTTAAACATTCCATCTTTCTCATATTTCCCCAATATTTATCATTAGAAAATCGTATCTGATAATTTTGATCCAATTCCTAAAAATAGAAAAAACATAGAGATATAATAAACCGACAACTTCCACTTCTGTAACCTATGTCGCTGAGAATATTTTTAGTGATATCTACTTTTCATACGTGATAAGATACATATAAACAAAATAACAGAATACTAAGTCCATGTATACACCAATATACAACGTTATCGACCGCTTACTATGGGTAAAATGACCCATGATTTATTTGTCATAGAAAAAGTAATTTTGCATTTTCGGCGGTCTGAAAGTTACATACTATTTATAGGGTTTAACCGAACACTGATTATCTTATTATGTACAAGAAATATTTAATTGTCAATTTGTTTAATTATTCCGGTTTTATAATTATCATTGACTTCTAGTAATATAATTTACTATTCAATTCCATATCATTTCTCAATATTTCTTCTGTTTAACGATATTATTTAAAGTAAAGTTTGTTATGTCTTTAAAAACAATATGCCTTCCTATATTCTCTTTAACTTTACAACTTTAAAAAACAAAGCCTTGCGTTTGGCACCCTTTATATTTAAATAAATTACCCATATTTCCCATAACATATTTATTATAATTATTATGTATCCCAATTTACTGAGTTATACAAGATATTAATTAATATTTGTTAGACTGATAGACGATTTTCAATCAAAGCAACGTTAAAGCATGTTCATTATTTACTATCGTAAGAAAAGCGGATGAGTAACTATAGATGCGCGGCGTAAGACAACGCTCAGTGGATGTCGTATTCGAGTATGTCTCATTTGGAATAGCATTAGCATATTTATAGCGACAAATTGGAGCGGTGTTTAATTAAGATTTAAGCATTTCACCGCTTCTGCATCGAGTAGTATTAACACAAATCAAGTTTTACACGTGAGCCGATTTCGTGACGGTTACAATCATTACTATAATTATTTTGAGACTTTCGTTTTCAAGACTTGATAAGAGTTAAGTTTGATGTATGTAAGACTCTACTAAAGGCGAAAGTTTTTATGGCACTGAATACTCTAGTAATGGCTTGCTG
This sequence comes from Druceiella hillmani, assembly GCA_039881145.1. Classification (NCBI taxonomy): domain Eukaryota; kingdom Metazoa; phylum Arthropoda; class Insecta; order Lepidoptera; family Hepialidae; genus Druceiella; species Druceiella hillmani. The sequence goes on from JAYKKI010000059.1 coordinate 326,774, forward strand.
TAATTAACAAATTTTAATAGCACTTGTAACACCTAAGATGTATCACTTAAATTATTACACAGCTTCTGAATCTTTTAAATCTGAATATCAGCGGATTCAGGGTAATTGGGGTTTTCAGATGAAGTAGCTGTTTGGTATATCTAAACGAATAGATTTTTTTCGTGTTCTTTGCAAATGCACTTCCAAAAGAGAAACCATTAATTTCCATATATTATACTTCATTATATATTCAAGCAAGCTAAATACTAATGCTTCAAAGTTGAACTTCTAAAGAAACCTCTTACTCTTTCGTCATTCCGTCTCATGTAAGCAATGTTAATTAAAAAAATTAAACGTGGTATAAATTAAGATACGTTAAATTGCATTACGTTATCAGTTATAAAGTCAAGAAAGGAATATATTACGGTAATCGTAAAACAAAAAGAAGAAAATTTTAGTGACATAAAATATTGTTCTGAATTGTTTATGTAATATATGAATATGTTACTTGAGAAAAAATGTTGTATTCATTGCCTTGATATTATTAAAACATTAAGATGTATTTGATGAAAACATAAACGCCCTAGGCTTAGTTTCCTGGCGATATGCAATTTAATAACTGACTGACTAGCAGTGAAGAGCTCTATCGGCTTTCTCCACTACCAATATGTTTCACTTTTCGTTACACTCACATGTCTAAATATATGAATTCACACCATTGTGTCAAAATAAATTTCGCTTAAAAAAAAATCAGGATATTTTTCACTGTGATATACACGATAATGAAAGTGTCGTTGCATTTCTGAAATTTTCAATGGAGTAGAAGGTAAATACATATTAAAAGAGCTCATTATCAAATTGAAATTCAAAAGCGTGTGGCTGATCATCGACTACTACTGGATGTTGTCAGAAGCTTACAACATATAGAAAAAAAAGTAGGATAATCATACTTAAAGTTTTCTGTGTTCAGCCCGTTTTATATAAATTAGAAATTTCCTGTTTCTTCTCTCATTAAACTCAATTATTTTATGACAGTAAAAACATAACTCTTTGTAATTGCTTTATGAATATATGACGCTTATACGTCAACTTTAGTAATGAGAGAAGGGGCTAAAGAATGTTTTCCTTTATTTCTCACATTACATATACGAATATCTAAATACTGAGATTTGCTTGTAAAATTAGCTTCTGATATACTCGACGGCCATTTATATAAAAACTTCATATAATTTAATGTAAAATTCTCACTTAAAATTTTCGGCATTGTTTTTAAATAGTTTCGATATTGGAAAATATAATTAATAACTGGGTTTAAAGAGCGATTATTAATTAAAAATACTTGGGACTAATTTAACATGAAATATAAGTCCGATATCACTAACCAAAGTTACACACGGTATCAGAGATACGAAAGAGAATTGCGGTAAAGTGAAATTAGTTAGCATTAATTATTAAAAATGTTATAATGGGTATGAGGGTACGGAGTAATAAGTATTTACTCACATTAAACTCAATTTAATAATTTCTGCATATTATCTAGTTTATAGATTATTTAGAACTAAATTTCAGCTGGATGTTTGTTGATACCGTTGCAAAATAGGTTTTGTTTTATTGAAAAGTTTAGTGTCGTACTTCTTAATTTATATTCGTAGTTATTTTAGCACATAATAATGGCTGTTAACTTCACAGTATATAATTTTTCATATACGAGCCCAGTAATGCTACCTACAGAAGTTTTCTGGAGTACCCTGTTAAGTTTATTTAAACATAAAAACTTACTGGTATTTTATACATGAAATTTAGTGGTACTATTGTAGTTTATAAAGTTGAATGTTGTAGTTTGTGGCAATGGTTTTTATAAGTGTTATATAGATTTAAGCAGTCTGAATGACACAAATACGGAAAATATACTGGAGTACGCGGCAAGTGCTCGTAATGAATAAACGTTTTAAAATAAAAACGGATTAAAATTAAATATTTATTTCCTATTAAGGGTTTCAGTGAATGAAGTTGGTGTGGTGAGAATTTTAAATTTCCGTTTTTATATTAAACTTAGTGTACACATTTTTTTTCATTATATGAATAAACATTTTGCACGATCAGATTTCCACTATTTATGTATTTTAGAAGGAAACCTTCTTTCAATAGTTCTTATTGGACTTAGCAGGTTGTATGCTTTATATGCAGGTTTAAAACTCACATGAAATGTATGTATCAAATAATTAATTAAATTATCAATTAATATGTAGCACTAATCAACGTTCCGTGTACTTACAATATTTATTCATCATTTACTTCCTAAAAATGTAGCTGTTATTACAAAGGTTGCATATTGACAAAGTATTATGGTCGGGTGCTCTGTAAACAATTATTCCACCCGTAAGCACTTCGATGAATAATTGTACCCTTAAAAAAATATGACGCTAGTTGCAGTTACATAATTAAGGCTGTTAAGGTTGTTCTATAAACACTCACTGAAATTATGGAGGGTTTGCGTTCAAGTGTTTGAAAAATTTTACGCACCTTATTTTTTAAAAATGGCGTGAACATTAATAAAAATGCCATAATGCCTGAATTTCGACGTCAGGTGTTGCAATATATTTGTTAATGTTTATATTAAGAGATTTGGAAAAACGCTTCATGTTAATCTAATCTAATCCAAAAATCACACGAATCAATGAAATAGCTTAGAATCGAATTACTTGTACAAAAAAAGGATATTTACGTACTTTACACTTGACATCATTGCGTTGCTGCTTTACCACTATTTTAATTTTTGAAGTACAAAAAGCTAAAGACGGTCTATTTGTTTTTAATGAGTTCACCCGAACTGACACGTCTCAGAGCTACCATAAAATGAAGTTTGTATGGAACCATTTCGAGTTGGAAGTAAAAAATTAGCATCGCTCAAAACAGGATCGACTCGTCAGGGATGTCGTTGCTGCGTCGACGTCGTATGTGCTCTGGGAGACAATACTGCGAGAGCAGTGTTTCTATTTACGAACCTCACTGGAACTATTGTGTACTGTATCCAAATGCATAACACAGCATTTCCCCTGGTTTTAAACGTTTCTGTTAGCTATGCTTTTCATATAACTATACACGCTGTCTGTCTCATCTGTCACTGTACTCAAACGGTTTTTAAGAAAATAGGCTGTTAACAGTCTGATAGATAGAAATGCGAGTAATCACTTAAGGGTTCCGTTTTCCCTGTAGAGATACGAAACCATAAAAATAGAAAAAATCTATATTAAAAAATTATTGAGTTCGGCATAAAAAATTTCGGTCGTATTCAGCTTCTTTTTATAAATTCAATTTGCTGTGTGAAAAACGGTTCTTAAATTTATATTTTCACTCACCTTTTATGTACATACAACATTATATGATAAATAATATTATCGCACGTAATTAAAAATGTTGAGAATTTATTAATTAAAACTAATTCATCCTAATTATTTTAGACGTCCTGTCAGATTGGATATCCCAAAAAGGACTTGCGTGCAGCGAGATAAAAGGTACGTTCTTTGCTACTTTTTTGCGGTTCCGTACCTAAAAAGAAAATTACCTTATAAGATCGCTCACATATCTTTCCATTGCAGTCATTTTTACAGCAGTAAAACATATTAACCCGCACATATTTCGATACCTCACATTCGAAAATTATATAAAAAAATGGCAAAAAATTTGCCTTAACCCCCCACATATGAGATTATTGAACCTAAAATTAAAAAAAATAGGGTATTTAGAAGCCTAGGCAAAGATTGTAGTAAAACCATAAAGATTATTTTAGATGTCATAATTTTTGAGATTTGCAAAGTAATATATCTTATTAACTCAAATATTTTGCACTGTTCAAATTTTTCAAAATATTCATAGAAATATTAAGAAGAGAGGGGGTGGGAATAAACTCCATTTTTTTATTTTGTATATCATGTGCAGTAACATTTGAAAGGCAAGCCCTTCCAAATGCTTACTTAATGAGGAATACAGAGGTATTTTTTATAATTTTAAATTCTACATTTTAAAAAGATATTCCAAAAAATATGCAGAAATGCAGCATCCTCCCTTATTTCTGAAACTACTGAACCAACAATCATAAAAAAAACAAGATTGGTGTAATCGGACTAGAAGATTTTGGAAAAGCTAGAGCTATCATCCTAAATCTTACTTAAATATGCATCATGTTTTTATGCCTGTGAAAAATACAATAGGCAATACATTTACGTCCAGAAATGTAAAGTAAATAGTTTAATAGAAACATTACGTTATATAATGTAATAATTTAACAGAAATACTTTTAAATGTTTTTAACTACCTAAATATGTACTGAACCCCCGTAGCGCTAGTTCTATTCTATAAATGCGTGTACACCTTATAATTTTAAAGTATGCCCATATTAGTTACTTTAGCGTTGTATTGAAACTAAACTTAACCACTTCTCTATCTAATTATAACTAATTTCCAAGTCGGTATACAAAACGTGTGAAAGAAGAGCCCGTTTTATTAGGAAATAAATGATATTTCGCTTTATTTTATTTGCAGATCGTTAAATACAAATATTCGTGAATCTGTCAATCGCACGCTTGAAGAGGAATAGGAGAAATCCAAAGGTACAATATATGTATAAATTTTATGGTAGGTTTTATTTTTAGAGGGTAATTACTAAAATACAATGATATTTTATAACAGGTATATGATGCTATATTCTTTAGAAGATATTCGAGAGGCGATTATAAGGCAATATTATCGAACCAATAACATTGGTTATTGATATACTTCACCATATATTTGTTATTCTAGGACATAGTTTTATTTTAGGACATATTAGGTTACAACATGCTGGTCCCAAAGTAACCGAACCCTTAATTATCACATTTGTCGGCATTTATGCGCAATTTAAAAAATATATAAAAAATGTATAACCGGATTATAGGTTGGTTAAATAAAATAAAGAAAAAGGTATTTCTTTTTGCAGGGGCGTTGCAAATATTATAATCGTTTTCTTTGCATTTTGTTTTTGGTTTTTCCGATTAGCATATTGATTTTTTATTAATCTATTTTGCAGAAAAATATCCAGTATATTTAAAAATATGGCAAAATGATATTTTTCCATATTTTTAAATAAACTGTTGTAAGGAAAAATATTAATTGTTTCATTAGACAATGCTCATTCTTATATTAAAAAAAAATTTAATATAATGATTTATCCAGTTTCTTCAATTTCATGTTTAATTTCGAATAAATGGAAGAAAACATCTGCCTCGAAGATATCACAGATTAAACGCGATATTCAGTTGCAACGTTGGACGCTATAACAATGTTCAAGACTTCGGTAAGGAATAAGGTCAAGCCGTTAGATTCACCTGCAGTCAGGCGAGCAAACTTCTCTAGGTAGTAAGTCGTTCGTGACATAATTGCCAAACGAGAATGAAAATCACTTATTACAGAACTGCAGAAGCATTTCCATGCTAGTACTGTCGTACGTCGACCGTTGTGCCAATACCGGCCAATGGTTGTGCCAATGTCGTCTGTTGGGCCAATACCGGCGTCAGAATTGGGTTGGCACAGTTTGAGCTAAGAGGCTGATTTTGGCTAGATTAAGTAATCATGTATAAACTCTTGACCATATAAAGATTGAAATATTGGCAGCGATTGGTTTTTGTTTGTTCGAATTATATATGGTTGCGCTACTATTTAGTATGGTTTATTGGTTCAGACACTTTACCTCTATGTGGATCTTCGTCAGTCGTTCTCCATTTATCCCTTTAACCAAAGTTATTTAAATCAATCCCACAATTTATATTATTTCCCTAAATGTCAGGTTAATAAAAAATAATCGCGTGTAATACCATTATTATGGTCACACTGTCACAGCTTCTAATTATAAAAATAACAATAACAAAATTTAACCATATTATTTTAGGTAAGCCCATGGCGCAAATTTAGATAACTCTCTTTTACCTTTGTATTTATGTTCCTACGTTTGGTCCTATTGTTTTTCCAACCTGGAAACTTGGAGTATATAAAACAAAAAAATCAATTTATCCTACAACGAACCTAAAGATTTAACTAACACGCCATGACTCTTTTTTACTGCATATACTCGTATGCATTGATTGTGAGATGGAGGGATAAAGGAAGCACAGCAATATTAGTGCTAAAAATAATTAAATAAACATAATGTCCAAAAACAAAAAAAAAATGTTACTGTTACATTAGAGAAAACACATATACAGGCGCGCGTTTCGCGATAAAATCTACGCAATTTATTTCAATCAGGCAGAACCGTTAGATTCCTTCCGTAATAATATTAATTTTCATGCTTGAAATTATTTAAAAATAACTGAACGAGTTTAGCAGCACGTACATTTCTCTGATGCAACTATCAAAGACAATTTTTAAATTTTACAAATATATGACATAAGTTTTGAATTGTATACTCATTATGCCACTCCGCACCGAAATTTTTAAGTTTTAAAAAATACCACATAAACTTTAAAATATTTTGTATTTTTTCACTCGGCACTGAGATTTTTAAATGTTAAAAAAATGTGACAGCAAGTTTAAAATATGTACACGTCGTTCTACTTCGCACTGAAATTTTAGATTTTACAGAAATTATGACGTAAATTTTAAAATGTATACATCACTCCAACTCTTACAGAAAATTTTAAATATTTTAAAAACGTGGCATTAATTTTAAAACGTTTATAAATAATTCTATTCCGCACTAATATTTTGAAATTTTACAAATATTGTGACATCAGTTTTATACTCTGATATAAATCATACCAATTCGCACTGAGACAATGTTATAGTGTCATATTACTCAGTCGTGACATATTTTAATATAATGAAGTTATTTTTAAATAACTCATTAAATATGATTAAGAAATAAATATACGTGTGTAATATAGATATATATATATATATATATATATATATATATATATATATATATAGAGAGAGAGAGAGAGAGAGAGAGACAGACATTATTCGCTAATACAAAATAATACTTACATTTCGGTATTTTTTTCAAATATTTTACTTATTTCTCCCATATGGCGTATGGTTAACTTAAAAAAACATTTTTTTATTATTTTGCTAATTGTTAGTTGAGATTTCACGCATTGTGTATCACGAATGTTTTATAATACTTGCTACTTGCAAAATTTCATGTACATACGTCAAAAACTGTAAAAACTATTAGCGCTGCTTGTTTTGTAATAGAAACCTAAAAAACACCTCAAGCATCTACTGAAACAGAAAATTGCACTTCGTTTTCAAGAACGCTCTAACAATAACTGTGCTTATATACCATCTACAGTTCTTTCATGAAATTCAACCATAATGCTTCAGTATTATAAACATAGCCGCTTCTCTAGTATTCTCTCTGAAGGCTAGTCCCTACTCAGCTGTTGTAACAAAACTTTACCCAATAGTCTTTAACATTATATATAATAGTTGCTGTTAGAAGCAATGAAAAATATAAATTCTTGTTCTATAATTGAATTTACTGTTTATTTTCATGCGAGAGGGTAAAACAAAAGTTTCTCAAGAAAACGATTTAAAATTGAAGGCTAAAGGTTAAAGGGGTAATTCGGATTAATTTGCGTTTGAGATTAGCTTAAAAGAGTAGAATTACCAATTTACTTAATTCTTAAAATAATTTTGTTTTTCCCTGCATATACCCTTATTTCTTTTTATATTTGTCTTGTTCAATTGAAGATTTCTGGTTACAGTTAACATCAAATTTACATTTAACATTGTGTATTGCTGTTTAGAATAGAAGATCATGTCAAATGTTTAGTATATAAAATATATTTCATGTAAAAACTTTAAAATGGCAATTTTTGGAAATGTACTTATTTCGAAAAAAGGGGATGAATGTAATTTTCCTATATATTTTTTACATTTGAAAAGGTTTGTTATGAGGAATAGAAAAATATTTTTTCACAGTTTTAAATTATATATTTAATAAGACGTTCTAAAAATATCCAAAAATACAAAATTCCGGCTCCGTCTTTCCAAAGCTACAGAGTCAAAATTCAGGAATAGAATAGGATTGGTAAAGTCTGACTAGAAGATTACTGGAAAACTATAATGATTATATTATTAAATAATATGTACGCAAATGTTTATAAGTTATTATATTATATTTATGGAATTAGGCGGTGCTTATCCTTTACCGGAACCTATCGGTATTCTAAATATGTCAACTATCAATTTAAACCCCGGCACCCTATGCTCTAAAACCAATGAATAAGAATGCCCGCTTCTCGCTGCAATATTGTCTCTACAAATAGTCGTAATGATAACACTCGAGTAAATGAAGACGTTAGCTCAGTCGCTATGCGCGAGCAGTATGGCGTGTCGTTTAATATTGCATTAGACTTCGAAGTTGCAGAATTATGTATTCAATTGTTCATTTATTCCAGTAGCATTACTGCAACTGGCGCCGGGACAACTTGCTGCTCGATTTTGAACTTCTACTTGAGCACTGCCGTTGGTTCTGGACAATTTGGTTCTTTGGATGAAACTCTATTGCGCAGCGGTTAAAAGTGTAGTAATACCGGGATCGGGCGGCGATTCTGTCTTCTAAATGGCGTTATAGTAAACTTGTAATTTCTTCGTTTGGTGTTATTTCCTATTTATCTTTGATACGATTGTATTATCAAAGCGGGATAGCAGAAAGAGATCAAAATAAAGATGTTAATTATGGGTAGAACTCACACAACGATGGGCCTATAAACATTTAAAGGCACATAGTGTTACTATTAAACTATTTACAAATATCAATATTATTTTTCACTTTGTTTACGAACCCAAATAAGATTGATTAATTTTGATAATACGAATGATCAATAAATCAATAAATTTTATTTCAGGTTTTAACACTCGTATAATTGAATACCCACTTAGCCCCTTAACAAAACTGTACACGAACATAAAATTATGGGTCTTATGCGGGCGTCAACTAAAATATTTATAATGCGGCTACTAAAAACCAATGATTGTTCTATATATAGAAGGCAGAATGTAGGGCTTTAGGAGCCTAGGAAACTTGGAGTTTTGAGTTTATGCAGATATAGAGTCGAACGAACGTTTGAATGTCGTTTAAAAAAAAGAAAAATTTATGATACGGTGGCTCAAACTCCTGTTCGTGACTGGAAATATTTTAATACTAGGATGCAAAACGAAATGAAAAACAAAGACATAAAACGTAATATGCCACTATCAATTAAGTCTCCAGAAATTATTATTGTGGCTTCTATGAAACTTTTCGGTCGTGCGAAAATTAAAAAAACTGCGGAAACTTTGTCTTGGGTATTTATTTGTGGATTTGAGGATTTATTTGTGAAATGTATTTTAAAAATATTTATCAAAGGTAAGTCGTCGGATCAACTCGTTTTTTTCTCCATATTTATATAGAAAATGGCTGAATCGATTGAGTTAAATACCGTATTTTCTAAAGGAATTTCTGGTAATTGCTTTGTATTATTTTCAAGGTGCATACAGTAGTACATCGATCTGTAATTCAAGACATGATTATGATCAAAGACAAATAACTATAATGGTGTATCTTTTTAAAATACTTCGCGTTTAACTTTTGTCCTAATATCTATTTATGCAAATTAACAAAAAGTCAAATTAAATGATTTAAAACTTACATGCTTTAAGCTTCTGCTTTAAAATCCTTAAAAAATGTTTTTTTGAAGGTAATTGACTAATCGTTTCTTTTAAATTAAATTTATTGTTACAATGCTCATTATTATAACATTTTAAAATTTTGTTGTTATATATATATATATATATATATATCTTTTTCTCCATACTATCAAGATTGGATTTTTTTGGTTATTACAGTTTGATGCTGTGCTTGTGGTTTGTTGTATAAGCAGTACAAGATAGTGCATTTAGTCAAAAAAGGGAGGGAATAGGTCCAAAAAGATTATTTTATGCAAAACTGAATTTAGAATTTATATTGACATCTATATTTAATACGAAAAATACATATTGCATATTGAAACCGTCATAAAAACGTAGAATGTTTAATTTCAAATGGGTGTCAATAGATTGAGTTGATATTAATGTAAAAACAAAGCGTTGGTATGTAGATTCGGTATATTATTTAAAAGTTATCACATATTATATATTATCTCTAATTTTGGATGGAAAGTAATCATCACTTATTGGGCGTGAAGCTGATTAGGTTTCATGTGACTATTGATAATGAATTTATAGTTTTAAAACGACGTTTAATTTTTCACTTCATTTAATAAAGCTGTTACCAAAGGTTGACGATACTTTGCGTTCATTTATTACCTATGCTACAGATATCTTCAAGTCATATAAGAAATCATACCAAGTCCCAAACTTTCAGACTTGGCTCCGTTACATGATTTTACGTAGTACACACTAGTTTCCTGATTTTAGTCAGTATCCCTTCCAAAAATGTTCGAGTTTCGTTACGTCTTTCATAATTTATTTCCGCTCATCATTTCCGTGTACACCGTTCACTCCGACCTTCAGTTTTGAAGCTGCCGAAACATATTAGCATTTATTCATCCGTTTTCACCACCATGGTTTTATATTACATTCTTCTTGTAATTAGAAATAATTTTCTTTATTAAAAATTGATTATAAATTTTATTAATTCATAACTTTATCGCAGCAATGCTTCGGCAGTTGTTTTTCATCGATTGCTCTTCCAAAACAATGCATTTATTTTCATGATAGTTTTGGGTTCCATGCATTTAAAGACAGGGTAAACGGTATCTTTATAAGATCGCTAACGTGTCCGTCCGTTTTCTCAAAAACTATTTAACGTGAAAACTTTAAGTGTGGTGTAGTGTAAATTATATCTACCAATCAAAAATATTCATATGAAAATTTTAGAGAGTAAAAACGAATAACTCGATTTTTTTAAATTTCATATGTCCTTTGATTAGAAAAAGCAAGTGACAGGAATTCCCAAAAATATTTTTTCAGACCTTTACAAAAAGTAATTCTAGAGGTATTGTTGATAATATCTACAACAATATGTTATCTTATCTCAATCTGCGAAACTATTAAAGTGAAAATTATGGAAAACACAAAGTAAGTTATTTGAAGGTTATCGTAACTCTATAGCGATTATTCTAAATTTAGCAGTTTTATATAATTGCGACATTTTGTGAAAAATATTAGGAAGAAGATTCGGCTATATATTTTTAGGGCTAAAAATAATATTAATATTTGTAAAAAGTTTAATGGGAATCGTTCATATATTGTCAAGTGTATACCGAACCATCGTAATGCGACCTCTATTCGTACTTAACAGTTTTTTTACACAATTAAAAGTTCATTACTGAACATGATAGTTTAGTATAATCCTCGTTTAGTCGTCGCCATTTATTTTAGTGTATCTGTTGTGCTTCTATTTTCAATAATAGTCTATTTATATCATCATCAGTCTTTTCTTTTTCATTCTTCATTATTTACTCCTTTCATATTTAAGTACATAAACATAAATTTCCTCCATGTCCGTAGTTTGAATTATTGCGTTAAACCTTCATTGTGTTTTTACTTTACTACAACCAATATTTTGTACTTATTCGCATCTGTACATAAATCATTTTCCGTAGACTCCACAGTAATTTTAATTATTTATTACCCACTTATATGTATATAACGTTATTAAGGTATGTGTGGTAAAAGGTAATCATACTTTCATTTCGTGCCAGGTGTTCCTCGGTGATGTATTTTATAAAACCCTTGCTAGTTTAAAAGATGACCGTAAAATTAGGCAATGTTTCCTCATATGTTTACAATTATTTAACCGGTTAATTGATCGATCGTCTAATCTAGTACGGAATATTTTTTCAAAGTCTACAGCAAGGTTTCTCTTCAACAAATTAGTTTATAACGCATGGATTATTTTATACAGACGCCAAAGTAAGAAATCATAAAAGTAGAAAACCATGATATGTTCCTATATGAATGAACTTCATTACTCTTAGTTTATCTGAGTAAATAAAAAAAACGTGCGGGGATATTAAGATAGGCGAAGCACAAATATTTTAGCAAAGGTTACATTGTTTAAAGTCATCTATATATTCCGAAGATCTATCTAGAATTAATTGTTAATATGCCTTTTTATATGTTATTTTTGGTTTTAATTCCTGTTAGTAATACAATCTCAATGTCAAAGGCTTTCCTCTTTTTAGGATTTCTTAGCCCAAAAGTAAAAAAAGGGAAGTCTTTATAGATCATTTTTGTGAACGTTCATCTATCCGTCTGTCACAGTCATTTTCAGAAACAATGTGGCATAGAAATCTGAAACTAGTCATAGTGCTAAAGCATAATAATAATAATAATCATAATAATAATACTAATAATGCTAAAGCATACTAACCAGTATATATAATGCTTACATGTATTTATAAGACAATATTCAAAGTTTCATTCGAAATTGTGTATTGTTTGACACAACTACTCGAATTTTTCTAATTTTCACTTATGTAATGGGATATTAGTTAATACGGATTTCAAAACCAGTTATATCTATAAAATTATATTCACCAATCACCATAAAAAATATCTATAAAATTATATTCACCAATCCTCCACTCTCCTTCACCTCTCCCGGAAAAATAAAAGCTAGGAAAAAATAACCTTAATGTAGTTTATCTGAAATCCGCATAATTTATTTTAAACTCTATAATTTTTAAGATATTCACGATATTTTAATGCCTAAAAAGATATATTGGTGAATATATTTACATGGTTAAAAATAACTTTACATTTATAAATAGTTTAACAAAAATACTTCTACATTTAAATATTCGTATAAGTGCTCAAGCGTGTACGAAAACAACATAATGCAAATTCTATTCGTACATATACTTAACAAGTTTATTCTATTTTGCCTAATTTTTAATTTTGTCTTTATTTTTTATTTCAATAAAACTTTTGCTCATCGTACCACTTTATGCCAATACGGCGAATAAGTTGTTATAAAAGAAGTAAGACACTTTGCATAAAGGAAAATAGATCAGACAAAACATAGCAACAAACGAAAATAATACGAGTATTTGAGAGTTACTCCATTAAGGTACTTTGCTTGAATTTGTCTTTTGTTTTACAAATTGGCGTAATAAGTAAATCGTGTGTATCAACAATTTTCAAATGAATGAATTTAACTAAAATTTGGGTTCCATGATATTCCATGAATCATGGAACCCAATGTTGAAGTTTTACGTTGAAGCCCCATCATTTATAACTGGTTTAACGTGTTTGAGAGTGTTTTGTACCAATTTAATTGATTTTCTCCTTGAGAAAATACCCTCAACAGCGACAGCTGAAGATAACATCGGTGCTGTGCGGGGTATGATAAAGACTGACAAGAGTGCAGATTAATGCAGGTTTAGTTATTGCCATTGTTAATTGTTAAGTCCCGTTCGCGAAATATTAAGCGTCAAAGTGGCAACGAATATTTCGGAGACACATCGCCCTATTTTTTACCTTCCATTTTATCAGCCACGAATTTTGAAAATCTGATACAATTCCAATATTTCATATTTTTTATTGATTACGGGTTCCTACTTCATAAGTGTTCCCAAACACATTTGGTCAGCTTTTTTAGGTTGTCTTTCAAAGAGTATAAAGCTGGAGCAGGTATAACAACATAGGGAAACTGAAGACAAACTATATTATATTTTCTAATATTTATGATTAAGTTATTAATAAAAAAACTTATATTTTTAGTGGTAAGATTAAGAACAGGTGGTTTGATGATCTTTATATTTTTCGATTTTTCCTTGTTGTAAATTAATATTCTATTCTAATTTAATAACATAGTTCATAGGTTCAACCATTTTATCTGATCTCTACGTATTTAAAAGCATATCAAATTTTGCTCAATATAAATTTATGTTTCATATAAAAGCCTGATAGTACCCACATATCATTTCCTACTCGATGAAGAGAACAAGTACATTTTTCAAAATTTAAATTGTGGACAATACACAAGAAGTGAACTTCGTAGAAAACATTCGAGAAATGTGTATCTGAATTACCATCAATTATATTAACAAAGGCGCCATTGGCCTTACTTTTTGCACTTTGCTTAGCATATTAAAAAATAAACAGCATCCTCTGCTTTTGAGCACGCCGGGGTGTCGGAATAATTACGTTACTTCAAGTACACGCTACATTTATATCGAATGAGTCGTGGCGAAAGCCGCTACCAGAAAATAAAAGACATGTATAAATAGATTTAGCTAAAAGGGTTTTTTGATTAAACGATCTGCTTTAATAAAATTGGTCATTCCAAAATGTTATAATATACGATTTTATTTCCGTGGAATACATTTGACACGTGCCCTAATTGTTATTTTGTTATATTATTGTTATCGTATTTTACGAGAAGACGGGGGGCAATCATAACAGAGGCATGAACTTATTTTGGTTGGAAATCCTTTTAGCTGCACTCATTTCTTTTTGGTAAATACATATTCTTATATAAATTTTAGTAAAAATATTCCTTGACGTATTGACATTGAACACGATACGGTTGTGAAATGTAGTTATAAGCGTGGTGCTTAAAAGTAAGTGGTACGTGACATGTAATTTATGTAATTTCTGCATGTTTGATTTAGCGGGCTTTTTAATACGTATTTATTAGGTCGACCTGTAACTAACTCACTTAAACATGTAATGGAATATATAAAACTAAATTTCATGTTTTTCTGATTGTTGTATCATCCTGAAATATGGCAGTTGTGTATAATTCTGATAATGCAATAAAATGGTACTATCTGACTAATTTCACGAAGCAGAACCGGAAGTTAGGTATTTGTTATTTTGTTATATTATTGTTATTCTTTTATACGAGAAGACGGGGCAATAATAACAGTGGTATGAAATTATTTTGGTTGAAAAGGAAAGCTAAAAGTTGTTCTTATTTCTTTTCGGTAATGATAATTATTATTGATAAATTTTAGTAAAAATATTTCATAACATGTTGACGTTTAATACAGTACGGCTGTGAAATGCAGTTATAAGCGTGGTTCTTAAAAATAAGTAGTACGTGATAAGTCCTTTATGCAATTGTTGCATGTTGGGTTTAGCGATATTTTTAAAACGTTTTTATTGGTTGACCTGTAACTAACTAGCCATGAAATTAAAAATTTTCAAAACTAAATGTTTTATCGTCCTGAAACCTACGTGGCAGTTGTGTGTAGTTCTAATGACAACACAATAAAACGGTGCTATAGGGCTAGTTCAATGAAATAGAATCGGAAGTTAGGTATTGAACTCGATAACGAAATAACGTATCCTAACCGTGCTTGAACTTTTAATTATTGTATAATCATGAAACTTGGCAGTTGTGTGTATTTCTGATGATAACATAATAAAATGGTACCATTGGACTGTTCACTGAAATAAAACCGGAAGTGAGATTGGAGAATTGGATTGTGCCAAGCTTACCGGAAATACGTCTTGCAATACTGATACATTGACAGAGATGGAGAGGATGCGCGCTCAGTTGCCCACAGACGCAATTAAGAAGAAGAATAATCAAACAGTATTTACGATAGACGCCGCTGCTCTGTGTGTAAATATTTAATTGTGTAATTTATTATCTATAAACAATTTGCAAAGGCTTCCTTAAAATAAATGTTGCTAAAAAATTAAACCCCAATTTTTATTCTTATGTGCTACTTTATGCACCATATGTATGTAGTTAGTACAACACTTATTTTGGAGATGACTTTATTTAGTCGTGTCTTTAGTGTTGTTCGAGTTAATGATGCGGACGGGAATGCTTAACGAAGATAAAATTGTATATTGAATATTCGGTCGCTGCAACCCATTATTAACGGAGTGGACTTTACACGGAGTTGGTGCTTAAAATACAATAGAAAATTATGATAGTAGAATTTTAAATCACATTCTCTCCGTATTTATGTGTCATTATTATAAAAGAATCTTTCAAAACATCTTGCATACAAATGTATATATTTAAACAATGTGTAATTAATAGTGTTGATTTTAATTAAAAGTTGGATCTTTATTGTGAATTGATTTTCTAGTCTCTACTACTTCTTAATTTTTGATCTCATGGGCTTTTAAATCTATGAAATATGCTTCCACGCAACGGAAATTAGTTGTGGAGCAGAGAGAATCCAGTCTTTTCTTGTTACCATACAACTTTTTATAGTTTTTATAAGACTTCCATGTGTTGGATTAATTCACAGTTTTCGCTTATTCGTTTTTGGTATTCTTATTAAGTTTGGCAGCTGGTGGTTTAAATATAATAACAGATGGGCGTGCATGAGGTTGTAACTGCCAATGAAGGAAGCAATTGTGGTTAGTTCGGGTCGGGTGATGTTACATTGCATTTTCACTATTTACCTTCTTTCTATGGAAAGGAGTGCAATATTAAAAATTGCGCGAGAAAATATATTTAGTCATACAAACCTCAAAGTTGGTGGTGCGACAAACGTTGTCAGTTGGATAAATTCGCACGAATTTATCCGATTGACGATTTCACATGAAGAATACAGTTACGGTACAGTTGCGCCCGGAATATCGTAAGAATATTGCACTGTATTCATTTTTTCATATAAACTTTTGTGTTACAAAATTGCTATAACTCATTTCTTACCCATTGCATACAGTGGTAACCAAATTACAAATGGAATTCTGTTGCGAAGTTTCAAAGGTAAGGTATGGAAAGATAAATAATTTGTTTAATTAAGTTGTATTTGGTTTGGTAATAAATCACCAAATAATAATGTGTACTTTAAAATATTTCACTTTTATCTTAAATCTATGTAATCATCAAACTTTCAAAAATTAGACGACTAATTTAAAAAAATAACATTTTGCCGTGTTACACATGATTAACCCAAGTGGTCGAAAAAAAAAAATATATATATGTATATATATATATATATATATATATATATATATATATATATATATATATATATATATACATATATATACATATATATATATTTTTTTTTCGACCACTTGGGTTAATCATGTGTAACACGGCAAAATGTTATTTTTTAAAATTAGTAGTCTAATTTTTAAAACAATAAAAGTTTAACTTTGGTTTGATCTCAATATATCTTGTGTAAATTAGCACCTGTGAAAATAGCGCCAATTGTCAGTTTGGCAAAATGTAACGTATTGTCAAATATCGAGATGAATTGTCATTTATCTGTTCGAAAAAGAACTGGAAAACAAAAGCGTAACTTTCGTTTTTATCTAACTTCGCTTACTTTATTTAAATATTACAATGGTAATAGGTACTAAATTAATAAAATAAACTAAAAATGACATGCACTCAATGCGACACATTCACTTTTTTACAATTTATTCATTTACTTAATACCTATTTCATTTCCTGACATCTATATTTATTTTTGAAAATTAGTTAGTGCACGCGTACACAATAATTAAAACTTAAATAATTTTATTTTACAATGTAATTATCTACTTAACTAAATTTTATGTCCAAGGTGCCTTCCTCGTACTACAAGTCCTAATGGCTTCGCCAGTATTATAATTGCAAAACAAAGAAAACAAGAATGAATGAATAATGACGTAACTCTTTAAATACTACGTAACGTCGGTCGAAATGACAATAAAATAAGGGAAATATAAATCGACTTCCCCTTCCCCTTCCCCTTCCCCTTCCCCTTCCCCTTCCCCTTCCCCTTCCCCTTCCCCTTCCCCTTCCCCTTCCCCTTCCCCTTCCCCTTCCCCTTCCCCTTCCCCTTCCCCTTCCCCTTCCCCTTCCCCTTCCCCTTCCCCTTCCCCTTCCCCTTCCCCTTCCCCTTCCCCTTCCCCTTCCCCTTCCCCTTCCCCTTCCCCTTCCCCTTCCCCTTCCCCTTCCCCTTCCCCTTCCCCTTCCCCTTCCCCTTCCCCTTCCCCTTCCCCTTCCCCTTCCCCTTCCCCTTCCCCTTCCCCTTCCCCTTCCCTTCCCCTTCCCCTTCCCCTTCCCCTTCCCCTTCCCCTTCCCCTTCCCCTTCCCCTTCCCCTTAAAAAATAATAAAAGTTTAACTTTGGTTTGATCTCAATATATCTTGTGTAAATTAGCACCTGTGAAAATAGCGCCAATTGTCAGTTTTACAAAATGTAACGTATTGTCAAATATCGAGATGAATTGTCATTTATCTGTTCGAAAAAGAACTGGAAAACAAAAGCGTAACTTTCGTTTTTATCTAACTTCGCTTACTTTATTTAAATATTACAATGGTAATAGGTACTAAATTAATAAAATAAACTAAAAATGACATGCACTCAATGCGATATAAATCGACTTCCCTTCCCCTTCCCCTTCCCCTTCCCCTTCCCCTTCCCCTTCCCCTTCCCCTTCTCCTTCCCCTTCCCCTTCCCCTTCCCCTTCCCCTTCCCCTTCCCCTTCCCCTTCCCCTTCCCCTTAAAAAATATAAAAGTTTAACTTTGGTTTGATCTCAATATATCTTGTGTAAATTAGCACCTGTGAAAATAGCGCCAATTGTCAGTTTTACAAAATGTAACGTATTGTCAAATATCGAGATGAATTGTCATTTATCTGTTCGAAAAAGAACTGGAAAACAAAAGCGTAACTTTCGTTTTTATCTAACTTCGCTTACTTTATTTAAATATTACAATGGTAATAGGTACTAAATTAATAAAATAAACTAAAAATGACATGCACTCAATGCGATATAAATCGACTTCCCCTTCCCCTTCCCCTTCCCCTTCCCCTTCCCCTTCCCCTTCCCCTTCCCCTTCCCCTTCCCCTTCCCCTTCCCCTTCCCCTTCCCCTTCCCCTTCCCCTTCCCCTTCCCCTTCCCCTTCCCTCCCCTTCCCCTTCCCCTTCCCCTTCCCCTTCCCCTTCCCCTTCCCCTTCCCCTTCCCCTTCCCCTTCCCCTTCCCCTTCCCCTTCCCCTTCCCCTTCCCCTCCCCTTCCCCTTCCCCTTCCCCTTCCCTCCCCTTCCCCTTCCCCTTCCCCTTCCCCTTCCCCTTCCCCTTCCCCTTCCCCTTCCCCTTCCCCTTCCCCCTTCCCCTTCCCCTTCCCTTCCCCTTCCCCTTCCCCTTCCCCTTCCCCTTCCCCTTCCCCTTCCCCTTCCCCTTCCCTCCCTTCCCCTTCCCCTTCCCCTTCCCCTTCCCCTTCTCCCCTTCCCCTTCCCCTTCCCCTTCCCCTTCCCCTTCCCCCTTCCCCTTCCCCTTCCCCTTCCCCTTCCCCTTCCCCTTCCCCTTCCCCTTCCCCTTCCCCTTCCCCTTCCCCTTCCCCTTCCCCTTCCCCTTCCCCTTCCCCTTCCCCTTCCCCTCTTCCCCTTCCCTCCCCTTCCCCTTCCCCTTCCCCTTCCCCTTCCCCTTCCCCTTCCCCTTCCCCTTCCCCTTCCCCTTCCCCTTCCCCTTCCCCTTCCCCTTCCCCTTCCCCTTCCCCTTCCCCTTCCCCTTCCCCTTCCCCTTCCCCTTCCCCTTCCCCTTCCCCTTCCCCTCCCCTTCCCCTTCCCCTTCCCCTTCCCCTTCCCCTTCCCCCTTCCCCTTCCCCTTCCCCTTCCCCTTCCCCTTCCCCTTCCCTTCCCCTTCCCCTTCCCCCTTCCCCTTCCCCTTCCCCTTCCCCTTCCCCTTCCCTTCCCCTTCCCCTTCCCCTTCCCCTTCCCCTTCCCCTTCCCTTCCCCTTCCCCTTCCCCTTCCCCTTCCCCTTCCCCTTCCCCTTCCCCTTCCCCTTCCCCTTCCCCTTTCCCTTCCCTTCCCTTCCCCTTCCCCTTCCCCTTCCCCTTCCCCTCCCCTTCCCCTTCCCCTTCCCCTTCCCTTCCCCCTTCCCCTTCCCCTTCCCCTTCCCCTTCCCCTTCCCCTTCCCCTTCCCTCCCTTCCCCTTCCCCTTCCTCCCTTCCCCTTCCCCTTCCCCTTCCCCTTCCCCTTCCCCTTCCCCTTCCCCTTCCCCTTCCCCTTCCCCTTCCCCTTCCCCTTCCCCTTCCCCTTCCCCTTCCCCTTCCCCTTCCCCTTCCCCTTCCCTTCCCTTCCCCTTCCCCTTCCCCTTCCCCTTCCCCTTCCCCTTCCCCTTCCCCTTCCCCTTCCCCTTCCCCTTCCCCTTCCCCTTCCCCTTCCCCCTTCCCCTTCCCCTTCCCCTTCCCCTTCCCCTTCCCCTTCCCCTTCCCTCCCTTCCCCTTCCCCTTCCCTTCCCCTTCCCCTTCCCCTTCCCCTTCCCCTTCCCCTTCCCCTTCCCTTCCCCTTCCTCCCCTTCCCCTCCCCTTCCCCTTCCCTTCCCCTACTCCCTTCCCCAAAACCAAAATTATGAAGTGACAGCTTTGCTAAGTATTTACCTAAAGTTTACTGTCAAATGATGAATGTGAATCTCATTGTTTTTGAAAATTATACACGCCTGTGAAAATTGTAATGAGTATAATATTAATATTTGTAAAAGTTTACAAATACTTTGACATTGACTTATCTAAGTGTATACAGAACAATTGTACCCGGAGTTCTGCTCGTAATTAGAGTTTATTTTAATTACTGGATTATCGGTCGAAAGAGTCAATATTTTACTTATGGTTAAAAACTTGGTCAGTTTTCCTTACAAAACTTATGGTATATTTTAATGTCATCTGGTTTATTTATATTAAGGAGATTTCAACTTTTTGAAAGCCTGTTGACTACTGTATACAAATGAGAAAGCTTGATAGGTGAAGAACTCGTATTATGATAAGAAAATATTTTGGTTTTAACTTTGAAGGCAGCTTAAAGACCTACGAGTATATTGAAAAGTTTGTTCTACATTTTGCATAAATCTTTTCAGTTTATGTCAGCGGTGAAAACTTAGTTAATTATTTGATAAAATGAATTAATAATTATTACCGAATACGTTTGTTTTCTGTCTAACTGGCTCTTAGCTCTTTTTGTCAATTTATTTTTCTCGTGATGACGAGTCGTTGTAAGAGTCAAAGACGATTCACCGCGTCGTACCAACAGACTAGGCAATACAAAATATGATCTGAGGATACGGGTGTCAATATCGTAACGCGCCAGATGTCTACAGCTTTGGTATTCGTCCATACGGCGATGCTCCTTTATCGGACGACGCTATTTCTGTTTAAAAATTATTTTCATATTTAAAATGGCCACCTGTGCTCAACAGTTATTGAATTAGGATATCCAAAAAGAATAATGGTATATTATTTCATCAATAAGTAATACATATTTAAAAATGTCAGCGAATATTTTTGTGTTTCTAAACTTCAACTTCGATATGCGAAAGACCGCACAGCGAAAGTAAATAATTTTCAATGCGGTCAAGTACTTTTTTTAATTAAAAAAATCTAATTTAATATCATTTATATTTTCAAGCAGCTATCTTTTATAAGTGAAATCAGTTGGATATGTGTAATTGTATTTAATACGTGTACTTTAGTGTAAAGTCTCTTCACAGGTCGATCGATAGATACAATAAATTTAAAGACTGAATTATAAAATGAGTAAAAATATTTATTCCAATTAACTTCTCGCCTATACATGGTAAACTATTAACACCAATAAAACAATAATTTCAAATTCATTTAAATAGTGTATTAAATTTCTACATTTTAGTTCTATAGTTTAATAGATTAATAAAAAGGTTTTCGTACTTCAAGTATGAGAAACCATACATAGGTTATTGGGGCGCTTCTCAACACCGCACGGGTGATCCATATCTTCATATCAATGTCAATTAAGATATATTTTTACTTCGTGACAATTAATTTTTCATTAATATTTTACGTCGCATTTGTGTTGAAAAGGTGCAACTTAATATTAGTAATATGTCGGACGTCTGTGTAGCCATATAATGCAGTAAATAATCCGGGTTAGTAGCAAAATAAAATAAACTTGTTAGTTTGGCAAAATTCCTAATTTAAACTGTTTTTTTTTATTTTTAAAGGAAATCATTTATATAAAAACGACAAAGGGCATGGCTGTGACTATTATATAATAAAAAATGATTTTACGAAAAAATTTACTCACAATAAATTCCACCATTTTTAGTATTACTAAAGTCATATTTTAAATTTCATTATTTAACATGAAGTATTCAAATAGCGTAAAATTTACTTTTTGCTACTAACCCGGATTATTTACTACATTATATGGCTACACAGGCGTCCGACATATTACTAATATTAAGCTGCACCTTTTTAACACAAATGCGACGTAAAATATTAATGAAAAATTAATATTTAATTTCAATAAAAACTAAAATTGGAAACTTGTTCCAATTTTAGTGCGTACAAGATAAAGTATATATTTTCAGTATTTTCTAAAAATATGAATAACAAGAGGACCATAATTGATCGAGAATTCACTCAGTGCGAAGCGTCTAGTTGAAGTAGATCAGTTCTTTACTTATGTTTGATTTGATTTTGCGGTGACTGGACGCCCACCTGATTGTACTTGTTAAGTGGTTATAGATTGAAAACAATACGAATAAAAGTAAACCTACATGAACTATACATAATGATTTTGTAATCTTTGAATATCAAGTAAAATAAATCAATAGTTTAAAAAACTAAAAAGGCGCTTTTTTAAAAATGTTGCACTACAAAAACAAAAAAATATTATCTAACCTTTTTTCTCTGTCTACTCAGTAAGAACTTTAGCGTAAGATATGTTTATTATTGAGTATAATATTTGAGTTTAAAAGTGTGGGGTGCTTTGACTTGAAATCTAACTGAAATATTAAGCATTTTCCTTCACTTAATATGAACTTGTGAAAAAAAGTCAATTATTTTTGAGAAAAAACTCCCCACGCTTTTACATTCAAATATCATTGTCTATAACAAGCATTACTTACACTAAAGTCCTTACTGAGTAGAACGAAAAAATAGATTCGATAACACCTAATTTTTTGCTTTTTAATACAGTATATTTAGAAGTGTTTCTTTCTAGTTTTTTAATCTATTAGTTTATTTTCCTTTTTTCAGTATTATATTTTTGTTTTAAGACTGATTTTTTTCTGGAAGTGAGTAAAAATTTAATTGAAAGATTCCGTCAACTTATGTTTAGTTTTTTTTTGTTTTAAGACAATTATTTTTTGTGTTATAAGAAATTATTGTATTGTCATCGGTTCTCAATACGTATGCAAAATTTTAAAAAATTCGTATGCCTGTAAGTGGGTGAAAATTTAACTGAAAAATTCCGTTATTTTTTTAGTCTTTTTTATTTCAAGACTAAATTCCTTTTTATTCTATGAAATTATTGTGTTATCATCGGGTCTTGATATGTGTACATAATTTCTTATAATTCAGATATGTGTGTGGGTGGAAATTTAATGGAAAAATTCCGTTATTTTTTTGCTTGAAGACTAAAAAAGGTAATTTTTTTATATTATAAAATGATTATATTATCATCGGTTTTCGATATGTGCACAAAATGTTAAATAATTCAAATATCTGAAACTAAGTGAAAATTTAATGGAAAAATTCTGTTATTTTTTTCACTCTTTTTGTTTGTTTTAAGTACAATTTTTTTTTAATTTAATGATAACATTGTATTTCCATCAGCAACTACATACCGTACAACTGCTAAGCTTCATGATGATACAACTATAAAAAGTGCAAGAAATTTAGTTTCGTATATTTCATTGCATAGTTGGTTACAGAATAATCTAACAAAAGCGTGTTAAAAAAGATAGAAACAAATATAATTTGTATTGCGAGGCTTGTAATCCATAACAGTGTGAATTATAAGTTCGTATATCATCGGTAATATTTGATACTTTCCGGAAATGCAATTGCCCGCGCCATAACCTCCCCGCTTGCATTCGTCATTTGCATAATACTTACTATTACCACGTGGCGTTGTCAAGACCTTTACAGCCTTTGTTACGAGTTTTTGCATAGTTTCACTAATCAGCTTTCTGTTTTTGATGAAAAGTTACAAATATTCTAAAGTTATACAATAATGTGAATATCTTGGAGAAAAACATATCAAAATAAAATGATTACAATCAAATATTATGTGAAAGTTTACAGAAACAAACAGAATTATTAGCACTATACAGAAGTAGCAATTTATTTTTCAGTTTTTTTTCTATTAAGTTTTATTCAAATTTAGTGACGAATTGGTCAAGAAAATCTGCCAACTCAGTTTCTGACCACTGAACATTCTGACCACTGAATATTCTATAAAGTTTCTGACCACTGAATATTCTCTAAATAGTTTCTTACTTTTAAAATGCAATGCATAGTAATCACTTATGTTTGCTCAATGATAATATTGATCGCGTACTTACTTATGGTGTCGATTTCTTTTATTCTAACAAAGAGTTTAACAAACGGTAGTAGTTTTTGTTTCTTCGATGTTTCCTTATTATAGACAATCTAATAAAAACAATTCTAATAACTTTTCATGTTTCAAATTTCACGCGAGCAAAGCTTTAGGACATAGCTAGTAAATAATAAATATATATTTTGCTGTAATATTTTTTTAGAATGGTCGACCCTTTCAAATTATTTACCCCTTAAAACGGCTTGTTATAACCGCCCGAAGACAAGTTTACCTAAACATGCCAACGTCGAATTTGAGTGTCAAATGAAAACTCGATTTTGCTTGTGGAATTCCCAAATGAGCTAGTTTGTTAACTTAAATCTAATTAGTCATAAGAAATGCGAACATCGCTGGAAAATTGAATCAAAGTTCCTCCAGCCAACTTTGTGGCATTCAATAGTATTCGCGGCACTTAACTGGATCTTGAGTTGCATATCCGCTCCTCAAATTAGTCTCACTTTAAATGTAATTTAGCTTAATTTACGTGCAGCCAAATCATCAACAACTTGCAATTATGGCTGCCGGAGCTGAACTACGAGAAAGAGGACCTTTGTCACTTCGTGAGGGTTATAACTCTTTATCACAGGGTTATAACTCTTTCAATTTAAAATGAAACAATATTTTACGCATATTTTAATTTTTCTGTTAATTTAAATACAAATATAAATTCTGAAAAAATATTATTTTTTTCATAAGATTCTTTTGGAGTGATTGCTTTCAAAATCTGTCTGAAACGTCTCTTATTGTCTTTATTATCTAAAATTGTATTAAAATTCAAGAAGTGCAACGCTTTGAAAAATGTCTATAAAAATATTCACTTGCCGATAATTATATGGTTTTCAGGATTTCTAATATATATCTTTTGGACTGAGTGATTAATGAGGGTATTATTTCAAATGCCCGGGTATTATGAATAATGGCAAGTATAATCGGGCAATGTGATTAATGAAAACCCAAACTTTATTATTTATCATAATGGCTGGGCTTTTGTATTTTTAGCAGGAAATGCAGTGTGCCAAGCGGAAACAAACATGTGACACGCGCTGACCAATTAGAGCCTGCATCTATCTCGCTGTAAAAATGGCATATTTATTATATACGTTTTAATGTCGAATTTAATACCGATACGGGTGAATGATTGTTAAAATTTTCTGTTTAGCATGAATAAATCAAAATGAAACGATATGCTTTGTCGATTCGATGAAAGGTTAAATAATTTAGTATCACTAAAAAGTCAGATTATTAAGTTTTTCATGAACACAAGTCACGCAAAGATGATTCAAAACGTTAAATATTTTGCAAAGTGTTGAATAAAGAACCAGAAGATATCAGCGTTATGGAAGATTCGTCGTCATTACTATTGGAGAAACGGAAAAACTGATTATTCCAGGTAAAGAAGATAAAGTGATTTATTTTTACGTACGCAATGAAAAATGTTTCCGATTTTACATGAGGGTATCATGTAAAATCTATATAATTTAACAAATTAACAATGTAAAAGAATTCGAATGGAGAATGAGTTTGAATAATCAACAATTTCAAGCCGAAAGTCGACTGAAAATATTTATTAGTCTATTAGGTTCTTTGCCTTTTAGACACGTTGATATAGTAGCCAGGAATTAGCCATGAGTGATCTAATTAATAGTAGAAAATCCGAACTTGCCATCTTTTGCTCCGTATCAAAAATTTTAAAATCTCTTCATAAGACTATCTACCAGATCTACGCCACCCATATGTCGATTATATTCTCGTAAAATATGTCTAACTTAGGCTTATATGAAAGTATAACATTTTCAGCTCTTCTTTTAGGTTCAATTTTATGTGCAAATGCATAAACCCTACTAAGTACATATATATATAATCCCGAATGTGAGGTTTTGGGGATTATACATCTTCAAATTGTTTTTGGCTATAGTTGAACAAATCTGTTTATTTACAAAAAGATATTGTTCCAGGAGAACCCCACTAATCATTCAGATAATCAGTCATTCATTTTAAACATAGACACATTACGAGATAAAGTATTGTCACTCGTGTTTTTTTTCACACGTCTAACCTTACGTTAGACGTGAAAAAAAACACCACGAAAAAAGGTTTAGTGATTAATCTCATTTTAAGTGGCGAAATGGACGCAAGGTGCCTAGTCGATTTAACTAACTTAACACCGTGCGTTCCGAGGAGATGATAAAAGCATAAGTTTTTTATATCCGTATAAATTTATTATGTTCGTTTATCAAAATCGTTTAACTAAATTTATTCAGCTTCGTTCGCTTAACAGCAAAAGAGCCTTCTTCGGCTCTTTTGCTGTTAAGTGGCTACTTGATATTTATGCAATTTTTGGCGCACCTAGTATTCTATTTACGTTTATATTAGTAGAGCATTTCTTAATGAAATTATTAAAGTTACATAGCTATATAACATGTGGGCCACTCTTAGAGCCAAAGTTTAGTGAAACGTATATGTAGCGAATATGCTTATCGTGGTTGGCAGATGGTACAGCATAAACTGTAGTCCCCATGAAGCCATCGTCGGGACGAAAAATTGTGTAACTTAAAATGCCATCAAAGTGATAATTGTTCTAGTAAATAGAAAAAGTGATTGCATCACACTTGTGTTAGCTGAGTACAGAAATGTACCGACCAATCTCTAAATATAATTTAGGCTTATATATTTAGTTATTTACATATACATACCAAAATTGTTTATAGACTTTCGTATCATCTTCAATATTTGTGTAAATTATTTTAATATCCGGCTCAGTTTACTTAAATCATTTTTGCAAATTTGAAAATAATTTCAAAAAGGGTATTATAAACCATATTTCCGTTTGGATACTACACGCTGTACGACGATAAAGTTTTAAGTCAATTTGAGGTGTCATTATTCTGCCAAAACCTAAGAAGCAATACTTTTCTCTTTCTAAACAAGTGTGATAAGAATTTAGGTAGAGTGTATTTATACAATATAAACACAATTTACAATTTTAATAATATGAACAAGTTTATATCTAATTGTATGAGTTGTGCGGCGCTGCAAGGATGGGGTGATGTAATTTGCGGTCAGATTTTGCCTTAAAATTCTCTTCAAAAAGTATTTTTCGAGTTTAATTCTTAAGAAACTATTTTCATATATAGAGCCCATTATGAAATTTTATGAATAGTAGTATCAAATTTTCAGAGTGGACTTATTGTGTTCAACAGAAGTAGTAAAATGAATACAAGAAAAGAAACTACACGGAAACAGAGTGAAGATATTCGTCTCTCACAAAGATGTAATTGAAAATAAATGCACCGAGAGAGTAAATGTGAACATGAGAAAAATACCGAGATATTTAATGCTGTTATTTTCAATGAAAGTGTAAGTACACTCAAATGTTCACGTTCATAATGGAAATAAAATTTATTAATTTAATTACTGAAATACTCACAAAACAAGCTACAGTTTCGTAGATGTATAATAAAAATAATAGAGTATAAAACTATACTATAACTCTAATTATGTGTGCACAAAATGGCTAGAGTATTTGTGTAAACATTTTCAAGGGCTACTTGTATTATTAAATATATTACAAAATGTATTGATCAACTATTAAAGTCAGTATTAACTTAGGTATATAGAATTTACTACATACTAAACAAAACATTAATTCTATCGTAGCTAGTCTTAATTTATAAGTAATATATTTCGTATTTTCTTTTTAATGTGAATTATTTAGGTTCAAAAGTGTCCAAGGACGAATGATAAGAATCAATATCGTTATGCAATCGGTACATTCGAATTATGGGGTTATAAAAACAGGTATTATTTTTATAACCTTGTAGTACGAGTAACCTCTGTAGTGGTATACGGGATTTGAGTCGAGTGTTGAAGTTGAGTAGAAAGAGGAGATAGGAACAATCAACATGTGAATGTATGATTTTATATAAATATAATAGATCAGCGCTTTTTATGCGTGCAGCTAATGATGACAAATTAAATCTTAGATTTCGTAGGATCTATACAATCGTCCGAGAAGAAGTCGGAATTAATTTATTTGATGAATACAGAATTAATTTGTTTGCACGAATGTAATTACTTTTGTTTAATAATGTGCTTAAGAAACGTATACTTTATTTGTTTCTTTAGGCAAAAATAAGTCAACTATGCCAAATTTGGCTTAATATAAAAACCAAGCAGAGAAAAGAGTAAAGAGTGGCAAAGGAAAGGCAGCGGCGGATGACCACCGGCTAACTGGCCTCGTTGTTTCCTTAAAAACGCCAAGGCTAATTGTGGAAGTCCCATCAAACGATTTTGCTCAGCAATTCAATCGAGGTAAACAACGTGTGTAATGTAATCGAGGTAAATAAGTGTACAATTAACCTTTTATTCATAGTGTTTTTTAGTAACTGATTAATATATTGATGGGTCGCCGAAAGTTATTAGATTTAATTATTTGAAGTGTTGTTGAAGTGATGTTATTCGAATTTGTATTTAATATTGAAGAAGCAGTATTACAAACAAAAGTAGTTTGTAATTTAATCATCTTTAAAATTACAAATTATAAAATTTACTTGAGAACCTTTTGCATTGGACTTTTAATTTATTTTCTTTGTATTGATAGGCAAAAATGTGATGAAATTTAAAATTTGTAAATTTGTGATATTCATGAATTGACATTGAATTAATTAGAGTCAATTATCCACAGACCTGTCTGAGCAAAAATCGACCAGTATAATTGGCATTTTTGCTGAAGCTGCGGAAGCTTTGCCAACATCGTCCGAGGCAACGTAAAGAGTCCTGCGTGTCGGCCTAAGGGTGAAGTAGAGGAAATTATGTTGGACGTGGACACAAATGCACCAATATGCAGGAGATGCACCAGCAGCCAGCACTCAGATATCCGTCACACTTTCAGCCAACGTCAGTTACATGAAATCCGTAAGGAAATTTCATTAAGTCAAGATCGAGAACCGAAGACTCGTGCTGAAGTTGCAGACAGGGAATTGAAAAAGAAATGAAATACGTTTTTGATTATTAATTTTTTTTAATCTATACATTTTTATTATATTTTGTGTTGTTAGGTATTTTTTTTCTTATTTCGTTTTCATTTTTTATATACCATATTTATATACTTTTTGACTATTTTTATTTTCATTACTTTTATTTTTATAAATTTTTCTGCTCTTGTGTTTTATTTTATATTTTTGATCTTACACGAAAATGGCGGGAATTATTTACTAACTGTTAAAGTCGCATTTATGCTGTCAAGCTTTGTTAATAAGGGTCTATAAGTATACATTGCAACTTGGTAAGAGATTGGTAAAACAAATGTTTAATGGTAAGAAACGTAACGCAACAGGATTTTCATATTGAAACCCTATGAAAAAAGATTTGTATTATCTAGTTCAAATTCATTAATGCTCGCTTTTGTTTCAATCATGGGCAAGTTGAACCATACATTGCATTTCCATAAGAGATTTTTTACTTAATGTAGCTTCTGTGATCATTTGTATTCGAATTCAAATTTACAGGAATACAATATATTTTGAAAGTATTTGTTAAATTACCAAATATTAAGAATAAATATGTATTGATAATTTCCTGAATTAAATCAGTCCCTGGCTTATATTATCTAGTCCAAACTAATTGAATGCACATTTTAACATTATATACTATAGACTATAGGCAAAGTGAACCATCCAGTGCAAACTAATTTTAATGCATATTTTAATATTCTAGCTATGGGTAAAGGGAATTATTTCGCTAGTCAGATTGAATTTCAGTAATAGAATTTTTGAATTGTAATCATAAAGTATCATTATGTGTTGAATCGTACAAAATTATAAAGTCTCTTTTAATTTGAATTTCTTAATCTGACGTCATTAAATGTTTTGATTTTGTTGTATAAATTTAATCTTGTTCATTTCCGTTTTCCTTGAAAATAATTATATTATCAGCATTTTTTTATTAAAGAATTTTCCATTTATATTGAATGATATTGATATTTATATTTATATATAGTGTTACATATTTTATACATTGCAAGAAAATCGCACTTAGGAGTAAACTCCAGTCGCGCGTCGGAGTTGATACACACAATTTTTTTCATAAAATTGAAAATAGAGGCGATATAATTTAATTACCTAATTGTTTGGTTTCTTCGGCTCGTAAAATTTTAATTATGAATCCTATAGGGATTTAGTCAATAATGATATAAATCTACAACTTTAGATTTATTTGCTGCAAAGAATTTCAACAAAAAAATATTATTCATTTTATTGTTACCGAGATACAAGGAAAAACTAAATAAGTTCCTTTTTAAAATGGCCGTTAAATGGTTGACACATGTAAAAAAAATTGCTAGCTAGCTGCACAGTATGCTCTATTTTTCGATCATTTGCCGCCGCGACATGATGCACTTGCGATTTCCTGCTCCAAGCGCGTCTGTTTTCCTGTTCCGTTTCATTAAAATGTGCACCTCTGTTTTTGCTTATTTTCAAAGACATTTCAATTACGTATATTTTTTTAATTAAAAGCAGTTACGGCGATCTATCCATAAAAGGTGGACTTTTCTGTAAACCACTTTAAAAATTTCCTCGTACATTTTGTATATATCTATAATATTTTTGCCACCATCCATCACGAAAGTGCTCACGACAGCGAGTTGTTTTCTGACTAGGCTTACATATCTAACTATATCTATAATTATCATAATTTGTGTCCTAACTATATCTCAATAATTATACAACATATATTATCATACCGTGACTTTCGTTTGTCAGTCGTATTTCCCTTTCTTGAAAAAACATAGAAACAATATTTTCACCTTTATTGTGATAGTAAAAACTGTACATGAAAACTATAGACAATAGAAAATAAAAATTGGTCATGTGCATCTATTTATTTTGATCACGCGTGAAGGTTTCTTAGTTATCTATATATTTTCAAAAATTTTATGCAAATTCATCGAAATAATTTCAATTGGAAGTTCCAATGAAAGGTTATAGTTACATTTTTGTTTGAATTTAGAATTTTTCCACATCCATGTTTAAAAATTTGATGAATCTATTATATATTATGCTTAAGCATAATAATTCGCAAACAAAACATAAAAATTTTAAATAAAAAATTAATATCATAAATTGATTTCATTCATAACCACTTACAGCATATCTATATAAAAAGAGTTTTTTGCACTTTTGAACAGAAAATCAATGTTTTTAAAATTTTGACATGAAAATTTAGTCACGGTAAATAAAATATACGTACATGATATATGGTTGAATTTTCCGCCCCTAAATTTAGCTCTCATCTCTTTGTCGGAAACCGTAGAAAAATGTAATGTATCGAATATTTTGGGAGATGACGCTGTATCTGTTTAAATTGCGATAGTGTGGTTTAATTACAGAGTTTAACGAGTAAGTTTTTATAGACTAACACATACGTCACGTCTAAGTTTGTTATTAATAAACCCATAGTATTAACAAACTAAAAATATATATATATATATATATATATATATATATATATATATATATATACTCCTACAAGTAATTACTGGCGGAACTCGAATCGAATCGAGTGAGTACGAAATGCTTATGGATGTTTGTAATTACTATGAACATTAAAAAAAATAATGGAAAAATTTAAGGTATCTTTTAAACAAATAATTTCAACGTAATTATTAGTCTCTTTTTGACAGCCCTGCTTATATTTCTGCAAAATTGGTTTTCAAAGCATAGGCTTGCTTTTCAAGTATGATGCAGATCGAATTATCAATCGAGGATATTTCAGAGTGTTAATAACTTCTGAAGTTTAGATGGAGCCTTGTCATTGAGAGTTCTTATATAGCTCAATACTTACAAGAGGCGCGACGAGAAGTGTCGATGTGACGGGTGGAAATTGAATATTTTATAAAAAGAACAAAAATAGAATTTTCATTGTTAAAGATACGTCTTTTGAGAGACCGTATTATTTTACAAAAGTCGATGAATTAAGTAGCGGTACAAACAGTATATTTAAATTTAAGCAGACGCCAAGTACATATTGTAAGGATCATACGTCGTAAAAGCGGTATATAATAATTACAAATCCTAAATATACTTATTACCTGGACTACAATAAGTGATCCTATAAATATTGGAGCATGGAATATTTATAAAGAAAGTTAAAGAAGTTATACCAGTGTCTGCCTCCGGTAAGGAAATAGTTCATGACATCCAAATGCAGTTATTTGTCAGATGACGAGCAGCTGAATGTTGGGAATGATAGAGAGTGAAGTTATACAATATAATGATGCAGAGTTTTTTTAAATTATTGAATCTCAATTTTTATGAGCAGATATTGAAGAAATATTGGTTGAGGTAAGAAAGTAGCTATCGCTCCATTACGAGTTAGATCCAGCCAGTGCAAAATGCTTGACCAGAATTCTGTTTTTTCGGATAGCAATATCCGTCTTATTACAGCAGATTTTCGAGAACTATGTCTTATATATGTTTCGTAAAATTTCATATACACAAAAGTAAGAAAGGCTACCTATATATACCCGACGACGGGTGTCTTCGGGTCGGCCATGTTTGAACTATTTGCTGACAACTCGCAGCAGACAGCCTATGCTGTGGTACAGTACATTATTATTAGAGATTATTTGTGTACAGAGCCACTCTCTGCTGGAGCCTTAAGGTGATTAATATTCAACAGGTTTAAACATTGTTTATGGATGTAAATGGTGCCCTGGTATCCAGTTATTCCAACTTTTTTTCCTTAACCGAGCGTTTTTAAGATTCAAACTTATAATTTGTATATTTGACGTTTTTTTTTATTTTTTTGTGATTATTTTTCTTTTTTATTCCAATTTTATTCCTAAGTAACCATGTAAATTATTTACTTCTTAGTTTAGCGCATAGACTACTCGAATCTATATTAAATTATTCATTCAAATAGACTTAACGTGACTGAGAGTAATTTAATAACAAATATGCAAAGAAACATATTTTTGTTGTTTATTACATTATTTGGATTTGTGTTATTAGTTTTTTATTGATTGCTTTAATTATTTACTACTATTTAAATATATGATGTATGATATTTCTAACTACTCGTACAATATATCCATTGTCTAATTTGTGTATATATATAAGGTTTGCATTAAAAACCAGTGATGTGGAAATGTAATTAAATATGCGACTAAATAATTTTATTAATTTTGATATAATCTCCATTGAATTTACATTGACATAAATAACGATAATACAATGTTTTATTGTTTTCTTAACTACTTAAAACAATAGTTTTTTTCTGTATAAAAGTATGATACAGAAAAAAAAACTATTGCTAAAGTAGTTAGACTTTAAAAACCCATTAAATTATTAACTTTTATGAAATAATCATTTCAGATTGTTTATTATTGTATAGGAAGTGAAAAATATTATGGAAAAATTAAAACTAGAACCCGATAAATTAATCTATTCTTTTCTTCAAGCAATGAAACTTTTTTATTACTGAAGAATTGTAGTCAACATAAGTCAAATACTAAATATATCTGATGAATACCTTCTTCATAACCAAATAAATATATGTTCGAAATCTTTTTTCTAATTATTTTTAAAAATGACGGTCTATCTAAAGCGCTCGATTTTCTTCAAAATGACTGTAAATTTACAGAAAATTTATAAAAGTTATAAATGTAAATAAACTCCAACTATTCGCGTAGATGATTTTGAAATTTAATCTACTGAAATTTTAAAGGCCAACAGGCAGTAAATTAAGATTTTTGTTATGCTTCTTCAGGCGCGTTATAAAAAAACGATGAAAGTGAAATTTTACGACACGCGCACACGATGCAACAAAATCGACAGGATAAGGTTGCTCACTAAATATATATTTACATGCGTGTAGTGACTCATACAATATTCATGATAGTTAATTAGTAATTGAAATTTAATAGTGCTCCATATAATAAAAAAAATATATTTATTTTGAATATTTGTGATAGAAAGTGATTTCTGTGAAAACCGGCTGTAATAGATGTACGGACAGACACGTGAGTGATCTTATACGGGGTTTGTTTTTTCTTTTTATGGTGTAGCACCCTAAAAATTGTTCCATTATGAAAACAGTCGGATAAAACAAAGAAAGAACTATTGAGAATTGCGATACGCAGAATATTTCCGTAAATGAAATGTGTACATACATACATAACGTATATTGAGATGAAGTTTGAACTAGTCGCGGGGAATTATAAAAATGTTGACGAAAAGAATAAGTGACGTCATTGTAGAGTGGTATCTCCACTTTTAACATAAAATATTTTTTTATATCGGTAATATATTTTATTTACCTACTTTAATGTATATAATTGACACATATGGCAGACTTATTGCTACGATAGTAATCTCTTAGAGCCAACCATAAGAACAGTCCACCCCTGCTCGACGAACGGCCGGGAATCGAACCTGGGTGCATCACGCTTATATCTTGTGATCAACCCAACACACCACGGCGACAAAATGAATTTATATTCTAAATTTTTACTCACATTCGATATTTTAAATTTATTGTGAGTAACAATATTAGATTTATGAATTCATTTCCATGCTAGCTTCCCGGGCGATATCAAGCGCATCTTCACTGTGTTTCGTATAGGAGCCGATGTTTTCTCAATGGGCATGAAGAAGATATAGAATCGCTTAATATACCGCTCTTTTTTATACCAAATATTACAGAAGTTAATAGTTAACTTAGATCAGAGGTATCTATTTCTTCTTCACAGCATTCGTTGAAAGTCGGCAAGATCGTGCTACTGTTCTCGTTACAACAGCGTTCTGCCGCCCCGTTGAAGCAGGTGCTCTTTCTGTCTGTATTTGTATTTCTCTGTTTGCACCATAATATGTCAGATATTTTTATCTACTTATAAATCGTGATCGATTCCAGATTGTCACATAAGCGTAATGTTTCTTAAACTGTGGTTTCTCTCTCAGATATTTAGTCAAGTTCAGGTCTCAAGATTCCCAGTTAATGTTTTGGTTTGTCTTACAGATATTTTCGAAGCATAATATTTCCTTTTTTATACGCTTGTCCTGTTCAGCAGTATTTATCCGAAATTTAATTAATTGAATCTTTCTAAAAATTTAATCTATTTCTATCTTCATATTATTGTTGCACATTGTTACACAATTGTTACACAATTACTTGTCTAGAAAATATGCATTCAATATTACAGTCCTAAAGCTAAAACGAAATATTTTACCGACGGCCTTAGAATTTTTAAAAGTATGTCACGATGAAATTTTATAAGATGTTCTTCAAACTTGGCGAGATTTGTGCATTGATACTGGTCTTGATTATTTTATTGAACTTATTTTAATATGTGGTGTTATCTAAATTGTTCAACGTTACAATTTTTCGATATTTTTAGGAGCACCAACATGATAAAAGGAATGGAAAACTTTCCAAAATTATGGTAGAGAGAATTGTTAAATTAAATATCATAATTTAATTCCATTTGTACATACATATGTACATAGTTTTCAAACTCTTTAAGAGATAATAATGTTTTTTTTCTTGTCACGAGGCTAATATTTAAATATTAATAGAATTTACTTATGTATCGAAACATTATTATAGCCCGTCTTATCTTGGCCCAAAATCTACAGCATTATTTTCTTTTGACTTGTCTGTGAACTAATATGTAATTTTTTTAAATTTGCACATACTGCTATCAATATGAATGACGTTAACGTCAGCAAAATACACAGGGAAGATCCCGGTCTATCAGTAGCGCGCTTTGTTGATTATGAAAGATGAAATGTATTTTGACATAATTTTTGTAATTTCTCCCTCTAAGCTTTCTCTTTAACTCATGTATCATTCAATGTTTATCAAAAGATAACAGGTTAAATTTCGTAAACAATATTCATCAAACCATTATTAGCTCTTCCTCAATACCCACAAATACGTTTAAACGCGAAAAGTATTTTAATGTGCTTTCACAGCAGTTAGCAGCATATTGTACACGTCAAAGAGTTTTGATACAAAACTTTTAATATACATATCATAAAAAAATATTACTGGCGGAAAGTATTTTGTACAGATATCTGGAAAATCAAACATGTAACAAAGATAATGAAATTATAAACCTATTTAACAAAAACAACAGTTTTAAAAATGTCTCCGACCATAAACGAAGATATTATTATCAGACAAAGCGGAATTGTATAGAATTTAATTTAATGGATCGTTCGTGCAACGATACGGAGCTCTGATTAACTGTTGGCTCCGAAACGAAGAATACCTTACTCGAAGGCTTCGCGGCTTTTAATGTGATGTTGTAATTAAATAACGTTACAATTCCACGGAAAGTGCTTATTCTTTCCTCGTGGTAGTGGGAATGACGTGCAAATCGTGGCATTATGAAGGCTTACCCGTATTACAAATGGAGTCATGTTAAAGGTTTTCTGGTAGTAGGAACTTATTATAATGAAATAAACACAATTAATGTTGTTTAATATATGGTCCGGAGAAATTCTGTGAATTCCTTTCAGAAGTTGATGTTCACATGAATGTGATTTTGTTTTACCGTTTACGATTTGTTATTTAGATGATAAAAATAAGAAGGATTGTAGAATTTTCTGTTTTCTTTTAAGATTACAAAACTGCAGGACTCCGATGTTTAAAATTAATTTAAAATTGATTTAAATACGTACTTTAGTGTAAACCTTCAATTAAGAAAAACAAAGTATAAGGAAAAACTATAATATAGATATACAAAACTAGACATAGGCACACGTGAGCACGTGCACTCGCGCTCACACATACACACACACACACATATATAAATATATATATACATAGTTATATATATATATATATATATATATATATATATATATATATATACATAATACTATATTAGCAGTGGTTATTAATGAACAAAATAAATTTCCTTGACTTCCTAATGAAAGAATACCTTTAATTAACGAAAGAGATAAACTACCCTAATCGTTCGAATCCGACGGGCCATTAAAAAAGGAGATGCTGCTATGCATTTGGTCGAACATTGATTCGCCTAATATATAATAAAACTCTTCAACTATAATACAAGCGAAAGGGCAACGAAACATCATGTAAACATGAAAGTGCCATTATGAGAAAAATCCGATAGAAAGTTCAAAGAGGGATCGCA
The DNA here is from genome assembly GCA_039881145.1 of Druceiella hillmani. Taxonomy (NCBI): domain Eukaryota; kingdom Metazoa; phylum Arthropoda; class Insecta; order Lepidoptera; family Hepialidae; genus Druceiella; species Druceiella hillmani. The sequence continues at coordinate 364,209 of JAYKKI010000059.1, forward strand.
TAGTTAAAATACAAGTGTTCAATAAAAAGCCCGAAAGCGGAAATAAGATTCGACTTTAGAGCAAAAAGAGAAACTGTGCATTTCCCTTTTTCTCCAACGGAACCAAACAATACACTCTTCCCCTGGGTCTTTGTTTTCGACGATAAGTTAAGTATTATAATGTCTACGTGCTTATGACTTTGCTTCATTATATCATGTTTGACCGTTTAAATACCAATCAAGTGCTGGCCATCACTAGTAAGTTTAACTCCTAATTATATCAAAATCACAACTTTATGATAAAGCAGAAATGAGAATAATTACCAGACTTTCATATATATATATATATATATATATATATATATATATATATATATATATATATATATATATGTCTTTGGATCTTTGGTCTGTTGATATATGAGAGCATATCACTTCAAGAATTCACAATATTATTTATGCTTTTATATTTATAAAATCTTGGAGCGAAATATTTTGATTTGGCATCAAATTATGAAACAGTTACAAATTAAAGAAAAAGTTTGACTGATCAAGGATCAGAACATAGATTAAATTAGGATCATCGCGTGCTTGTAGTTACGGGAAAATTAACTGTGTATGCAAAACCCTAAGTTCGATTTGTCTTTGTATATTAAATACATTTAGAAAACTTTGTGTTCGGAATCGAACAGAAGTCAATGAAACTTTTTATCGGAATTTGGTGTGCAAATCTGTCTGCTAGAATATCGGCAATAATTACTGCATCGATTTCAGTAGGTCTTCCACTTTAACAATATTTAGATTTCAGATTAAATATAGGATCTGTTTTATGCCCGCCAAATATTTCCTGAGGGACGTGAAAATGGGATTACACACGCTTGTACAGAGATAACCCAGCGCACGGGTTTAACAGAGATCTTAAGTTCTTTTAAATTTCCGAGATTTTTACATATATCCAACGTAACTTCCTTTTATCTCAGCGACGGACAGTTCTTTGGCAAACATAAATTATGCCGTACAGAATAAACACCTGTATGTAATGAAATATATAATATTCGTATTAACCATGCAAACGAAGACGCAGATAACTGGATTATTTAAATACGATGTATATATATATATATATATATATAAATGTTGACGTGAAACGCGCCTCCACCTACTATAACGACAACATTACTTAGAGGTTTTATTAAAATTTAAGAAATAGATAATATTATAGATAAGATAAATGACAAGATAATGTTATAGTTTACTAAGTTTTTGCTAAAGTTTATTAAGTTACTGAAATCACATGACTAAATTCGGGCCTTATAGTATTTGTTCATGTGAGTTCGGCAGGAATGTATACTATCGTACTAATTACTGTAACACATTAAAAAGCCTTATACAACATAAAACTTGCAAGTAAACAGTTAAAGATCTGTAAAGGTACCATGGATTAAGTAGCGTAAGTTTATGGAAGACCCTTTGCCTTAATAAAAATTGCGCCCCGAACATGGTGATTTGTTTGCCGCTGAGTAACATTTTTACTATAGGAGCATATTTTAATTTATCAGCTTCATTGTAATTATTACTGTTACAAGATAATTAAATGCAATTATTTTATAGCTTTAGTCAATTAGTTTTACTATATTTTTATTGAAAATGGTCGTCAGACTGCAAATCCGAGAATAACTTGGAAGTTTATATGTGTTAAGTTTGTAGATGTATAAAATTGATAAAAAATGCTGAAATTCACTTTCAATAAAAGTACACATATCGTATCGGTGCAAAGACGTTTTAGAATACCTCAAGTTTTGTCAAAATAAATAATAATCGGTGAATTAATGAGATTTTGGTGAATATTTTTCAAAATAAAATAACGTTGTTTATAAATACCATAAGTATCGTAGCGTATATGTTAAAATCGAGATTAAGGCGTTTTTATTTCTTCAAATAAGCAAATGTTAGACAAAACTTGAGGTATTTTAAAACGTCTTTGTACCGATACGATATGTGTACTTTTGTTGAAAGTGAATTTCAGCATTTTTTATCAATTTTATACATCTACAAACTTAACACATATAAACTTCCAAGTTATTCTCGGATTTGCAGTCTGACGACCATTTTCAATAAAAATATAGTGAAACTAATTGACTAAAGCTATAAAATAATTGCATTTAATTATCTTGTAACAGTAATAATTACAATGAAGCTGATAAATTAAAATGTATGCAAGGCGTTTTTATTTCTTCAAATAAGCAAATGTTAGACAAAACTTGAGGTATTCTAAAACGTCTTTGCACCGATACGATATGTGTACTTTTATTGAAAGTGAATTTCAGCATTTTTTATCAATTTTATACATCTACAAACTTAACACATATAAACTTCCAAGTTATTCTCGGATTTGCAGTCTGACGACCATTTTCAATAAAAATATAGTAAAACTAATTGACTAAAGCTATAAAATAATTGCATTTAATTATCTTGTAACAGTAATAATTACAATGAAGCTGATAAATTAAAATATGCTCCTATAGTAAAAATGTTACTCAGCGGCAAACAAATCACCATGTTCGGGGCGCAATTTTTATTAAGGCAAAGGGTCTTCCATAAACTTACGCTACTTAATCCATGGTACCTTTACAGATCTTTAACTGTTTACTTGCAAGTTTTATGTTGTATAAGGCTTTTTAATGTGTTACAGTAATTAGTACGATAGTATACATTCCTGCCGAACTCACATGAACAAATACTATAAGGCCCGAATTTAGTCATGTGATTTCAGTAACTTAATAAACTTTAGCAAAAACTTAGTAAACTATAACATTATCTTGTCATTTATCTTATCTATAATATTATCTATTTCTTAAATTTTAATAAAACCTCTAAGTAATGTTGTCGTTATAGTAGGTGGAGGCGCGTTTCACGTCAACATTTATATATATATATATATATATATATACATCGTATTTAAATAATCCAGTTATCTGCGTCTTCGTTTGCATGGTTAATACGAATATTATATATTTCATTACATACAGGTGTTTATTCTGTACGGCATAATTTATGTTTGCCAAAGAACTGTCCGTCGCTGAGATAAAAGGAAGTTACGTTGGATATATGTAAAAATCTCGGAAATTTAAAAGAACTTAAGATCTCTGTTAAACCCGTGCGCTGGGTTATCTCTGTACAAGCGTGTGTAATCCCATTTTCACGTCCCTCAGGAAATATTTGGCGGGCATAAAACAGATCCTATATTTAATCTGAAATCTAAATATTGTTAAAGTGGAAGACCTACTGAAATCGATGCAGTAATTATTGCCGATATTCTAGCAGACAGATTTGCACACCAAATTCCGATAAAAAGTTTCATTGACTTCTGTTCGATTCCGAACACAAAGTTTTCTAAATGTATTTAATATACAAAGACAAATCGAACTTAGGGTTTTGCATACACAGTTAATTTTCCCGTAACTACAAGCACGCGATGATCCTAATTTAATCTATGTTCTGATCCTTGATCAGTCAAACTTTTTCTTTAATTTGTAACTGTTTCATAATTTGATGCCAAATCAAAATATTTCGCTCCAAGATTTTATAAATATAAAAGCATAAATAATATTGTGAATTCTTGAAGTGATATGCTCTCATATATCAACAGACCAAAGATCCAAAGACATATATATATATATATATATATATATATATATATATATATATATATATATATATATATATATATGAAAGTCTGGTAATTATTCTCATTTCTGCTTTATCATAAAGTTGTGATTTTGATATAATTAGGAGTTAAACTTACTAGTGATGGCCAGCACTTGATTGGTATTTAAACGGTCAAACATGATATAATGAAGCAAAGTCATAAGCACGTAGACATTATAATACTTAACTTATCGTCGAAAACAAAGACCCAGGGGAAGAGTGTATTGTTTGGTTCCGTTGGAGAAAAAGGGAAATGCACAGTTTCTCTTTTTGCTCTAAAGTCGAATCTTATTTCCGCTTTCGGGCTTTTTATTGAACACTTGTATTTTAACTATGCGATCCCTCTTTGAACTTTCTATCGGATTTTTCTCATAATGGCGCTTTCATGTTTACATGATGTTTCGTTGCCCTTTCGCTTGTATTATAGTTGAAGAGTTTTATTATATATTAGGCGAATCAATGTTCGACCAAATGCATAGCAGCATCTCCTTTTTTAATGGCCCGTCGGATTCGAACGATTAGGGTAGTTTATCTCTTTCGTTAATTAAAGGTATTCTTTCATTAGGAAGTCAAGGAAATTTATTTTGTTCATTAATAACCACTGCTAATATAGTATTATGTATATATATATATATATATATATATATATATATATATAACTATGTATATATATATTTATATATGTGTGTGTGTGTGTATGTGTGAGCGCGAGTGCACGTGCTCACGTGTGCCTATGTCTAGTTTTGTATATCTATATTATAGTTTTTCCTTATACTTTGTTTTTCTTAATTGAAGGTTTACACTAAAGTACGTATTTAAATCAATTTTAAATTAATTTTAAACATCGGAGTCCTGCAGTTTTGTAATCTTAAAAGAAAACAGAAAATTCTACAATCCTTCTTATTTTTATCATCTAAATAACAAATCGTAAACGGTAAAACAAAATCACATTCATGTGAACATCAACTTCTGAAAGGAATTCACAGAATTTCTCCGGACCATATATTAAACAACATTAATTGTGTTTATTTCATTATAATAAGTTCCTACTACCAGAAAACCTTTAACATGACTCCATTTGTAATACGGGTAAGCCTTCATAATGCCACGATTTGCACGTCATTCCCACTACCACGAGGAAAGAATAAGCACTTTCCGTGGAATTGTAACGTTATTTAATTACAACATCACATTAAAAGCCGCGAAGCCTTCGAGTAAGGTATTCTTCGTTTCGGAGCCAACAGTTAATCAGAGCTCCGTATCGTTGCACGAACGATCCATTAAATTAAATTCTATACAATTCCGCTTTGTCTGATAATAATATCTTCGTTTATGGTCGGAGACATTTTTAAAACTGTTGTTTTTGTTAAATAGGTTTATAATTTCATTATCTTTGTTACATGTTTGATTTTCCAGATATCTGTACAAAATACTTTCCGCCAGTAATATTTTTTTATGATATGTATATTAAAAGTTTTGTATCAAAACTCTTTGACGTGTACAATATGCTGCTAACTGCTGTGAAAGCACATTAAAATACTTTTCGCGTTTAAACGTATTTGTGGGTATTGAGGAAGAGCTAATAATGGTTTGATGAATATTGTTTACGAAATTTAACCTGTTATCTTTTGATAAACATTGAATGATACATGAGTTAAAGAGAAAGCTTAGAGGGAGAAATTACAAAAATTATGTCAAAATACATTTCATCTTTCATAATCAACAAAGCGCGCTACTGATAGACCGGGATCTTCCCTGTGTATTTTGCTGACGTTAACGTCATTCATATTGATAGCAGTATGTGCAAATTTAAAAAAATTACATATTAGTTCACAGACAAGTCAAAAGAAAATAATGCTGTAGATTTTGGGCCAAGATAAGACGGGCTATAATAATGTTTCGATACATAAGTAAATTCTATTAATATTTAAATATTAGCCTCGTGACAAGAAAAAAAACATTATTATCTCTTAAAGAGTTTGAAAACTATGTACATATGTATGTACAAATGGAATTAAATTATGATATTTAATTTAACAATTCTCTCTACCATAATTTTGGAAAGTTTTCCATTCCTTTTATCATGTTGGTGCTCCTAAAAATATCGAAAAATTGTAACGTTGAACAATTTAGATAACACCACATATTAAAATAAGTTCAATAAAATAATCAAGACCAGTATCAATGCACAAATCTCGCCAAGTTTGAAGAACATCTTATAAAATTTCATCGTGACATACTTTTAAAAATTCTAAGGCCGTCGGTAAAATATTTCGTTTTAGCTTTAGGACTGTAATATTGAATGCATATTTTCTAGACAAGTAATTGTGTAACAATTGTGTAACAATGTGCAACAATAATATGAAGATAGAAATAGATTAAATTTTTAGAAAGATTCAATTAATTAAATTTCGGATAAATACTGCTGAACAGGACAAGCGTATAAAAAAGGAAATATTATGCTTCGAAAATATCTGTAAGACAAACCAAAACATTAACTGGGAATCTTGAGACCTGAACTTGACTAAATATCTGAGAGAGAAACCACAGTTTAAGAAACATTACGCTTATGTGACAATCTGGAATCGATCACGATTTATAAGTAGATAAAAATATCTGACATATTATGGTGCAAACAGAGAAATACAAATACAGACAGAAAGAGCACCTGCTTCAACGGGGCGGCAGAACGCTGTTGTAACGAGAACAGTAGCACGATCTTGCCGACTTTCAACGAATGCTGTGAAGAAGAAATAGATACCTCTGATCTAAGTTAACTATTAACTTCTGTAATATTTGGTATAAAAAAGAGCGGTATATTAAGCGATTCTATATCTTCTTCATGCCCATTGAGAAAACATCGGCTCCTATACGAAACACAGTGAAGATGCGCTTGATATCGCCCGGGAAGCTAGCATGGAAATGAATTCATAAATCTAATATTGTTACTCACAATAAATTTAAAATATCGAATGTGAGTAAAAATTTAGAATATAAATTCATTTTGTCGCCGTGGTGTGTTGGGTTGATCACAAGATATAAGCGTGATGCACCCAGGTTCGATTCCCGGCCGTTCGTCGAGCAGGGGTGGACTGTTCTTATGGTTGGCTCTAAGAGATTACTATCGTAGCAATAAGTCTGCCATATGTGTCAATTATATACATTAAAGTAGGTAAATAAAATATATTACCGATATAAAAAAATATTTTATGTTAAAAGTGGAGATACCACTCTACAATGACGTCACTTATTCTTTTCGTCAACATTTTTATAATTCCCCGCGACTAGTTCAAACTTCATCTCAATATACGTTATGTATGTATGTACACATTTCATTTACGGAAATATTCTGCGTATCGCAATTCTCAATAGTTCTTTCTTTGTTTTATCCGACTGTTTTCATAATGGAACAATTTTTAGGGTGCTACACCATAAAAAGAAAAAACAAACCCCGTATAAGATCACTCACGTGTCTGTCCGTACATCTATTACAGCCGGTTTTCACAGAAATCACTTTCTATCACAAATATTCAAAATAAATATTTTTTTTTATTATATGGAGCACTATTAAATTTCAATTACTAATTAACTATCATGAATATTGTATGAGTCACTACACGCATGTAAATATATATTTAGTGAGCAACCTTATCCTGTCGATTTTGTTGCATCGTGTGCGCGTGTCGTAAAATTTCACTTTCATCGTTTTTTTATAACGCGCCTGAAGAAGCATAACAAAAATCTTAATTTACTGCCTGTTGGCCTTTAAAATTTCAGTAGATTAAATTTCAAAATCATCTACGCGAATAGTTGGAGATTATTTACATTTATAACTTTTATAAATTTTCTGTAAATTTACAGTCATTTTGAAGAAAACCGAGCGCTTTAGCGCGTATTTAATAAATAATACTAATAATTATTATTTCCAATATTAATAATGTTATAATAAAAGATAATAATTGTAATTCTAGTTATAAAAATCAAATTTGTAACTATTCTCTATAATTGAATATATTTGGCGTTAATTTTGTAGAAATTCATTATTCACACTTAAATGAAACTACGTGATGTAGTATTATTTCTACTTTCTTTAATTTCTTTACCACGACCTAGGCTTCCTTGTATTACAACATCTTCAGGTGGGATATTAGCAAAGACCATCTTTGCTAATATCCCACCTGAAGATGTTGTAATACAACGAAAACTAGGTCGTGGTAAAGAAATTAAATAAAGTAGAAATAATACTACATCACGTAGTTTCATTTAAGTGTGTATTCTCTATAAGAAAATAATCAAGTCGAAGCACTAACATTTGAAGACGGTCTTGCAAAGGACTGAGTCATAATGGAATTTGGCAAAAAAATGAAATGGTCGACCAATCTCTGTCAAATAAATTTTAAATTTTGAAGATGTAATTAATTGATTGAATTTAGATTTTAGCGATTGTACTTATAATCAGGCTCTATACCTTTTATTGTTTTATTTCCATTAGTTATTTGCGCGCTAAATAAAGTTATTATTTTATTTTGCCAAAGAAGTATAATTTTAATGCGTGTACATAAGTACACACACAATTTTTTTTTCATAATTTTTATTTTTGCAGCTTTGGAGACGAGGGCGACGTTTTGTGAAACATCGAGTACTTCATTTGCCTCTCAAATCTTTTTGTATGATGACAAGTGTGACATATGTGGGTTAATAAGATTTATCATTATCATATATACTTATGCACGCGCGTTCCAAATTTTTTGAGAAAATGTTTAACGACATTTTAAAAAATGTTTCTAAAATTTTCTTATATAAAATTCTAAAATTGAAAATTTTGTAATATACTTAATTCACTTATTCGATTGACATCCCACAAGTTACAAGAAATAAAAAACTAATCGAGCATTTTTTTGTTCCCTCTAATTTTTCTTTCTGAATATTTTTTCATATTAACTATTACGATATATACAGATTAGGCATGTTGTTTTCGCCTTCAAGTTTCCACGCCAAAGTTTCCTGAAAAAAACGGCTGTGATAGATAAATAATATACTATAGAATAATTTTAAGGATTTCTTATTAAGAAAAAAAATGAAATCCTTAAAATTATTCATGTTTTTTCATTTTACGGAACCCTTAAAATTATGTTTTTTTATGGATACCGTTTTACTTACTAAAGCGGAAAATATTTAACTTTTCTTTCATTTTAATATCTCTGGAATTTGACCTATTACCTTTATCGGAATTTCAAGTTATGATATAATGGTAACTAATTTATAGTAATTGCATGATCTTTAATATAAACGTTAGTTCACTAATGTAAACTTGAGTAATGAACTATATAAGTTTTATTTGTTTTTGAAGAAATTATCACTGCAAGAAATTATTATTTTATGCTGAGTAAACTATATAGTACTTGAGAAACAATGCAAAACCATAAAATGGCTAAAAATATTTCAATTTTTTTTTGTAGTAAGCATAAAAAATCTTTATTTGACAAAAGTATTTAAAAAGAAAAAGATGTTTTCGGGCTCATGGCTATTGCTTTTGGCTAGTGATTGCTTATAATTTTTATTGCGCTGTACATAGATTAAAAAAAATAAATAGACGATTGGAAGCGCTAGTCGGATATGGGAATTTCGTAAAGTTCTTGATTACTGATTTACAAAATAAATTATTGGTACTGCCAGGAATATTTGAAATTAGTACCAAGTCCACGCTTCTCTCCCGCAAGCACACACACACATAGACGTGTGCTATAATTTACTTAACACCAACTCCAAAAGTCTCCAGGCCTGCAGGGATTTTTCTTTTTTTTAAAAAAAGAGTCATTCATATTGGTCGATTAATGGACGAGATATAAGTTAACATACAAAAAAAGGCTGTACTACTGCAGTATCATGCTGAGGAGTTCAATGATGGAGCCTCTGCTTAAGACCCACGATACTAATTTAATAACAGAAAGTCTTAAAGACTCGTGATTTAAGTAGACAGTACACTTGCAGCATTAGGCTGATGAGTTGGAACCCAGATTCCAATGACAGAGTATCTGTTTGAGAGCGACATTACCAAATCAAAGACAGCAGATCTTCAAGTCTCACAATGGAAGCACAATACTAATTTAAAAACAGCAGATCGTCAAATCTCAAGGTTCAGGCAAGCACTACATTTACAGCATCGCAACCGAAGGTTTGGAACTCGAAGTTCAATAGCAGAGCCTTTGTGAGACCTGGGTAAATGGATATAATTTTAAAATAGCAGATCCTCGAGTCTTACGATTTTAGCAAGTATTACTCCTACATAGTTAAGACCGAGGAGTTGCAACTTGTGTTTCAATGGAAGAGTCTCTTCTTGTGACCCGCAATACTAATTTAAAACAACAGATCCTCAAGTCACACGATTTAGGCAAGCAATATCCCAGCAGCATCCGGATGGAAAAGTTGGAACCCAAAGTTCCATGCTAGAGTCTATGCTTGAGAACTGTAATAATCATTTTAAACCAGCAGATACCCAAATCTCACGATTTAAGCTGGAAGCGTCTCCACAGAGCCAAGACTGAGGAGTTCACCAGAAGTTAAATGACAGAATCTCTGATTGTGACCCAAAATACTAATTTATAAATAATAGATCCTCAAGTCTTACGGCTTACGCAGGCAGAATACTTGCAGCGTAAGAATTTATGTATCAAAGGTTGAAAGTATTATCATGTTGTTTTATCATGTGGACTAAATACTAGTGCGAAGTTTCATGAGAACTGTTTGAGTAGAAGTTATTGAAAAATGGATAGCAAAATTTGAATCAACAACAACTTAAGAAACCTGAAGCTACATAAAGCGGTTTAAAACGTGGTCTTATTCCTCTGGAAGTATAACACTTACTTACTTAATTACTTTGTTCTTTCATGTTACCTCAAGACAAGTCAAGCGAGTCCATACTTGCGATGAATGTATTCCTCATTACTGAAGGGTTTCTGTCACCATCTTCTGGCTTCATCATTGAATCCTGATTTTGCTAAACGACATATTTATGTCCACTTGAATCGTGTCTTATTAGATTATCGTTAACCTATATCATACAAACTCGATTACGGAACCTGCGATTCTGTATTGATGAATTCTATGGTGTATCGTAAATGTACATGATTAGTTTCTAACCAATGGGACGATGTTGAAATTACACGATTCCAAATATAAAAGTATCATCCAATTGATCGATAAACGAGTTGATGGGAAATACACAAAAAAGTACAATTGAATTGAGAATCCTTTTTTTTTGAAGCCGGCTGATAAAAACACAGTACAGTGCCGTCTAATTGATTTGTAGTAGGAACTTAATAAGCTTTATAGTGAAGTTAAATTTTTCTTTTGTCTCTAATATAACTTCTATTTTGAAGATTTTAATTTCGTTATACAACGTTATATCCTACTTAGTTCATCGAAATATCTACTTTAGATTTTACTTACCAATTATATTCGCAAAAACTAAATATTCATTAATAAATTAGCAATATTTTCGTTGATACAGAATAAAATGTTTTCAAACAAATATTTATAAAAATAAATGATGCTGTATGGAGATATTGTAAGTATAATTGGCCTATATGCCGGACTGGAATTTAGGACATTTTTCTTTTTTCTTTCAATAAGTGATGGAAAAAAATTATAATAAGTTGCAGTGTTAAAAAATATTTTTATGGAACAATTGTTTTTAATTTTTTTTATTAATGTATAATTTTTTTTCTAAAAAATCGCTAAAAAAATTATTCTAAAACCAATTTAAGGTATGCAATTTTTTTACACTTTGAAATGCCGTAATTTTAAGATAATTATGTCTATCTCCTAACTTAACCTAGTTTTTCATACTTTCTTTTTTACTAATTTTCATCCCGATTGAATAAGAACGGTGACTTCTACCTGGAAGTAAAAATTTGTTTATTAGTTCAAAGTTGTGGCATATTGTACGAGCGATTAACGGCTTTTATATGACATTAACTTATGAGTTACGTTTACTTGTCAATAAACTACGCAAATAATCACCTGTCTCATACCTGAATTTTTTTTAGTTCATCAGGTTGTGGTTACGTTATTCATAATGTATTATAAGAAATTAAAATCTATTTATCACACATTATTTAATATTAATGAGATACATAACAGTAAATACTTTGCAATCAAAGCAATATAAAGCAATTTCGTTATCTGTTATCGTAAGGAAAGCGGATGCATAGCCGTAGATGCGCGGCGTCTATGAACAACGCCTTAGTATGTTGTAATCGAGTAATTTTCCGCCAGAATAGCATTAATTAGCATATTTACATAGGCAAACTGGAGTGGTAATATCTCGAGAATTAAGCGTTTTAGAATTTCAATGAGAGGTGCGAACAAAAGTTGATTGGACTGCGCGAGAAGAGACTGGCGAACCGACAGCGAACTTTTCACCTTGCATCGAATTGTATTAAAACTAATGAAGTTTTGCATGTAAGCTGATTTCATTGTTTATTGTTTCCAGAATTTTATTTTTAAAGCTCGTTCAAAATTGAGTTGCATGTAAGCGGTTATTTTATGGCAAGAGTTTTATGCTTCTAGGTTAATCGGCATAATTAATGGATTTATACGTCGTGTTTGTTAAGCGTAATACGTATTGTGTCGTTTAAATCACAATACTGTTTAAATGATCATGTGATGCGAAAAAGGTTTTATTAGCGTATCTGAGATGGCCGAACTTAGATAAAATATTGTACGAGATTGGAGATTCGAGATGCTCGACCTTGCAATGTTTATTGTTTTAATTTACATTTTTAAATCAATGTTAAAATTTGAACTCACTATTTAACATAAATGTTTGCTCTTTTTAAGCAATTACATATTTATTTATAAAACCCAACTTGTTGGATTGTAAAAATTACAGAGAATGCAAAAAAAATGTACTGTAAGTCAGTGTAGAGTGCAGACAGGATAACTTAGGTAGTGGACATGCTTTTTAATACTTTTCTGTGTAAGCAGTTTCAAGATGTGTTCTGCAAGAACGATAGTCCTCATACGATGTGCAGTGGCCATAAAAATGTTTTTGGTCTGTCTTGTGTCGGTGTCTAATGAATAGAACTCGCACTACGAGGAATGCGTATACCCTTAGGCACATTAAAAATTAATAGTATATAGTCTTCCCTGTAAATAATTTACAAAATTAATATAATTTTTATACATTTAAATAGTTTGCCTAGTATATCATCCATAGACGTCAGAATTATGATTTAATTTATTTTGTTTTTCGTGTGAGAGTATCGACTGTCAGGGCAAATTATGAGGATTCCAAACTTGCCTTTTTTCAGATTTTAATTTCATATAATTCGAGAGACTGAAATGTCGACAGAAAATATGTTTCCTACCTTATAAACAAAAGTTTTACATAGATAGTTGTACTTCTACGATCCTGGCAGTTCCAAAAAAAGAAATTAAGAAATTGGTCACAGATTTTTCTTTTTTTAATAATGTGTGAACACTGGGTACTGAAAAGGCCTTTACTTAAAAAAATATCTTGTTCGACCACGGTGATTTGTTTGTAGCACTTTCAAAATTTTTACTCATTTCAAAGCAAAGATTGATCTTTGCTAATTGCCCACCTGAAGATGTTGTAATACAACAAAACCTAGGTCATGATAAAGAAATTAATTAAAGTAGGAATAAAGCTACATCATGTAGTTTCACTTCATTGTGAATAATTAATTTCTACAAAATTAACGCCAAATATTTTCAACAGTGTTCTATAGATTAATTAAATCTATGGACAAAATTAGTTCAATGGTTTAAAACTTAAATAAATAGCAAAAATTCATTCCCAACCACAGTATATAAATCGATAAAAAGTATGCAAGATAAATTATAAAATATTATTTCGCAGAAACATTTAAATTATTTCTGAGAATTTTTATCACAAATTAAAATGTCAATTCAAAGTTACAAAGTTTGTCGTAATTGTCCCTCGTGCATTGACTCCCATTATTATATTTTAATTGACTATACAAACCATGTAAATAATCAAACATTATAAAATTTACCTTGCCGACTGGCCTTTGGTGTTTTTTTTCATAACTTCATAACAGCTTAAACCTTCTCCATGTTAAATTCAGTTCCTTTTCTTTATAGTGCACGACATCGTTTACCTTAGCGTTGAACATATTTTGTTAATTTCAAGTACAATCTTGTCGATTGTTCCGATTCGAATGGCGCATATTATTAGCATATGGCACATACACATACAGTCACAGTTAAGGACAAAATAATGCAATTGGTTGATTGGAGCCAATTTTGATACAAAATATTCCTAATAAATCTAGATTACGGCAGTTTCATAGCAACTTAGATGATAAGTTTTCGTGGTTAACCGATAGTCGTATTTAGATGAAAACTTAAAACTTTTGCTGGCCTTATTTGTTCAGAGATGAGTAAAGGTGAAATAAAGATTTCTTAATTAGAAAAATTCTGATAAAAAAATGTTAATGTTGAAAAGTGTATTATAATTAGAATTTATAAGTCAAAAAATTTGTTTGTCATATTGTCATTTAGTTGTGTGAAGTTCCAATCGCGTACAAATTGCAATGAATAAAAATAACTGAAGACAAAATATTGTGTCGTGTGCTGTATAAACACATAAAGGAATTCAAGAAATGAAGAAGAATGAATGAATGCCCATTTTGTTCACCTGTTGGAAAGAAAACAAACGAAAATTAGGAATTAATGCTATTAGAAAATATTTGTAGTATTTTTTTTTTGGTATAAAAATAATAGTTTAGTAAAACAATACCGTGTTTAGTTTAAAAAAAAACTTTTCCCGTGCTCACCTCTTCTTACATTAATATTTTTTATAGATGCAAGTGACATACATGAAAGTGTGTGTTTTAGTGTAAATAATAATGTTCTTTTCCAGAATAAATCTATTTTCGTCAAATTTAAAATAATAATTTTGTTTAATACTGAATTGTTTTATTGCTCTTTTCATGCTCTATAACGATTTCATTTCGCACTTGTACGGGCAATTGATTTCAACAAAGATTTACAAGCATCTACTTGGTTATATTAACGGCATGGATTCTAAACTAAAGATTACAATTTCGATACAGTAAACCTGTTACGGATGAATAAGAGGAATAAGATATGAGACTAACTATTTAAATCACGATGTACGAGATGTGAGAGAACTGGTTAAAGCAGATCTACTACAGGAAAGCCTGCTTTAAGCAGTTCCCTTCCTTTATCATGTGTCCTTTCTCATGATTCGCCAATATTAATAATCTGAAAATGGTATTTGATAAAAACAGAAATAATGCACAGACGTATGTATATGTAACAAACCAACAACTCCCACTTCTGTAACCTATGTCGCTGAGAATATTTTTACTGACATCTACTTTTCTTACATAGCAAGGATATATATAAACAAAATCTACATGTGATCATAGACTAGCGTAGAACATATAGTAGGTTTATATGTACACAAACATTTTGGTTTAACAAACGCTATACTACGTTATGTATTATTGATTTAATTGCCCCATAAAAAATTAATTTTGTTAAATACAAAATTATTTTTTTTATGACGGTCTGAGAGTTACATACTACTTACAGAGTTTAACCGAACACTGATTACCATATTATGTATAAAAAATATTTGATTTTCTATTTCTTTAATTATTCAGGTATTGTAATTGTAATATAATATAATATACCGTTCAGTTCCATGTCACTAGTACTATATTCTTTCTTTTTTAACGATATCATTAAAAAATAAAGTTTGTCACATCTTTATAAAATGTGCATTTCTATTCAGTTAAGATATTTTTTAATTACACCACTTTTTAAAATAAATGGAACTTTACATTTGGCACACTTTATGTTTAAATAATTTACCAATTTTTCCCATAACATATTTATTTCAATTATCTAAGTTACTAAGTTGTTTACAAGATATCAATTAATATCAGTTAGATTGATAGACGATTTGTAATCAAAGTAAGGTCAATATTTACTATTATAAGGAAAACGGATGCGTAGCCGTAAATGTGCGGCGTGAGACGCGCAAATACGCGCGGGAATGTCGTATTTGAGTATTTTCCATTAAATATTTACAACATTAGTATATTTACAACAGCATTAGTATATTTACAACAGCAAACTGGAGCGGCATTTAATTGAGAATGAATCATTTTAGCAATTTAATAAGAGGCGCGTGCAACAGATCCGTTGGAGCGCGCGAGAAGAAACTGGCGCGACTTCGTCATCGAACTTTTCCCGCTGCTGCATAGAATTATATTAACACCAACCAAGCTTTGTACATGAGCCGATTTCATTATAATTATTATGATTTTTTTGAAAATTTCGCTTCTAAGTCTTGAAAAGAATTAAGATGGATGAAAGTAAAAATCTACTAAAGGCGTAAGTTTTAGGGCACTAAGTGCGCTGGTGGTGGCCTGCTTTAATTAATAAATTTTCATGCGACTTTTGTCATTTGAGACGTATCATTTAAATTATTGCACTACTTCTGAATCTTTCTTATCTGATATCAGCGAATCGAAGGCAAGTGAGGTTTTCGATTGAAGCAGTCGTTAGGTGCGTCTGCACGAAATTATTTTTTTTTATGTTTTGCAAATTCACTTTTGAAGAAAAACAATTAATTTACCTATATTTTACTTCATTATATATGTAAGCAAGCTAAACACTAATGCTTCAAAATTGAACTTCCATAGGAACATCATTTTCTTTCTTCATTCCGTCTCATACTTGACCTTGCAATGTTAATTAAAATCTTAAACATGACATAAATTAAAATATGTTAAATTGCATTACATTGTAAAATGTAGTAATGCACAATTAAAAGAAACTAACATGCTTGTTAAAAGTGAAATTTCTTCATATATGTCAAGTGAAGAAAGGGATACATTAATGCAATCGTAAAATAAAAGCAAAATAATGTTAATGACATTATTCTGAATTGCACAGGCAACATAACAGTATGTTACTTGAGAAACATACTGTTATGTTGCCTGGCAACATAACAGTATGTTACTTTTTTACGTTGATTGCTTCAATATTATTAACAATTTTACTTTAAAAAAACAAACACAATTCACTGTGATTTACCCGAGGACGGGAGTCTCGTTGCGTTTCTGAATTATCAGTCGGGTAGTAAATAAACAGATATTACAAAAGACTGATATCGAATTGAAATCCAAAAGAGCATT
This sequence comes from Druceiella hillmani, assembly GCA_039881145.1. NCBI lineage: Eukaryota > Metazoa > Arthropoda > Insecta > Lepidoptera > Hepialidae > Druceiella > Druceiella hillmani. Next base: position 381,116 of record JAYKKI010000059.1, read on the forward strand.
GAAGAATATAGATCGCTGCTGTATGCTGACGGAAGCTCAAAGATATATACAATCATATTCGAAGTTCTTTACATTCAACCAGTTTCACAGAAATTTGAAACTTCCTATTTTTTCCCCTATTAAACAAATTATTTTATGAAAACAAAAATCTAACTCTTTATAATTGCTTTATCAACCCTTGAATGTCAACTATGGTCACGAGAGAAGGCACTAAAGATATTTTTTCCTTTATTTTTCACATTACAGACACGTGTATTTAGAGAGGTAATAATGAGGTTTACTTGTATCATCAGCTTCTGATATACGCCACAGACATTTAGATAAAATTTCATATTATTTAACGTAAAAGTCTAATATAAAAAACTGATAATTGTTTTTAGATATTTTTAATATCGGAGAATATAATTCATAATTTGGTTCAAAGAGGGATTATTAACTAAAAATACTTGGGACTAATTGACCATGAAATATAAGTCGGATATCACTACCCGGAAGATACACACGGTATCAGAGGTACAGTATGATAGAAAATTGCGGTAAATCGAAATTAGTTAGCATTAATTATTAAAAATAGTATAAACGCGTGTTGTTATACGAAGTAACCAGTATTTACTCACATTAAATTTAATTTAATAACGTGGAGTTGAATAATTTCTGAATGTTATCTAGTTTATAGATCGTTTGGAACTAAATCTTAGCTATTATAGATTGATACAAGACTAGGTGCACAGACTGGAAAAATAATGCTAGAGAAAATTAAAGTTTGGGAGAGGTAATTATTTGTGTAATTTATTAATAAAGTAACGCAACTGATAAATTAATATCACATAAAAGCCGTTAATCGCTCGTATAATATGCCACAACTCTGAACTATTAAACCAATTTTTACTTTTGAGCAATGTGTCGTCGCTTAAAATATATGGGGTCACCCAAAATTCTGAATTCGAGTTTTTGATGGAAATTTATTGTTATACTAATAATAAAAAAAAAGTAAATTGACCAGTATGGGTACATGCACCTAAATATAAGTCCGAATTGTATGAGTATTTGGTAGTAAATAACTCCAACCATTTTTAACCTAAATAAGGTTACATGAAATAAAATAGAAATAATTTTTTTTTAAAACCAAATTCAAAGAATTTTCTTCAAATTTTCTACATTATTTTTTATCATTTTAACTTTTCTAAATTATTTCATTTTATCATAGATTTTATGAAAATGCGTAATTGCATATGAATTTACATATATTGGCTACATTAGTGGTATAGATAGTTGTGAGTCATTATTTTCAAAGGTTTTCTTAGAAAATAATGTTTGAATCAAAATATATAAAACGTTCATATTTGGTATATTTTGATTTTCATTAGGTAATTAGAAAATCCGGAAATTAGATATATGTGTTTGCCAATTGACCTGATTATACCTCGATCAAAACATAACTGGAAACAATAGTAATATACAATCAATACTTTGACCTTATAAAAGTCGTGGCAGATGAATTCTATAACGCAGATGCTATGGCAATTTGTCCTGCAAGAAAGCGTTTCAAAATTTCTGTAAAAACATCGTTGTGCCTAGTATTCATTGTTTCCGCTTGCCTGAGATCATGACAATACATGAAACTCAGGGTTTGTAGTTGAATAAATATAGTCTCGGAAAAAGTGTGTAAAACAACTTCCGAATCAGCAGAAATATTCCCAGATAATTGAAGAAAGAGTTTTCAAAACATTTTAAATATTACCAAGTCTTCGAGTATACATTCCAAAAAAAATAGTTTCATATTTTTATGCAACCACGCATATTCTTTTATAGCACTCGAATCTTTCTCGCAGAATAGTCCACCAAAAAGTGAGAAATAATTAAACTCATTCAATTGCTTTCTAGACTATCTGTCACAAATGGGCACAACTTCCCAATTAGCAGACACAGACACGTCTTCCGGAAAAATGATTTTGTGGTAAGTACTTATGTATTTATTACAGAAAACTTATTGCTATAGCAGCCGTCTTCTCAATTAATTCATCTCAATCAATAGACCGAGCAAATATGTCGTGTCATAACGGTATAAAGTAATAGATAATGGAAATTTAAAAAGCTACATATAAAATACAAAAATGCTTAACTAAAAAAAAAGATAAAATGAAATCAACGTTGAAGAAAATATAGTTATTAAAAAATAAATATTTTCATGAATTGAGATGAAAAAAGAAAATGGCAAGAGTTCGAAAGAGCTGGAAGAAATAGGGGTTTTTCAGAAGACACTCATATTTGAAGACATTTATCGAGACGGTTAATCATAACAACATTTTTTTTTCTGGCAAATTTTAGAATGTCAAAACAAAGGTCATATTTTCAATATTCCTCTTTTCATTCTCAGGTTTATTCCTTACTTCACCTTATTTGAATGTAATTTGAAAACTTCTATTCTAGAAAGAATTTATTTGAGTACAAGTTGAGGAATACATATGTGAAAGATATATCTTTTTTGTAGCTATCACCACAATATTCTTCTTACGAAGTTAAAGAGATAAATTTTACAGAAATCAACCTCTAATAGAGATCACGACTTGAAATTTGAAGTGATTTTACTAAATATATATACATTGGTCATGGTCAGCACATAACAATTCAGAGGTCAACTTGAAAGTACATGTAATATAATGAAATATGAAAATCCCTAGATGTCACCATTCTTATTCAATCGGGATGAAAATATTATTAAAAAAAGAAAGAATAAAAAACAAAGTTAAGTTAGGAGATGGAAAAAATTAGCTCAAAATTACGGCAATTCAGAGAGTAAAAAAATTGCATACCATAAATTTGTTTAAGAATGAATTTTTAGCGTTTTTTAGTAAAAAAATGATACATTAATAAAAATAATTTAAAATACTACAACTTTATTTAAAAAAATTGTTTCCATAAAAAATATTTTGAAATATTGCAACTTGTTCTAACTTTTTTCCATCACTTATTGAAAGAAAAAACAAAAATGCCCTAAAGTTTAGTCCGACATATGGGCCAATTGTACTTACATCATCTCCATACAGCATCATTTATTTTGATAAATATTTGTTTGAAAACATTTTATTCTATATCAACGATAATTTAGCTAATTAATTAACTGATATTTAGTTTTTTCGTATAGAATTGGAAAGTACGCCATCTAAACTAGATATTCCGACGAACTAGATAGGAGATAACGTTGTATAATAAAATGAAAAGCTTCCAAAGATATTTTAAGAAATTATCCAAAGATGAATTTTCCAAAGATATTTAGAGAGAAGATTGCGCTATATTGTAGACATAATACAATTTTAAATTCACTATAAAGCTTATGAAGTTCTTATTACAAATCAATTAGAAGGCACTGTATTGTGTTTTTATCAGCCGGCTTCAAAAAAGAGGATTCTCAATTCAATTGTAATTTTTTGTGTCTTTTACATCATCTCGTTTATCGACTAATTGGGAGATTCTTTTTTATTTAACAGCGTTTACTCTCAGCATCGACCCATTGGTTAGAAACCAATCATGTACACCATATAATTCGTTAATACAGCATCGTAGATACAATAATCGAGTTAGGATGATATAGGTTAATGATAATTTAATAAGATACGATTAAAGACGATATAAATGTGTCCTTCAGCAAAATCAGGGTACAATGATATTGACAGAAACTTTTCAGTAATGAGGAATACACTCATCGCGAGTATGGAGTCGCTTGGCTTGTCTCGATTTGACATTAACATAAAAACATAGTAATTAGGTAGGCGATTATTATACGTACAGAGGAGTAAGACCACATTTTAAAACCGTTTTATTTAGCTTCACATTTCTTATGTTATTGTGGATTCAAATTTTGCTATCCATCTTTCAACAACTTTTATTTAAACAATTCACATGAAACTTTGCACTAGTATTTAGTCTACATGATAAAACTACATTATAATACTTTCAAACTTTGATACATAAATCCTTACGCCGCAAATATGCTGCCTGCGTAAGCTGTGAGACTTGAGGATCTATTATTTATAAATTAGTATTTTGGGTCACAATCAGAGATTCTGTCATTTAACTTCTCGTGAACTCCTCAGTCTTGGCTCTGTGGAGACGCTTCCAGCCTAAATCGTGAGACTTGGGTATCTGCTGCTTTAAAATTATTATTACAGTTCTCAAGCATAGACTCTGTCATTGAACTTTGGGTTCCAACTTTTCCATCCGGATGCCGTGTGACTTGAGGATCTGTTGTTTTAAATTAGTATTGCGGGTCACAAGAAGAGATTCTTCCATTGAACTGCATGTTGCAACTCCTCTCTGTCTTGGCTCTGTAGGAGTAATACCTACTAAAATCGTAAGACTCGAGAATCTGCTGTTTTAAAATTATATTAATTTTCCGAGGTTTCACAGAGGCTCCACCACTGAACTCCGGGTTCCAAACCCTCAGTTGTGATGCTGTAAATGTGGTGCCTGTTTAAACCCTGAGACTTTACGATTTGCTGTTTTTAAATTAATATTATACTTCAATTGTGAGACTTGAAGATCTGCTGTCTTTGATTTGGTAATGTTACTCTCAAACAGATACTCTGTCATTGGAATCTGGGTTCCAACTCGTCAGTCCTAATGCTGCGACGGTACTGTCTGCTTAAATCATGAGTCTTAAGGATTTCCTTTTAATAAATAACATTGAACTCCTCAGCGTGATATTACAATAGTCCAGACTCTTTTTTGTATGTTAACGTATAACTTGGGCATTAATCGACCCATTTGAATGACTCTTTTTTATTTGAATGGCCCCAGTGTAGTATCATAAACAATTGTTTTAGATTTAACCACGGAAATTGAAGATTCTCCATAGAAATCCTAAGCAATGAACGCAACATGTGCCGTAATCGAGTTTGGATCATATGTCTAATAATAATCAAAGAATAAAATTCTCTAAAAATTTGATACGACTATGTCCAGCATAGATCCGGAAAAACAAGGTACAATAATGGACCCGGAAAGTGAATCAGTGTACATTACAGGACGAGGTTTTTGGAGTTGGTGTTGAGTTAAATATAGCACATTTATATGTGTGAGTTTGCGGAAGAAGCATGAACTTGGTACTGATTTTAAATATTCCTGGTAATAGCAATAATGTCTGACTTATGTTGTAAATCAGCAATCAAAACTTTGCGAAATTCACATTTCCGACCGACCTTCCATTCGTCTATTTATTTTTTTAATATATGTCTATGAATTTCCAGTTCATCAATTATAGTTTCATCACTATTGTTATAAAGAAATTTAACTCATCATTTAATTTAGCATTCGCCGTCAACAAATCCATTACATTTCATATTGTCGAGAACCTTCTGAAATTCTGCATATTGACAATTTTGATATATTACCTATCATTGGTTGAAATTATTACTACCTCATTAACATCTCAAAATTACGTTTCTTCTGGGTAAAGAATATGTTATAAAGAAAATTTTCAAGTGCAACAACACATAACATTTCAATTGATAACAAGTCACACTGCGGATTCGTTAATCATTAATTTAAAAAAATGTATTACTATTCTTTTCATTTCAGAGTTTATAGCCATGGATTTGAATTGAATACATTTCATAAAAAATGTATTCAATTCAAATCCATGGCTGTAAACTCTCTGACAGTATAATATTGCTTCTATATTCCGATGCCCAGTCTTCAAGTGACTTAAATTATAATAAGAGATACCTGAACGTGAGTCAAACATTTGCATAAAATTCATAAAAATACTGCAGTTCCAAATTAGATAATTAATTAACTATAATGGAAGAATATATAAACACACAGAAGAATTTAAAATATAATCAATCACTAGCCAAAAGTAATAGCCAATTTACCCGAAAACAGCTTTTCCTTTTTAAATGCTATTGTCAAATAAAGCTTTTTTACTATTACTAGAAAGAAAAAAAATATAAATTGTTTTTAACCATTCTACCGTTCTGGATTTTTTCTAAAATACTACATAGTTTATTCAGCATAAAATTATAATTTCTTTCAGTAATAATTTCTTCAAAAACAAAAAAAAAATACTTATATAGTTTATTACTCAAGTGAACTAACGTTTATATTAATGATCACGAAATTAGTTACAATTATATCATAATTTGAAATTCTTATAAAGTTAGTAGGTGAGTTGGCTGAGAAATTAAAATAAAAGAGAATTTAAGTTTTGTCCGCTTTAGTAAATAAAAGGGTTAATATCCACAAAAATAACATAAGGGTTGCGTAAAAAGAAAAAACGAGAGTCATTTTTGAGGGTTTCATTTTTTTTCTTAATGGGGAATACGTATGTTATTTATCTATCACAGCGTTTTTTTTTCAGGAAACTTTGGCATGGAAACTTGAAGGCGAAAATAATATGCTTAATCTGTACATATCTTAATAGCTAATATGAAAATATATTCAGAAAGAAAGATTAGAAAAAATGTTCGATTATTTTTTAATTTATTGTAGCTTGTGGATGTCAATTGAATTACATGAATTTCAATTTTTTTAATTTTAGAATTTTATGTAAGAAAATTTTAGAAAAATTAATTTGAAATGTTTTAAAAAATCTGCGAACGCGCGTATATAAGTATACATTATAATGATAAAACACAATGATAAATATTATTAACCAACATATATCACACTGGTCATCATCCAAAAAGATTTGAGAGGCAAATGAAATACTAAATTTTTCTTTTCTATAAAAAAACCAGTTTTGATTCGACAACTTTCTTTTTAACAATTTTACCAAAGACAGTTCTAGAGATATTGTAGAAGATGTCTAACAAAACGTCGCCCGCGTCTCCAAAGCTGCAAAATTGTGTGTCTACTTATGTACACGCGGTAAAATTATACTTCTTTGGCATAATACAAGAATAACTTTATTTAGCACGCAAATAACTAATGGACGTAAAATAAGAAGAGGTCTAATTATAAATTCGAAAGCCTGATTATAAATACGGTCGGTCAAATCTAAATTCAATCAATTAAGTACATTTTAAAATTTAAATTTAATATTTATTTGACAGAGAGTGGTCGACCATTTTATTTTTCTGTCGGATTCCATTATGAATCGGTCCTTTGCCCGACCGTCTTCAAATTTTAGCCCTTCGACTTAATTATTTTGTTATACAGAATAGTTACCAATTTGATCTTTATATCTAGAATTACAATCATTATCATTTATTATTATATTATTAATATTGGAAATAATAAATATTGTCATTATTAGTATTATTTATTAAATATAATTAATTTAAATTCAAATATTTAAAAAATTTAAATTAATACTCAGTATTTAATTGAATATAGAGACGTGTGTGTAAAAATGGTCTGGCGGATGATTGATTTACCGTAAACGGTGATACAAAATAACATTTATGTGAACATCAACTTCTGAAAGAATTATACAGAACTTCTCCGGACCCTAAATTTAACACCGGTTAACGAAATGCGAATTTAATTGTGTTTATTTCATTATAATAAGTTCCTACGACCAGAAAACCTTTAACATGACTCCATTTATAATACGGGTAAGTCTTCATAATGTCCACTTCCACGAGAAAAGAATAAGCACTTTCCGTGGAATTGTAACGTTATTTTATTACAACATCATATTAAAAGGCGCGAAGGCTTCGAGTAAGGTATTCTTCGTTTCGCAGCCAAGTCAATCAGAGCTCCGTATCGTTGCACGAACGACCAATTAAATTAAATTCTACACAATTCCGCTTTTTCTGACAATAATATCTTCGTGCATGGTCGGAGAAATTTTCAAGACGATTATTTTTGTTAAATAGGTTTATAATTCCATTATGTTTGTTACATATTTGATTTTTAAGACATCTTTTGATAACCGTTGAATGATATGAGTTAAAGAGAAAGCTTAGAGGAGGAAATTACAAAAACGTCATTCATATTGATAGCAGTAGGTACAGATATTAAAAAATTACACATTAGATCATAGACAAGTCAAGAGAAGATAATGCTGTAGATCTTGGGCCAAGATAAGACGAGCTATAAGAATGTTATGATACATAAGTAAGTTCTATTAATATTTAAATATTAGCCTCGTGATAAACAAAAAAACATTATTATCTCTTGACGAGTTTGAAAACTATGTACATATGTATCTAAAATTAAATTAAAATATTATATTGAATTAAACAATTCTCTCTATCATAATTTTGAAAAGTTTTTCTATTTCTCCCATTATGTTGGTGCTCCTAAAAATATCGAAAAATTGTAATGTTGTACAATTTTGATAACACCACATATTAAAATAATTTCACTAAAATAATCAAGGTACAAATCTATACCAAGTTTGAAGAACATGTTATAAAATTTAATCGTGACACGCTTTTAAAAATTCTAAGGCCGTCGGTAAAATATTTCGTTTTAGCTTTAGGGCAATAATATTGAATGTATGTTTTCTAGACAAGTAATGGTAATGTAAAGATTCAAATTTTGGATAAATGCTACTGAACAGGACAAACGTATAAAAAGAAAATGATATGCTTCGAAAATATCTGTAAAATAAATCAAAAAGTGGAACGTAACTTTAACATTATTTTCTATAACGAAAACTTTAATTAAATTAACAAGACAAAAAAAAATTTTACTCAAATTAATAGTCTTTATTTAGTAACCACCCAAAACTGATGATTTAGAATTAGATTTGGAAAATGAACTGTAAAGATGCTAACATGAACTGGGATCCTCGAGACCTGAATTTGACTAAATATCTGAGAGAGGAACCACAGTTTAAGGAACATTACGCTTATGTGACAATCTGGAATCGATCACGATTTATAAGTAGATAAAAATATCTGACATATTATGGTGCAAACAGAGAAATACAAATACAAACAAAAACACCACCTGATTCAACGGGGAAGGCAGCACGCTGTTGTAACGAGAAAGGTAACTCGATGTTGCGGACTTATAGCGAATGCGGTAAAGAAGAAATAAATGCCTCTGATCTAAGTTAACTATTAACTTATATAATATTTGAAATCTAACAAGAAGCAGTACATTAAGCGATTCCATATCTTCTTCACGACCCTTGAGGAAACATCGGCTCCTATACGAACTTGCTATCGATACTATGCGCTTGATATCGTCCGGGACGTTAGCATGGAAACGAATTCATAAATCTAATAAATGTTACTTCAGAGTGTCAATCGATTTAAAATATCGATTTAAAATGTCAATCGATTTAAAATATCGAATGTGAGTAAAATTTAGAATTAGAATTCATTTTGTAGTCGTGATGTGTTGGGTTGATCACAAGATATAAGCGTCGCACATTCAGGTTCGATTCCCGGCCGTTCGTCGAGTAGGGCTGAACTGTTCTTATGGTTGGCTCTAAGAGATTGCTATCGTAGCAATAAGTCCGCCATATGTAACAATTAGATACATTAAAGTAGATAAGTAAAATATATTACCGATATTAAAAATATTTTATGTTAAAAGTGAAGATCCCACTCTATAATGACGTCATTGTCACATTTGATCAACATTTTTATAATTCCCCGCAACGAGTTCGAACTGCATCTGAATATACGTATATATATATATATATATATATATATATATATATATATATATATATATATATATATATATATTTCAATTCCCATGCAATAATAAAAAAACATTCTAAAACAGTTATTTCATAAAAAGTTATTGTAATTTAATGTATTTTTAAAGTCTAACTACTTTCAAAAGGTTTTTTTTGTAACATACTTTTATATACATAAATAAAATGAGAAAAGAAAGTAATAAAACATTCTGTTATCATTCTTTTATGTCAATGTATTCAATGGAGTTCATAGCAAAATGAGTAAAATTATTTAGTCGCATATTAATTACATTTTCACGTTACAGGTTTTTAAAGCACACCTCATTTATATACACAAATTAAAAAATATATGTATTGTACGAGTAGTCAGAAATATAATACAATATCAATAGTGGTAAATAAAAAAATCAATAAAAAACTAATAATATAAATCCAAATATTGTAATAAATAACAAAAAATATGTTTATTTCTTTGTATATTTGTTATTCAATTACTCTCGGTCAAGCTAAGTCAATTTGAATGAATAATTTGGTATAGATACGAGTAGTATGTGCGCTATACTAATAAGGTTATTTTTATTTTAAAAAATGTAACCATCTTATTATAACATTCAGAAGCTCGCCATCTAACAAATACCTGGGTTTGGAGGACATGAAATAGAAAATGGCAACTAATTCCTTACCGGGAATAGACACTGGTATAACATTCTTAAAAATATTCCATGCTCCATTACAATAGTTATAAGATCACTTATTGTAGTCAGGTGGTCGCTTTGACGACGTGTGATCCATTCAATTTATAACTCGAGAAATGTTTTAATATGTTGTTTAGAACACTATCACATAATTACTTAGCGTCTGTTTAAATTTAAATACACTTTTTCTACCACTATGTAATGTACCGACGTACTTTATTTTCATCGACTTTTCTAAAATAACACGATCTCACAAAAGACGAATCTTCACAATGGTAATTATATTTTTGTTCTTTTTACAAAATATTCGATTTCCATATATAAGAGCTCCTAATGACATGGCTCCATCTAAACTTCAGAAGTTATTAACACTCTGAAGTATTCTAGAATGATAATTCGATCTGCATCATACTTGAAAAGCAAGGTTATGTTTTGAAGACCAATTTTTCAGAAATATAAGCAGGGCTGTCAAAAACAGACTAATAATTACGGTGAAACTATTCGATTAAAAAATACCTAAAATTTTTCCATTATGTTTTTTTTAAGTTCGTAATAATTACAAACATCTACAAGAATTTCGTACTCGCTCGATTCGATTCGAGTTCCGCCAATAATATGGAATATATATATAAATGTATATATATATATATATATATATATATATATGTGTGTATATATATATATATATATATATATATGTATATATATGTATATATATATATATATATATATATATGTATGTATGTATATAATAGGTTCATTAAATTTTTCAGCATGGATATGGAAAAATTCTAAACAAAAATATAACTATAACCTTTCATTGGAACTTCAAATTGAAATTATTTCGATGAAATTGTATCAAATTGTAATGATCGATGAACTTGCATCAATCAAATATATAGACAACTAAAAAACATTTACGCGTATTCAACATAGATAGAAGCACATGGCAAGTATTGATTTTCTATCGTGTATAGTTTTCATGTACCGTTTTTATTATCCCAATTATGAAAATAAAAATGTTTTTTCTTTGTTTTTTCGAGGGAGAGAAATACGACTGACAAACGAATTTAACGGTATGATAATATTTGTTGTATAATTATTGAGATATAGTTAGGGCATAGATTAGGATAATTATAGATTAGTCAGATATGTCAGCGTAGTCAGAAAAAAGTCGCTGCTACGCGCACTTTCCGAATTGTGGCAAAACTATTAACGATATATCTAAAGCGTACGGGGAAATTTTTCAAGAGTTACAGAAAAGTCCGTCTTTTATGGACAAGCGCAGTAACTGTTTTTAATTAAAAAAAATTATACGTAATTGAAATATCTTTGAAAATAAACAAAAACGGAGGTCCACATTTTAATGACGTTCGATATGATGTATCCGCGCACAGAGGGTTGAAAAGGAAACAGGAAAATGGATGCCCATTGAGCAGCGATTTCCAGCGAGCAAGCGCATCTTGTCGTGGCGGCAAATGATTGAACAATTGAGCGTACTGCGTATTTTAGTTAGCCAGCGATTTTTCTGACGTGTGTCAACCATTTAGCGGCCATTTTAAAAAGGTACTTATTTAGTTTTTCCTTAAATCTCGGTAACAATAATATGAATAGCATTTTTATGTGGAAATACTTTGCAGGAAATAAATCTTCAACTTTGATTGACAATATTCATGTAGGATTAATAATTAAAACTTTACGAACCCGAGAAAATAAAAAAATAGGTAATTAAACTTTTATCGCACGATGACGCCTCTGTTTTCAATCTTATGAAAAAAAAATTGTGCGTGTCAGCTCCGACGCGCGACTGAAGTTTACTCCTTAAGTACGATTGTCTTGCAATGTATAAAATAGGTGATGCTGTATATAACTATAAACACCAATATCATTAAATGTAAATGGAAAATTCTTTAATCAAAAATGCTGACAACATAATTATTTTCGAGGAAAACACAAATGAATAAGATCAAATTTATACAACAAAATTAAAAACTTGTAGTGACGTCAGACTAAGAAGTTAAAATTGAAAGAGGTTTTTTTAATTTTGTACGATAGAAGACACCAAATATTCATACAATTCAAAAATTCTATTACCGAAATTCAATCTGACTAGCGACATGATTCTCTTTACCCATAGCTAGAATATTAAAATGTGCATTAAAATTAATTTGCACTGGATGGTTCACTTTGCCCATAGCTAGAATGTTAAAATGTGCATTAAAATTAATTTGCACTGGATGGTTCACTTTGCCCATAGCTAGAATGTTAAAATGTGCATTAAAATTAATTTGCACTGGATGGTTCACTTTGCCCATAGCTAGAATGTTAAAATGTGCATTAATATTAATTTGCACTGGATGGTTCACTTTGCCCATAGCTAGAATGTTAAATTGGTAATTTAAAAAAATACTTGCAAAAAATTTGAATTCGAGTACAAATGATGACAGAAGCTATATTAAGTAAAAATTCTGTTATTGAAATCCAATGTATGGTTCAATTTGCCCATAACTGAAAGCAAAACGTGCATTAATTAGATTGGGCTAGATAATACAAATAATTCTTTCATTAATCCATAATTCGAATGTGCCTATTGCATAACGATATTGTTTCTTGACATCCGTTCTTGGACATTTTTGAACGGAAATTATTAAAATTTAAAAAGAAAATACAAAATATATTATTTATAAATTAACACCAGCCACGATAGAATTAATGTTTTGTTCAGTATGTAGAAAATAATATAATTCTAATTTAATACTAACTTTAGTAATTCATCAATACATTTTATAATATATTTAATAACACAAGTAACCCTTGAAAACGTATACATAAATTCCCTAACCATTTTGTGCACATATAATTAGAAATATAGTATAATTTTATATTCTGTTCTTTTAATTACATATCTACGTGACTCTAGCTTGTTTTGTGAGCCTTTCAATAATTAATTAAATAAATTCTATTTTCATTATAAACGTGAATATTTTAATGTACTTACTCTTTCATTAATAATACCATACCATTAAATATCTCGGCATTTTTAGCATGTTCACTTTTATTCTGTCGGTGGATTTATTTTCAATTACATCTTTGTGAGAGACGAATATCTTCCCTCTTTTTCCGTATAGTTTCTTTTCTTGTATTCATTTTACTACTTCTGTTGAACGCAATACTTCCAGCCAAAACGAACGACGCTTAAAACTGTCAGTAAATAATTCGATATGTCAATTAAAGATGCGCCACAAATAAGCTGATAACATTTTTTTAACACTCTCAACATCGTCCGCTCTGAATATTTGATTTTACTATTAATAAACTATCCATACATATGAAAATCGTTTCTTAAGAAGTAAACTCGAAAAATACTTTTTAAAGAGAATTTTAAGACAAAATTTGATGTACCTATTTTTTTTAAATTCTTTATGGAATGTATATTACTTCAAAGAAAAAGTAATCATCATTTTATAAATTTGATTATTTTCTTATTATTATGACAAGAATATAAAATAATTATTAAAATAAAGTACTCAAAAAAATACTAAAATGAAATATTGACCATTTTTCACAAGAAATGTGCTTTATCCGCAAATTACATCACCCATCCTTGCAGCGTCGCACAACTCAAACAATTAGAGATAAACTTGTTCATATTGTTAAAATCGTAAATTGTATGTATATTATATATTGCATAAATGCACTTTACATAAATTTTTATCACACATATTTAGAAAGAGAAAAGTATTGCTTTTTAGGTTTTGGTACAAAAATTACTCCTCGTATGATGTCAAGTTAGTTAAATGACCTTGCATCCATTTCGCCACTTAAAATGAGATTAATCACTAAACCTTTTTTCGTTGTGTTTTTTTCAGACGTCTAACGTAAGGTTAAATAAGTGACAATAATTTCTCTCGTAATGTGTCTATGTCTAAAATTTAACTCTTTCCCCATTCGATTTCTTCTGCAGTAAGCATTTGCCAAACTACACAGATTTTACTTAAAATCTAAAATACTTCTTCTTTATGTACGTAAGAGTTAACCACGTTACTCTCTTTAACTAGAATAATCAGTTTTTCTGTTTCTCCGATAATAATGACGTCGAATCATCGATAACGCTGATATCTTCTGATTCTTTATTCGACACTTTGCAAAATGTTTAACATTTCAAATCATCTCTGTGTGACTTGTGTTCATGAAAAACTAAATAATGAAAATTCATGAAAAACTAATCTGACCTTTTAATGATACTAACTTTGACAAAGCATATCAATTAATTTTAATTTATCCATGCTAATCAGGAAATTTTAACAATCGTCTACCCGTATCGGTATTAAATCGATTAAAAAACCTATACAATAAGTATTATATTTTTACAGCAAGGGAGATGCGTGCTCTGATTGGGCAGCGCGTGTTACATGTTTGTTTCCGCTTGGCACACTACATCTCCTGCTAAAAATAGCTGAATTAAAAAAATTACCCAAAATTCAAAATACCCAGCCATTATGATAAATAATAAAGTTTGGATTTTCATCGCCCGATTAGGCTTGCCATTATTCATAATACCAGGGCATTTTAAATAATACCCTCATTAATCACTGGATCGAAAACATATATATTAGAAATCCTTAAAATTACATACTTATTATGAAGTGAACATTTTTATAGACAATTTGCAAAGCGCTGTGCTTCTTGAATTTTAATTCAATTTTAGGTAATAAAGACAATAAGAGACGTTTAAAGAAAATTTTTAAAGCAAACAATCAAAAGGAATCTTGTGGAAAAAATTAAATATGCGTAAAATATTGTTCACCATAGTAGCTAGCACTCAAGTTTTCTGTCAAGTATCGATAACGGTCATTTTATGGAAACTACGGACGCAAAATCACAGTCGGACTTAAATTGAAAGAGTTATAACGCTGTGAAGTACGGATGGATGAACAGAAAAGTATTACGAAGTTACAAGTGTTTTCTTTCTCGTAGTTCAGCTCCGGCAGCCATACAAGTTGCCATTGCAAGTTGCTGACAATTCCGTTGCACGTAAATTGGGCTAAATTACATTTAAAATAAGACTAATTTGAGGAGCGGACATGCAACTCAAGATTTGGTACAGTTCCGCGGATACTAGTGAACGCCACAAAGTTGGCTGGTGGAAGTTTCGTTCAATATTCCAGTGATGTTCGCATTTCTTATGACTAATTAGATTTAAGTTAACAAACTAGCTCATTTGGGAATTCCACAAGCAAAATCGAGTTTTCATTTGACACTCAAATTCGACGTTGGCATGTTTAGGTAAACTTGTCTTCGAGCGGTTATAACAACCCTTTTAGAGGGGTGAATAATTTGAAAGGGTGTTTTGAAAAGACGTCGATCAATGTAAAAAAATGTTACAGCAAAAAATATATGTATTGTTTACTAGATATGTCCTATGACTCCACTTGCATAAAATTTGGAATAAGAAAATTGATTAGAATTTTTTTTAATAGATTGTATATAATTAGGAAACACCGAAATAACAAAAACCACTATCGTTTGTTAAACTCTTTATTAGAATAGAAGAAATCGACACCATAAATAAGTACGCGATTAGTGCTATCATTGAGCGAACATAAGCGATAATTAGGCAGTTCATTTTAAAAATAAGGAACTACTTAGAAAATAAGTTTAATGTTTAGTGGTCAGGAACTGGGTTGGCAGATTTTATTGACCAATTCGTTACTAAATTTGAATAAAACTTAATAAAAGAAAAAAAACTGAAAAATAAATTGCTACTTCTGGACAGTGCTAATAAATCTGTTTGTTTCTATAAACTTTCACATAATATTTGATTGTAATAATTTTGTTTGGTTATGTTCTTCGGCAAGATGTTCACATTATTGCATGTATTGAGTCTCAAAATGTAGAATTTATATTTACCAAATTTTATTTTCAATTTTTCATATCAACATTTGTAACTTTTCATAAAAAACGGAAAGCCGATTACTAAATTTGTGCAAAAGCTGTAAAGGTCTAGACAACGCCACGTGGTAACGGTACGTATGATGCAAATGAAGACAGCAACCGGGTAGGTCACGGCGCGGGCAGTTACATTTCCGAAAAGTGCCGAATATTACCGATGACATGCGAACATCTGATTCATATTGTTATGGATTACAAGTCTCGCAATACAAATTACATTAGTTTCATCTTTTTTAACACAATTTTGTTAGATTGTTCTATAACCAACTATGCAATTAAACCAAAGAAACTAAATTTTTTGCACATCTTATGCAACATGATAGCTATTATCATGAAAGAAAGAAATGAAGATATCATCTTGGCAGTCGTATGTAGTTGCTGATGACAATACAATGTTATCATCAAATTAAAAAAAAACTAAAATAACGGAATTTTTCAATGAAATTTTCATCGAGTTTCAGGAGTCTAAATTATTTAACATTTTGCGCACATATCGAAAACCGATGACAATACAATCATTCCATAAAATAAAAAATTATCTTATTTAGTCTTCAAGCAAAAACTAATGGAATTTTTCAATTAAATTTTCACCCACTTCCAGATGTCTGAATTATGTGTAATTATGCACACGTCGCAAGAACGGATGAAAACTTAATAATTTCATAAAATTAAAAAAAAATTAGTCTTAAAATAAAAAACTCTGAAAAAATAATGGAATTTTTCAATTTTATTTTGACCTACTTACAGGTATCCGAATTAATTAAAATTTTGTATACGTATTAAACACCGATGAAAATACAATAATTTCCACAAGAAAAAATTATCTTAAAACAAAAAAGACTAAACATAAATTGACGGAATCTTTCAAATAAATTTTTACTCACTTTCAGAAAAAATCAGTCTTACAAAAAACATGTAATATATAATATAAATACACTCAAATATTATATTCAATAATAAACATATCTTACACTAAAGTGCTTACTGAGTAGATAGAGAAAAAACCTTAGATAATTTTTTTTTGTTTTTGTAGTGCACCATTTTTAAAAAAGTTCGTTATTAGTTTTTTAAACTATTAATTTATTTTACTTGATATTCAAAGATTACAAAATCATTATGTACCGTTAGTGTAGGTTTACTTTTATTCGTATTGTTTTTAGTCTTTAACCACTTAATAAGTACAGTCAGATGGGCTTCCAGAAATTGAATCTCTTTATTAAATGGTTCATAATATCTTTAGTCACCGCAGAATCAAATCAAACATAAGAAAAGAAACTGATCTATTCCAACTAGACGCTTGGTCCTGAATAAATTTTCGATAATTATGGTCCTTTTGAAATTAATACTTTTAGAAAATACTGAAAATATATACTTCATCTTGTACGCACTGAAATTGGAACGAGTTTAGTTTGGTAAAAATGTTAATTTAACTGTTTTTTTTATTTTAAAGGAAATCATTTTCATAAAAACGACAAAGCGCACACAGCTGTAATTATTTTATGATAAAAATGATTTTAAAAAAAATTGACTGTCAATAAATGCCACCATTTTTAGTATTGCTAAAGTCATGTTTTAAATTTCACTACTTGAAAGAATTTTATAGGATTCTCGACGATACTCATCCTTTGGAAACCTTAAAATAATTCATTGAATATGTATTAAAGTAAATTACACATATCCAATGGATTTCACTTATAAAAGATAATTGCTTTAAAATATAAATGATATTAAATTACATTTTTTTTAAATTAAAAAAAAGTACTTGACCGCATTGAAAATTATTTACTTTCACTGTACGGTCTTTCGCATGTCGAATGCTTAACTACTCTTTTGACAGTATAGAAACACAAAAATATTCGCTGACATTTTTAAATATGCATTACTTATTGATAAATAATTTTCAAACATAAATAGCTTCATCCGATAAGGGAGCATCGCCGTATGGACGCATACTAAGCTGCAGACATCTGGCGCGCTACGATATTCACACCGGTGTCCTCAGATCACATTTTGTATTGCCAAGTCCATCGGTACGACGCAGTGAATCATCTTTGACTCTTACAAAGTCTTGTCATCTTGGGAAAAATAAATTTACAAAAAACAGCTATGAGCCAGTTAGACAGAAAATAAACGTATTCGGTAATAATTTTTAATTCATTTTATCAAATAATTGACTAAATTTTCACTACGACATGTTGACATGAACTGAAAACGTTTATGCAAAACGTGGATCACATTTTGGACAAAGTTATTTAAGTCCACCTTCAAACTTAAACCAAAATATTTTCTTATTATGATACGAGTTTTGAATAATATCGATAAAATTAATGTGATCCAAACCTATCATAAAAAGAGTGTTTTAAAACGAATATTTCTTTCTTTCCCTCTGAAAAATGTATGAAATATTGTAAAAAATATCGGATAAGCACGTTGCTAAACTGAATTCAGCAACAATCGTCTGAATAAATTCCTATCGGTAATATTTACATAAAAAAACTGAGTTTCCCACAATATAGTTAACACTGCGGTATATATGAATTGTACACGTTCTTCACCTTATCAACCTTTCTCAGTTGTATGTATGTAAAACAGGCTTTCAGAAAGTTGAAATGTACCTAATACAAAAAAACCACATGATTACTTTAAAATATGCCATTAAATAAGTTTCGTAGGGAAACTGACTGATAATTTTTTTTTAACCATAAGTTAAATATTGAACCTTTCGACCGATATTCCAGTAATTAAAATAAACTCTAATTACGAACAGAACTCCAGGTACAATTGTTCTGTACACACTTAGATAAGTAAATATGAAAGTATACGTAAACTATTTACAAATATTAATATTATATTTTATGATGTAATTAGACAGCTATTTCCATAGGCGTGTATAGTTTTCAAAAACCTTCAGATTTAAATTCATCCTTTCATAATACATTTTAGGTAAATACCTAGCAAAGTTGTAATTTCATGATTTTGGTTTTAGCAGTTTTAGAAGTGTTTTTGGTGGTCCTTTCCAGAAATACGATCATTTTATACAACTTATGAAAATGACACAAATGGAGTGTTTCATTTGCCTTTCTAGAATTTCCTTATAAATATTTCTGAGTATTAACTAATAAGAGTCCGCATATAGACTGAGATATATACTTTACCACTCCACAATTTCCAATTTATACGTCGTACATTTTCTGAGAACATAGATAGGCGAGCAAACACATAAGAGATCTTAGAAATATTCCGTTTTATCTTTTAAGACAAGAAAACTAAAAAAAAACTAAGAAAACTAAAAAACTATGACATAGTTTGAACCACATCTCTTTCTTTTAAAATTCTAATAAGAACACTCCAAAATTTTGAATATGTCAAATTATTAATACATGACAAAGAAAATAATTATCAGGAAAATTCATTCTTTAGAAGAGAGATAGTTGCAAATGTTTCCAATACATGGGCAACATGTAAAAACGCACCAACGTTACTAAGCATATCAGAATTCAATCTATAATTTGCTAATTTATGTGCATAATGTCTAACAATTATATGAATTGTTAATACAATGGCGTGTTATAATTAAAAAAAAATTTTAAAAATAAAAATGAACATTTGAGAACAATATTTGCATAAAGTCCGGAATGCAATTGACGATTCTTCGTGTTAAATCTACCTCGCTAGTTATCCAATAGATGACTTTTGCCGAACGGCGTTTTACGTTTGTACAAATAAATATATCTTCTTACTCAATTTGTAACATTACACAGCTTTCCATTGAAACGATGATGAGAACAACATTACATACCGAAGATGGAGTCCAACGTCACTCGTCCTTGACACGCCACATTTGCCCCACATTCTTTTATTGACAATTGCATTCTCACACACGAACGTTTATTAATAACACGAATCATCAGCAAAAGACCAAGAAGTGAAATGTTTATAAATATATATATATATATATATATATATATATATATATATACATACATATATATATATATATATATATATATATATATATATATATATATGTTTTAATATGGTTTGGTAGAATGTCCCTACCTTGACTTATAGAGTTGCATTATTGCAGGGAAAAATAATTCGTGTTGTGAAACGACGATACGTGCGAACGATTTCCAATGCATGGCGTAGGTTTGACTGCTGTTTGCTTCATCAATGCAAAGACGGTATACATCAGGGTTTCATCGTCTTTTGTTCGGACGAGGAAAATTGACAGTTAAATAGTTGAGTGTGTACAAATATGTTTTTACAATATATATGAACGAGACGGTATTGTTGTTTTGCTTGTTTCTTGTCTGTTTGAAATAGATATAGTAGCTTCACGCACTTTCGAAATCATGAGAAATGTTATTTTTATGGAATTATTTTCAAACGTTATATTGAAGGTTGTTGAAATGCTCCACATTCCGCGTATTTGTTAAATGATACCCTCATTTGTGATATGTTAAATATTTTATTTATAATTTATAGAAAGCATATACAGATAAAAATATTTTATTAAATCGGCTCGCATGGGTTAAATATGTCACTGACGGGCGGGGAAGTGACTAGGGGAAGCCTTTTGAATGAAATTAATGATTTTGGTCCTGACTATACACCATAAGAACCACTGAAAGAAGATAAGTTCAACCTATTAAATGTCAATTATAAAATTATGGTAAAAATTTGGATTACGGAAAAAATATCCATGGAATGGGATGCAGGATTTATCTGCCCTATTTTTAAAAAGGGAGACCAACTTGAATATTGTAATTATAGGAGCATTACACTTCTTAATACTGCATATAAAATACTCTAACTTGCTATCTACTCTTACTCTTTGCTGATAAAGAAATTGGAAAATATCAATGTAAATTTACAACCCAAAGATCCACTATTGATGAAAGGCTTAAGCCTTAAGACAAGTCGTGGAAAAATCTAAATAGTACAGTATTAAAACCTACTACTTATTTATAGATTTTAATGTGGCATACGACAGCATACGGAGGAATAAACTATTTGAAGCAACGGCTGAATTTGGAATCCCCAATAAGCTTATAGCTTCAACAAGAGCAACACTTTATAGAGTGAGATGTAGGATTAAGATACCGCATATATAACCGGCTATCACAGCCTTTTATAAAAGAAAGAGTCCTGAGCCAGAGTGATTCTCTTGCCTGTCTATTTTTCAATTTAGCTTTGGAAAAGTACATTAGAGACAGTGGTTTAGACCGAAGAAGAACTCTGTGGAATAGATATCTGCAAATAGTAGCCTATGCAGATGACATAGATATTGTTGGAAGGTCAGAAAGGACGGTTAAAGAAGCCTCTTCAACCCTTGAATACTCTGCGTGGAATATGGACCTAACTGTCAACCAGGATCTCACATTTCATTTTAAAATATAATACTCTTTTGTGCGTAAATGGTAACACCTTTGATAATGTTGGTGAAGTTAAATACATTAGCACAGTAATTGACGGACAAAAACAAAGTAAGAGCAGAAATCGATAACTGAATTAAAATGGCAAATAACTGCTTATTTGGACTGAGAAGACAAATGACGTTTAAAGTTATCAGTTCGAAGACTAAACTAAAAATCTATAAAACACTAATTCTACCAGTCTTACTTTATGTAAGCGAAACATGGACCCTAAATGTAGATACACGGCGATCAGTGGACGTTTAAGCGAAAGGTCCGCAGAGTTATTTTTGTAATAAATTAGGAATATGTAAAAACGCAATATACATATATATATATATATATATATATATGTATATATTTAAATATATATATATATATATATATATATATATATATATATATATATATTTACACAACAATACCGTCTCACAATACTGTACACACTCAATACAATGCAAGAAGAGGATAGATGGAGACGCAAATATCATTTTAAACTGTACGAACTTTACGGACAACCACGAATTACTCAAGTAATCCATAGTAACAGATTAAGATGGACTGGTCATATGTGAAGAAGCCCAGAGAATAATCCTACTGAAATATTAATATTCAAAACACCTAACAGTACTCAACCAAGAGGTAGACCACCCTCTAAATGGTTGGATAATATCGAAAAAAAAATAAAAACATTAAACTTAAGTAATTGGAAACGGGTCGCAGCTGACGCTGGATGGAGCGCGTAGTAGAGGTAGTCAAGGTATGCAAGGGGATGTAGCGCTTGTGAAGAAGAAAAACGTTACGCCTGTTTATCCATTTCATAATGATAAATGTAAAAGCACCGCTAAATCAAACACGCGGCACTTACATAAGAGACTTTTCATGCACTCCTTCCTTCTTAGCGCCATGCTTATTATTGTATTTTACTACTGTGATATGCTAAATTTTAATGCATTAAAAATATTTCGAACGAAAATTATCGAGAATAATCATCACTACCAAAAAGTAAATAGAACAGCTAAAAAATGTTTGCAACGAAAATAAGTTCACACCTGCTTTACGTTTAGCTTCGTCTTGGCGTGAAAAATGATAACAGTAATATAACAATATAACGATAATTGCACGTGTAAAATGCGCTTAACAAAAATGAAGTAGTATTTTGGAATAACCTATTTTATTAATCCATTAACTTTAATATTTTGATATAACCTATCTTATTGAACTAGTAGTATTGGTAGTTAGTAGTAGTATTGGTAGCTTAATCAAATAACCATGGCAGTATAATAAAAGCTGGGTTGAAAAGCTCTTCCTGCTAAATACATTTTTACATGTATTTTGTTTACTGCCAGCAGCTTTCGCCAGAACTCATTTAATATAAATGCAGCGTGTACATGAAATAACGTAATTATTTTACACGAAAACAATGAACGAAAGGAAACATTTCGATGCACATCGTGTGTAACGGGAAAAACATTCCAACGCCCAGCCGCACGCCAGAAGCGACGGATGTTATTTATTGTTTAATATTCCAAGCACTTGCACTTTGCACTTTGCAAAGAGTAAAGCAAAAGGTGTCTTTCTTAATACAGTTAATGCTAATTCAGATACACATCTCTTGCATTTTTTTTTCACGAAGCTCTCCAAGAATGTATTATGCAATATGTGTATTTTCAAGTTAAGAAGGTTTGTCCATTCCCTCGTCATCGAGAAGAATAAGGTACGAGTATATGAGTAATACTAAGCCTGTTATTTTGTTTCTACCGAAAGATCAGATAAAATGGCTAACCCCATCAACTATATTATAAATATATATATATATATGTATATATATATATATATATATATATATATATATATATATATATGTATATGTATATATATATATATATATATATATATATATATATATACACACACATATGTACAGACTGTTATAACTTAACATGAGAAAGCTAGCCTAAGGCGCAGCGAGACACAGAAAACAGAACTCCATCTTGAAGTTGTGAAAACCAAAATAATTTTAACCTTTTTCCAATGAAATATTGGAATTATTTTAGATTTTCAAAATTCGTGCCTGATAAAGTAGACGGCCGAAAATTGGTTGAAAGTGTCTTGGACATATTCGTTGTTACTTGAAGTTTAATATTTCGCAAAAGGGACTTAAAAATTAAAAATGATAATGCCTAAACTTGACGGAATTTTCTTATAGATTACTCACTTGTCAGTCTTTTCATAAGCCGTATATAGCACAGCATTGATGCTAGACTTTCCTCATGCAGATCATCGCCGAGATTGCTACGACCATGCTAAAATTCGTTAAACCAGTTATAAACCAGCTATAATAGTGCGCAATGGGGCTTCATTATGAAATGCCAATCGAAGTCTATCACAACTTTGAGGTTGATTGAGACCATAACGAAAGTACGAAAGAATCATCAAAGGAAAATTTAATGAGTCAAATTGCCACCAAATTGCAAACCAATGACAAATTCATGGAAAATATTTCGATAAATATTAAAAACTTTCAAAATTCAAATTTATTTTTTTTTAATACCATTACTACTACTGTTCTCATATATATGTATTATTACCATTTATTACTTATGTTTATTCCTTGTATTGTCTTTTATGCTAAATATTTACTTGTTTTCTAACAACTTGCTCATCGTACAGGCATAAAGCTGTAAGCCGAGCAAGGGTTTTACTAAGATAATTTAAAATTAAGATATAAAACATATTTAGGTAAAATAAAATTAATCTCCTAAGCGTGTACGAATAAAACTCACATTACAAGGGTTCCACATAAACTTAGGCGTTTATTTGAACATTTAAATATAGAGTATTTTTATTAAACTGTTTAGAAACGTTAACATCATATTTCACTGTGGAAATATATTAATATATCTTCATAGATATTAAAAAATGGTAAATAGCTCAAAAATTCTGAAACTAAAAATCATTCTGTTTTCTTCAAAATTTTTACTTTTTTAGAAGGGGGTTGGTATATATTTTTGTAGACATTTTCAACAATAGTTCCTAAACTGTCTTACATACAATTTGAAAAAAAGGGTGATACATAAAAATTTTAAAAATTCAAGAACCCTATTTGAGCTATCAGAAAATTTTATGTTGCATTTTTGGTAGGAATACTTGTGAATGTTACATACAACGGGTAAGTATGATTTCTCATTATGACAATTTCAAGTTTCCATATTATATGGTTTTTGAGAAAAATTACTGTGACAGGCAGATCGATGGACGGACACGAGAATGATCTTATCAGATCTCCATTTTTTTGTCTTTTTAAAGTATAGAATTTGAAAAAGAAGAAACTATTGCCATTAGTTATATTATTGATTGAAACTAATTCTAGATACATATTATGAAAATGTTAATGACTTTCTATTATGTAAACTTTGAAATTTTTACGTTTTTGTTTTTCGCGTGATTTTTTATTCATTGAGATTAACTAACGGTAATGAAGTCCAACTAGGTATGCGTATCATGGTTTTCTACTTCTATGACTTCTTACATTGACCTGTCTTGAAATTATCCATGTGTTATAAACTTAATTGGTATGGCGAAGTATTGATTTAGACTTTGAAAAACATTCCATATTATATTAGACGAGCAACTTATTAACCGGTTGAACAATAATAAAAGTATTAGGAATGATATTACCGTCATCTGTAAAATTATTATGCATACGTACAATCCGTTATCAAGAAAGCATTATAAGAAATGAAAGTACGATTATCTTTTACCTAATGTACTTTAATAACGTCATATACTCGTGAAAGCATATAAGTAATGAATAATTAAAATTGTTGTAGAGTGCGTGGAAAAGGATTCATGTACAATTGCGATTAAATGTGAAATATTGGTCGTTGTAAAGTACAAATACGATTAATGTTTAATATAAAAATTCAATATATAATTCTTGACGATGATATAATTCTTTATTTTTATTTAGGTACGTATTAAAATTGTAAATTTGTGAGGAATGGATGGACTGATGACGATGTAAATAGACTAAACTTATTGAAAATAGAAGAGGTATTGTTAATTATAAAGTGGCCCTTATACGAAATATCGCGTTCAAGAACAAACTTTCAATTCTGTATAAAATCTACTTAGTATAAGAAGAACTCACACTACGATGGTTCTGTTCACACTTAGCATTAATAAACATTTAGAAAGTTGATTTTTGCCTAAGTGTGTACTGAACATTAATTCACACAAAATTTCTATTAAACTATTTACAGATATTAATATTATTTTTCATTATGTAAATATATTGCGTAGTAAATCCTTCAAAAGTGTAAAATTTTGTATTACAAGAACAATGAAATTTAGAATCATTGCTATATTTTACCAATAATTTTTTAGCAATTCTCTTTTTTGTGAATATTTTAAACAATATCTCTGAACTACCTTGCTAACTTGCTTTAAAATATTTTTTCAGAATTTAATGTTCTGAAAAAACGTTTTTGGAATTCCCGTCATTTATTCTCTCTAAGCAAACGAAATGTAATTTTTTTAAAAAATCGAGTAGTTTATCTGCACTTTAAAATGTTAATATGAATATGTTTAAGCGGTATGTGAAAACCCGTACAATAAAGTATTTATGAAAAGTCCACATATAACTCTTGTATGATTATATAATAAGTGCAGAATACTTAATAAAGGAAAGCAATCAAAGGGTCATCAACGTCTGGTGACAGTTTTCTTAAGTGAATTTGTATGGCGGCAACTGTAGATGCTGATCCTTTGAATGGTTTATGTGTATATATACATCATGACTCTGAATATATAATGTGGTCACTTTGAAAACTGTTTACAAGTGGTATAAGCGATTTAAGAGCTGAAATGAGTCGGTACAAAACGACCAAAGGTCGGAACACCTTTGATCTAAGAAACGGACGAAAACGTAAAAAAATGGGAAAAAAGGTTCGTTCAAACAGGTGATTGACTAATCGAGAGTTTTCTGAAGATCTAAAATCTAGTACGGGTCCGTACAAAGAATTTCAACTAATAATTTGCATATGAGACGAGGGGGTGTGAAATTTGTTCCCAGAATCTTGACAGGGGAAGAGAAGGAAAATCGTGTATCAGTTTGCACGGAATTGAACGATCATCTTGCAGCAGATGTGAACTTTATTGAAAAAAAAGGTTAAGTATATTAAAATTACTCTGAGATAAAAATTCAGTGTTTTCAATAAAATACGATTGGTTCTCCTCGCCCTAAGGAATTACATCAGTCGAAGTCGAATGTGAAGATCATGCTCATGTATTTTTATAGTGAAGGCATAGCGCGGACAATTTGCTTGCATCCATTGTTTATAAGTTAATTGCTGCACCAGACCTACGTGTGAACTAAATGTATTATACCTTACCACTAGCAACAAAACATATTTTAAAACCTTGAACAATATAAAGATGTACGATTTAATCGTTTCAATTTGTTTATTTTATTTTTTAACAAAAATAATATTTTACATGAACTTTAGTAAAATACTGGTTCAAGATCACACGAGTCCTTTTTCTATATAAATATAGACAAACAAACAAGATGATCGAAAAAATCCTTTAAAAATATATACGAATCTCCAGAAGTAAATATCGAAGAGAGTTTTCATATGTATTTCTTTATTCCGTCTCAAATGCACGCACAACCAAAACACCAAAACAATGATTCCTGGAGTTTTTTTATTTGACAGTATCCATAGAGGTATAACCACGTTCCTTCCCAATGGAACAGAGGCGGCGTGTGTACTGTAATCCGTATGGGAACCAAGTATTCGCGTGAACAGACATACTAAAGTATGATATTCCGCAGACACCTATTACAAAATACGCTTGCGTTCTTTCTCTGTTCATAATGACTCAATTACTATAGAAGCAAAAGAAACAAAGCGATTACGACGAACGTACACCTGTCATCCCATGCATCGTATGTCCCCACTTAGGAAAGAATGAAATAGAAAATGTTCCACATAATATTTTCATACTCGTGACATGCTGTACTCTTGGACAAGCTAATATTCCTTATATTCGTACTTTTTGCTGGCTTAATACTATATATTCGGTCTAAACTCTATTGCGTAATGATATTGGGTGAGCATGTTTTCATGCGCGCCAAATATAATTTTTAACACTTTATTTTACTTGTGAACATATTATTTTCATTCATCGGAGTGTCCTTAGCTTCATAGTTAAATTTCATACATTATTTTAAGTTCTATAAACGTCACGTTTATAAACGTAAAATCATTGCGAATATTGGGTCAAAAAATAGTTTTATATGGAATCCATTTTACAAGAGTCTCATGTTTTTTGTAATATTTGTGAAATGAGATATTCATTTAAATTTGTATATAATAAAAAAAAATTGAGTGGGAAACATCCAACGGTATTGTCGTTAGAATTGCAACCGAATAGGTTGGGACCATTTAATGCGAACAACGCAAGGGCGTCTGCGTATTGTTTAGTTCACATCTTCACTTACATTTTAACTAACTAAAACACGAGGAAATAATAATATATAAAATAATATTCTTTAATGAAAATAATATTCTCATAGCGGACTGTCCTAAGCCTATATAAAGTGTAGAGGGATGTTTTTAATATTTTAAATAGCATGGTTTTGTATAGAAAAACACTGTTGAAGCTCGGTACGTAATAAGCAAAAAATATTGAAAACTTTATGTCAAGTGTTTGCGTTACAAACTCCCAATCGAAAAACCGACAAGAACGTAAACGTGCCCCGTATGGCCTAGTATTTTGTAACAGGTATATGTACCTAGTATTTTGCCTACTCTTAACAAGGTGACTTAGTACGAAAATATACTAATATCGTACACCATTAAAACGGAGAACGCATAACGGTCCAAATCTGAAAAAATACGTACAATCCATGGCAGCAAGGGTGAAACCGGACGCGGGGGAAATGCTAGAGAGCAATATTACGATATCTCCTAAATTATACATTCTATCCGCATATACCAAAAGACGAAATTGCATCTGCATAAGGTACTCCAGTCACATAGTTAGCTTTTGCTGGTGGCCTTGCCCTTGCCTTGTCTGTAAAAGTAAGGGTGCGGCGCGCTGAAAATGAAACAGTATGCAACTCAACTTGTACTGAACGGATTGAGACGAAATAAAATTAGTCGATATATTGCAGCTGGGGTTACGTTCTGCGTCCTTTTTTCAATTTTTCACCAACATGACCATACCGAAATAAATAATTAACACATTTACCATTACGATAACCAGTTTTAATACTTGATAAATACGTGATAATACCTAGATAATTAAACTTAAAAATAACTAGTACATAGTATTGATAAATATATAATAAATTGAATCAAAACTCATCACAAGATGGCTAAACTTTTTTCAAAATGTTTTGAACGTATGATAGTCTGAGTATTGGTATATCGATCATTTTCGCAATACAAAACCTCAGTACACAGTTTCTTCTTTTTTTAAATTCTTTGGATATCTGAAGTCAGGGAAAAATTAAAACCATGTTGAAAAATTAAAAAAATTAAAAACATAATATATTGGAAATATCTGATTTGGATAATAAACTTTTCCGGTCATAAAGACTCAACGAAATTTCATCAAAATTATACATCTTTCTTATTTTTTAAATTGCTTGAGATGCAAGTATCTAAGGATCTTGTCGAATATAAAGAACTAACACCTATTTCTTTAAGTAATTTATAGATATGTATAAGTAAAAATAAATTATATATTTATATATATATATATATATGTAAATAAGTGTTTATGTATTAATCACAGGAGCACAACAAACAAGCAAATTGCCTTAGTTACAAAAACAAAATTAAAAGTGGCAGCCGCTTTCGTTGATTCTTTTTTTTAACTTATCGAAATGAATATGGATTAGAAACTATATTTACCTATGAAATGTTACGTCATTACTTTTTTACTTTTGTGTTTGAAGAGTGATTTTTGCACAATTTCTTACGCGGCATTTTACTACTCTAAACGAATTTAAATATCAGAGGTATGTAAAGAATAGACGTCATATAATGAGTGGCGGGCGGCGCAGCAACTACTCTTATTTCACCTCTATTTTCGTTAATCCTCTCGAACTATAGATATGCTTCTATTGTCATTCTATATTCTAAGACAATGTCGTATTATCTCTTACGTCTTGGTTTTTTATGTTATTTCGTATCCCACCACCAAACCCTTGCTATTTGAAATCGACATAAACCTAAATCTGTGAGTTTCTTAACCTCCTGAAAACCTACATTCTTTCTTCTATACACAGAATTACCATTGTTTTCTAATCGTCGCAATGCAAAATTTCATACTGGTGCTCGTTATAACAAATAATTTTATGGTACACAAGTATAATTTTGTTAAACTAATAAGTGTACACATGACATGACAATATTTCGTGCTAAAAAGAATTTTAATAATTACTTTTTAAATGATTACATTTAAGATACTTAATATTACTCACGCAATTGTTTGACATACAATAAATCTCAAAATATATGGAGCAGATAAAATATTAAAAGCGTAAATTAAATTACTACACTATTGTACAGGAATATAAGCAAATTAACTACTCGTGACCTGCTGGGGCTACCGAGTTGTGCAAGTTACGTTTTAATTAACAATAATGCCATTTGGCGTTGCCATTTATATTTTTCAGTGCCTGACGCTTATCAACACCGCGCAGAGTGCCAGGATTCACACCAGCTCGCGGAATAATATTTTCGGAAGCACCACGCCCATTGTCAAGTCCAGTATAGCTTTCTCTCTCGCTTAAAGTGAAACGTTTCGGAGTACCTTTTTACCACGCAAAAGTTCGTACCTGTAAAAGCAGTGACAGCTTGGCTGGCTTTACATTTCACTTTAGTGCCGTTAATAGAGTTAGCAATGCGGTGCGCTGCAATCATTTATTTTATTTATGTCTCTTTAAGAACGTAATCTAATAAATCGACGTTAAAAACAAGTCGTTTTTACATTTTTTTAATCAAAACAATTTCGAAGTTTTTGTTTCTGTTTGTTATTTATTTATTGACATTTACAACATGATTGTGAAAGTTTGGCTTAAAAGTGTTGAAAGTAAATGAAGTTTGCAACTATTGACTTAAGGTTTGATGTGAAAACATAAAGACTTTTTCATAAAATTGTATTTACAGCTACGGCTAATCAATAGATTTTAGATATCTGAATAAAAAATTTTAAATGACATATTTCCCTAAATTTTGTGTTTTCCAAAAATTTGTTTTTTGAACGAAACAAAATATGAAAAAACAAATTTATGAGACGTTCCGACCAATTCCCTTTTTCCGACCAATTCCCTTTCGACTCGAACAGCTCGCTTCGGTACCTATGTAACCTTGACCACTATATGGATAAATAAATTAAAGAAAACTCATCTTTTGAGTTCATTTCCCGAACGGACCGAACGGACTCCGTTTGTTCGCACGTATATATTTCGTACGTCCGTCCACACGGCCATCTGTCTGTCTATCATAAGCATCTAACTTCTAAGCGAACTTTTAGTTCCCCAAAACTCAAGTCTTTATATATAAAACTACAACCCGCATATCTTAACTAACTAAAACACGAGGAAATAATAATATATAAAATAATATTCTTTAATGAAAATAATATTCTCATAGCGGACTGTCCTAAGCCTATATAAAGTGTAGAGGGATGTTTTTAATATTTTAAATAGCATGGTTTTGTATAGAAAAACACTGTTGAAGCTCGGTACGTAATAAGCAAAAAATATTGAAAACTTTATGTCAAGTGTTTGCGTTACAAACTCCCAATCGAAAAACCGACAAGAACGTAAACGTGCCCCGTATGGCCTAGTATTTTGTAACAGGTATATGTACCTAGTATTTTGCCTACTCTTAACAAGGTGACTTAGTACGAAAATATACTAATATCGTACACCATTAAAACGGAGAACGCATAACGGTCCAAATCTGAAAAAATACGTACAATCCATGGCAGCAAGGGTGAAACCGGACGCGGGGGAAATGCTAGAGAGCAATATTACGATATCTCCTAAATTATACATTCTATCCGCATATACCAAAAGACGAAATTGCATCTGCATAAGGTACTCCAGTCACATAGTTAGCTTTTGCTGGTGGCCTTGCCCTTGCCTTGTCTGTAAAAGTAAGGGTGCGGCGCGCTGAAAATGAAACAGTATGCAACTCAACTTGTACTGAACGGATTGAGACGAAATAAAATTAGTCGATATATTGCAGCTGGGGTTACGTTCTGCGTCCTTTTTTCAATTTTTCACCAACATGACCATACCGAAATAAATAATTAACACATTTACCATTACGATAACCAGTTTTAATACTTGATAAATACGTGATAATACCTAGATAATTAAACTTAAAAATAACTAGTACATAGTATTGATAAATATATAATAAATTGAATCAAAACTCATCACAAGATGGCTAAACTTTTTTCAAAATGTTTTGAACGTATGATAGTCTGAGTATTGGTATATCGATCATTTTCGCAATACAAAACCTCAGTACACAGTTTCTTCTTTTTTTAAATTCTTTGGATATCTGAAGTCAGGGAAAAATTAAAACCATGTTGAAAAATTAAAAAAATTAAAAACATAATATATTGGAAATATCTGATTTGGATAATAAACTTTTCCGGTCATAAAGACTCAACGAAATTTCATCAAAATTATACATCTTTCTTATTTTTTAAATTGCTTGAGATGCAAGTATCTAAGGATCTTGTCGAATATAAAGAACTAACACCTATTTCTTTAAGTAATTTATAGATATGTATAAGTAAAAATAAATTATATATTTATATATATGTATATATATGTAAATAAGTGTTTATGTATTAATCACAGGAGCACAACAAACAAGCAAATTGCCTTAGTTACAAAAACAAAATTAAAAGTGGCAGCCGCTTTCGTTGATTCTTTTTTTTAACTTATCGAAATGAATATGGATTAGAAACTATATTTACCTATGAAATGTTACGTCATTACTTTTTTACTTTTGTGTTTGAAGAGTGATTTTTGCACAATTTCTTACGCGGCATTTTACTACTCTAAACGAATTTAAATATCAGAGGTATGTAAAGAATAGACGTCATATAATGAGTGGCGGGCGGCGCAGCAACTACTCTTATTTCACCTCTATTTTCGTTAATCCTCTCGAACTATAGATATGCTTCTATTGTCATTCTATATTCTAAGACAATGTCGTATTATCTCTTACGTCTTGGTTTTTTATGTTATTTCGTATCCCACCACCAAACCCTTGCTATTTGAAATCGACATAAACCTAAATCTGTGAGTTTCTTAACCTCCTGAAAACCTACATTCTTTCTTCTATACACAGAATTACCATTGTTTTCTAATCGTCGCAATGCAAAATTTCATACTGGTGCTCGTTATAACAAATAATTTTATGGTACACAAGTATAATTTTGTTAAACTAATAAGTGTACACATGACATGACAATATTTCGTGCTAAAAAGAATTTTAATAATTACTTTTTAAATGATTACATTTAAGATACTTAATATTACTCACGCAATTGTTTGACATACAATAAATCTCAAAATATATGGAGCAGATAAAATATTAAAAGCGTAAATTAAATTACTACACTATTGTACAGGAATATAAGCAAATTAACTACTCGTGACCTGCTGGGGCTACCGAGTTGTGCAAGTTACGTTTTAATTAACAATAATGCCATTTGGCGTTGCCATTTATATTTTTCAGTGCCTGACGCTTATCAACACCGCGCAGAGTGCCAGGATTCACACCAGCTCGCGGAATAATATTTTCGGAAGCACCACGCCCATTGTCAAGTCCAGTATAGCTTTCTCTCTCGCTTAAAGTGAAACGTTTCGGAGTACCTTTTTACCACGCAAAAGTTCGTACCTGTAAAAGCAGTGACAGCTTGGCTGGCTTTACATTTCACTTTAGTGCCGTTAATAGAGTTAGCAATGCGGTGCGCTGCAATCATTTATTTTATTTATGTCTCTTTAAGAACGTAATCTAATAAATCGACGTTAAAAACAAGTCGTTTTTACATTTTTTTAATCAAAACAATTTCGAAGTTTTTGTTTCTGTTTGTTATTTATTTATTGACATTTACAACATGATTGTGAAAGTTTGGCTTAAAAGTGTTGAAAGTAAATGAAGTTTGCAACTATTGACTTAAGGTTTGATGTGAAAACATAAAGACTTTTTCATAAAATTGTATTTACAGCTACGGCTAATCAATAGATTTTAGATATCTGAATAAAAAATTTTAAATGACATATTTCCCTAAATTTTGTGTTTTCCAAAAATTTGTTTTTTGAACGAAACAAAATATGAAAAAACAAATTTATGAGACGTTCCGACCAATTCCCTTTTTCCGACCAATTCCCTTTCGACTCGAACAGCTCGCTTCGGTACCTATGTAACCTTGACCACTATATGGATAAATAAATTAAAGAAAACTCATCTTTTGAGTTCATTTCCCGAACGGACCGAACGGACTCCGTTTGTTCGCACGTATATATTTCGTACGTCCGTCCACACGGCCATCTGTCTGTCTATCATAAGCATCTAACTTCTAAGCGAACTTTTAGTTCCCCAAAACTCAAGTCTTTATATATAAAACTACAACCCGCATATCTTTGTGCTCGCAAAAGTAAAAAAGTAGTCAGTTGATTGATTTGAAATTTCGATACAACTTTAGATTTTAATACGCGTATGTTTTTATGAAAAAAAATTTGTAATTATTTTTAATCACCTTCCCTTCTAATTTCCGCAACATCGTGAATTTAAAAGAAGAATTGGTGGATAAGGTTCTCTAAAGTATCGAAATAATTTATCGAAATCACGCATGGTTGAGTGGAAAAGCCATTCTAGCAGCTACAAATGTCGATATATACGATAAGAAAAACATAATTCTAAATACACACATCATAACATCATTCTAAATACACATACATACTAACACATAATCGCAAGTGAAACTGTGACATACAAATCCATTGGCTCCGTAATGAACCAAAGTTAAATAGTGAATTTTCCAACGGAATTTCTCAATTTTCTCGATGTTCCCGGATTACCCTCATCCATTCGGAATTTGAAAACATTAATGCCAATTATATTACTTCGAGACATCACTCAGCCAAAGTTATCCAATGGTACACGATTAGTAGTTAAAAAAATGATGAAAAATCTACTTGAAACAACAATTGTGATTAGACCTCATAAAGGTGAAGTCGAACTACTTCCCCTCATTCTGGTCGACTTAAAGATAGCTTCTCTCATGGTCAGTTATATATCGCACGCTCCAGAGTCCGTAACTACTTAATCTTTATGTTTATACAGAAAACAGACAAACAAAAAATGTAATCAATCCACTAGCTTTACAATAAAAAAATATATTCCGTGAAAAACATATTTTTCATCCTTTCTTTTAATTCCACATAGTCACCGAAACGCAAGGCAGGATATTGAATTGAATGATCGCGATGATGCGAATGATCACGATCAGACTTAAATTAAATAATACAATGGTTCCCTTTCTTATCATTCAACTCTGACAGCCCTAATTGTAACTTGTTGACAATTCCGCTGCACACAAATTAAGCAAAATTACGTTTAAAGTAAGACTAGTTTGAGGAGCGCACGTACAACTCAAGATCCGGTACAGTGCCGTGAATACTATGGAACGCCACAAAGTTGGCCAGTGTTTGCATTTCTTATGACTAATTAGATTTAATTTAACAATGTAACTCATTTAAAAATTCCACAAGCAAGATCGAGTTTCCATACATTACTCAAATCGACGTTCGCATGTTTAGGTAAACTTGTAGTCGAGTAGTTATAACAAGCCGTTTACAGGGGTAATTCATTTGAAAGGGTGTTTCAGAAAGAAGTCGATTATTTAAAAAAAATGTTAAACCAAAAGATATATTTATTATGTACTGGCTGCACCCCAAAGTTTCGCTCGCGCGAAATTCTTAATAAGTAAAGTTAAAAGATTTTTTTTTCTCTCGAGTGTTGCTCTTGGGTATAAGCAATTACTATGTGGGTATGAGCTATTTCAACAAAATCCTTTCAGTAGATTTGTGTGATTGGCGAACAAATTAACAGACAGACAAAAATCTACAAATGGATTTTCTGGCTTCTATTTTTTTTATTTATACATATATATATATATATATATATATATATATATATATATGTATATATATATGTATAACTTACTATAGTATAGGTAATCCATATAATTTACTTGGTAGTCTGATGATGATCTGAGGGTGTACTCCGCAAATAAACGATGGAACTACTTAATAAATGGCAATAAATCAACTATGATTCAAGATATTTGCTACGGATTGACTTTGCAAAATAATTATACTACTTATCAGGACAGGATTTGATGATGAGTGCTGGAAAGGAACAATGGAACTCATTTATGGATGTTAGTATATAAAACTTGATTAAAGATATTTGCCACTAGTAGTTCTTACTTTGCAAAATAACTACACTGTCGACCAGGTCAGGGTCTGATGATGAGTTCTGGAGATGAACAATGAAACTCCTTAACGTTGTAAATTAAACGTTATACAAGATATTTGCTACTGGTTGTTGTTACTTTGCAAAATAACTACACCATCGACCAGGTCATGGTCTGGTGACGATTTCTCGAGATGAATAATGCAACTCCTTACCGGATGGTAGTGTATACTGCTATGACTTCGTTTCTGTGTGTTGTTTGTTGATAACCAACGCCAGACAAAAAGGAAATTATTTATATGCTAGATTTCGCCGTGACTTTTAATAATTACACAATATTTTAATAAAGAAAATAATTTAATGTTAGTTATAGCGTGATGGTTAATAATATTAATTACTAAAAATTCTAACATAAAATGTCTTTTAACAAACCGACCTCAAAATAGTAAGCACTAAACAGTAACAAATAATGAACTCAAAATAGGGATCTACTTATTCACAATAAAACTTAGTTATTAAGTTACTTATGTTATTAAGTTACTTATTTTTGAAGTCGGTACCAGCACCGAAATGCAAATTTTATATTATAAATACGTCCTTCGTGAATATATTTCATATTGTCAGTACATTAGAAGTTAAGATTTTAAATTTTCATCACAAATTAAGTGAAATAATGAATTTAAGTTTGCCGACAGTTCAAAAAAAAGTAACTTATATATTTATTGCGAATGAGTAGGTAGCTATTTTGAATATATTAATTACTTTTTACTTTAAAAAAATTATTATTTTAGAAATTGTTTGCGCCACTGCTCCCATTTCTCTTTTATAATACAACAATCACATATATAAATAGAAAAATGCTACATAAATAGAAACTTAGACCAAACGAAGAAATTACGAGTTTGCTACGACTCCATATAGAAGATAGAATCGTTGTCCGATCCCGGTATTGCTACACTTCAACTGCTGCGCAAGAAAGTTTCGTCAAAAGAACCAAATTGTCCAAAACCAACGGCAGCGCTCAAGCAGAAGTTCAAATTCGAGCGGCAAGTTGTTCCGGCTCCGGTTGCAGTAATGTCCCTGGAATAAATTTCAACTAAATACATAATTCTGCAACTTCTAGGTCCAATTCTATTCAGCGACACTCCATACTGCTAGCGCATTGCAACTGAGCTGACATATTCATTTACTCGAATGTTGTCATTACGACTATTTGCTGAGACAATGGGCGCAGCGGGAGGCAGGTATTCTTATTCAAATAGGTTTTAGAGCAGAACTCCGTGCCGAGGTTTAAAAAAATGGTTGTAGCACTTAGAATGTCACTTAGATTGACACTTAAGTTGTTACACTTATGAGCTGATATTTAAATTTCAACAATCTTTAATTATAGTGTTCTGATTAAACTAAGGATATTGCACGGAATCAATACGCATTCAATTCAAAATTTACATTTAACGGCATTCAGTTGCAAAAAAACTACATGAAAAACATCATGGCGCAAGTTAGTATTCTCATATAACTATGCAAAGTAGTTAAAAAGAAAACTTGAACAATGTTTTTAATTCAAGTAAAGGTAGGTATTTTAAAAAGTATGAACAGATTGGAAAATATTATTACAAAAATCAGAAGGGAATAAATATTCAGGAATTATAGATCATATTTAAATGTAGGATAAATTTTAATTGCACATCGTATATATCTTGTTTGTGTCTGATAGGCTGATGAAAAATATATGAGAAAATTTTTCAAAAGTTACATATATTTCAGAAAAAATTAATTTTAAAATGTTATGTGAAATATTTCCCGTATGTTAAACATTTAACATGACATTCAAGCTGTGGAGGTATTAAATGAAAAA
Source organism: Druceiella hillmani (assembly GCA_039881145.1). Classification (NCBI taxonomy): domain Eukaryota; kingdom Metazoa; phylum Arthropoda; class Insecta; order Lepidoptera; family Hepialidae; genus Druceiella; species Druceiella hillmani. The sequence goes on from JAYKKI010000059.1 coordinate 419,173, forward strand.
TTAATATTAGAAAAAAATCATGTGTGCAATTCACACGTAGTAGAAGTGAAACCTTCAAAAATGTTGGCTTCAAGATAATGAGACGAATGTAAAATTTCGGGAAGAGGATCATTGTAGGTTTTAGTTATGATCATAGTGGTAAAAATATTTGAGTACTTACTATGATCACTTTCACTATTTTGAACAGTAAAATCATCATTATACGTAATAGAACTTTAATTTTCCATATTCAATGACGCTTTTCGGCGCCCACGAAATTCACGAACACGTTCCGTTGAACTTCTTGCTGTCTTTTTAATCTTGTTTTCCCTTTTTTTTCGATAATCGCGACAATATTCCGCATTCGTTTTCGGCATGTTTGAAGAATTTTATTATAAAAATGATGAAAAAACTCTATAAACGTATAATACGTACACGTGTACAAAACACCACGGTTGTGTGATGCCTTTTCTCAAGCTTTATGCTACGCATGCGCGCATAAACACGTATTAACACACGTACAACGCTGAGACCGCATAAACAAGTATTAACACACGTACAATGCTGAGACTCAAGCAAACTCTCGCTATGCCTTGATAAACAGGAGTGGAGGGAGTACGAAGCAGAGCACAAAGATAACCACGAACATAAGAAACACTGTATAATGCTTCCTATCTCATTTTCTCCCACGTTAAATCTTATGAATTTATGAGTCTGTCTCTTTTTACTGTCGCCTATCTTATTTTCTCCCACGTTAAATCTTATGAATTTATGTGTCTGTCTCTTTTTACTGTAGCTTTTTCGTTTCATCGACTTTCAAATCACAACGATGCTAAAGAAGTTTTCACTTCAAAAAGAAAATAACAAGTTTTGTACATTATTTCAGAATTTAGTAAATTTATATTATTTTCTTTTAAACTAATTTCATAATGATCCAAATTAACCCACTACATTTTTGACGTTCATTCAGCCTTGTTAAATTTAAAAATGTTTTCTTGAAAAAGTATATAATTTCGTTTTGCCTTTTCTCGTGTAAATAAACAGTAAATTAAATTGTTTTACAAGATTAGAATTAACCGCTTCCGACTACTATTTTACTTTTAGTGATTACTGGATAAAGTTGAGGTACAGCAGCTGAGTAGAGGAATCGCATCAAAGATAGAAGTGAAATGGAAGTGGCTATGTTTGTCACCGAAGCATTACAAGAGAAGATAAAAGTACAGTAGATGGTTATATTCACCATCATTATTAAAACGTTCTAAAAATTGATGCCAATTTTATGCATTTCACGACAGATGCTCGATCGGTTTTTTTTTGGGTTTTGTTGTAATACGAATAGTATTTATTTCGCCATCCTGCACGTCAATTTGTCTGTTGTTAATTTTAAAAGTATATACTTCGTAATACAAGACACTTGAAATCTCAATTAGTGTGTAGTAAAAAAATATAAAATGATTTTTTTAAGGTATCAGGTATGGGGAATACATATATTCAGGGGTATTAAACATGTTTTTTTGCGCATCTCATGTTATATTTCTTAACATTAAATAGGTCAAATTTACCATTTACTTTTGAAACCCGTCAAGTATTAAATGTCAAAGTAAGGCAATGTGGGGATCCTAATTTGTTTCAACCATGAGTTGAAAGGAGTGGAATGTTTTTGATTTTTATTAGAACTTTCAACTGAAATCATTACCGTTAACTTGTATCGACACTACAGAACCCTACTCTATGCGTATTCCGACGCGCGCATGTTCTTAGTTTTTCGATGTTATTTTATATTTAATGTTTATTTAACAATATAGAAATATAAATATAATTTTTTAATTATTCTACATGGAGGTACGACCGCGCTCTGTCCCAAATTTCCTACAATTTATTATTTATGTGTACTCTTATGTGTACTAAGTTACTTAATTATAATTTTATTATATATTATAACTAGATTTTGATGAAACCGCAACAATATAACATCTTAAACGTGAGAAATAAGCAAAAGCCTCCATTGCAAATAATGTTGGGGTCAATTAAACGGCGCTTTAATTTGTTTTTATTTTTCACAAATTTTTTTCGCAAGTCAAACTGTCAATTCGACAGCAAATTTTTGGATAAAGTATGTTTAAAACATATTGTTATCTTCCATTATCATTTTTTTCCTTCACTATATAAACGGTATAGGTAACCATATATATAAATGGTATACTCTACGAAATGCATCATTATTATTTTGCACGAAAATAATAAACGAAAATAACATTTGGACACACATCGTGTGTATTCCGACACCTCAGCTCGCCCCAAAAGCAAAGGATGCTGTTTATTTTTCAATATACTAAGCAAAGTGCAAAACTAAGACCAATGGCACCTTTGTTAATACAATTAACGGTGATTCAGATACACATTTCACGATTTTTTTTCGACGAAGTTCTCAAAGTTAGAAGTTACGAAGAGTAGGAAATGATATATAGGCACTATCAGGCTGTTATAAGAAATATAAATTTATATTGAGCCAAATTTGATATGCTTTTAAATACGTAGAGATCAGATAAAGTTGTTGAACCCATCAAGTATGTTATTAAATTCGAATAGGATATTAATTTACATAAAAGACAAAACGAAAAGTAAAAAGATCATCAAATCACCCGTTCTTACCCTTACTACTAAACAATAAAAGTTTTTTTAGTTATAACGGCATCATAAATATTAAAAAAATATAATGTAGATTGTCTTCAGTTTCCCTGTACTGCATTTTCTGAAGCTTTAGGTTCCATGAACGACTTAAACTGAAGAAGCTCGCCAAATGCGTATCTAACAAAACTTATAAAGTAGAGTTGAGCAGTCGTCCATATTTCTTGACCTTGCATTAACCAAAACAATTGTAATTTAAAGTTCCAATGAAATATTGAGTTATTTTAGATTTTCAAAATTCATGGCTGATAAAGTGGTCAAAAAATTGCTGACGTCACTTTGACGCTTAATATTTCGCGAAAGGGACTTGACAATTAACAATGATAATATCTAAACTCGTACGAACTTTCGCTCTTGTCAGTCTTTATCATGAGACACATAGCGCTGATGTTATGTTCAGCTGTCGCTAATGAGGGACTTTTCTCATACAGATCATCACTGAGATTGGTACAACCACTCTTAATCTCTTTAAAGCAATTGTAAACGATAGTTGTAAATTATGGGGCTTCAACACAAAATTTCAATCGTCGATTATAACTTTGTAGTCATTGGAGGCTACAATGAAAGTTATGAAATATTAAAATAGATCAGACAAAACATAAGCAACAAAAAAAAATAATACAAATATGCGAGGGTAAAAAAAATAAATTGAAATTGCGAAAATCTAAATTTTGATAAGCCATTGAGGTACTTTGCTTGAATTTGTAATTTTTTTCATCACGAATTTTTGAATGAATGAATTTAGCTAATATTGAAAATATTACCTATAAAATATATCCTCGTATATTTGTATTATTTTTTTTTGTTGCTTATGTTTTGTCTGATCTATTTTCTCTTATCCAAAATACTTATTACTCTTATAACAATTTGTTCGCCGTATTAATAAAAAGCAGTACGTTGAGCAAGGGTTTGACTAAAAAAATGGTAAAAATGAAGATAAAATATAAAATTATAATATACTTGCTAAACGTGCATGCATAGAATTAACACTATTTTGTTTCTTATACATTTTAGGCACTTATATTATTAGCATTTAAATATTGAATATTTCTATTAAACTATTTACAAATGTTAATGATTATATTCCATCTTGTAAATATATTCACTAATATATTGTCATAGGATTTAATATATCGTGAATACCTCAAAAATTATACAAGTCTGCCGTTTTCGGGTAAACGTAATTAACGCTGTTTTTGCTAAATTTTATTTCAATCGGAAGAGGTGAAGGGGAGAGAGTGGTGTGGTGAATATATTTTTGTAGCTATTTTCATCTATATTTTTTAAAATTAAAATTACTTACAATTTGGAAAAAAATGATTTTGGAATTCTTACCAATAAACATCCTATAAGAAAAGTACCTTATTTGACACATTTCTACATGCATATATTCGTACAAATACTTATAAATATTGTTATTGTATTACTATAAGTTAGTATGCTTTATCATTATGATTAATTTCATGTTTCTATGCCATAGTTTCTGAAAAATAAGTGTGACAAATGGATAGACGGACGGCTACAGAAGTGATCTCATAAGGAATTTTTTTTTTACTTTTGAGCTGTGAAATTCTAAAAAGAGAAAAACCATTGACGTTGAGATAGTGTTGCTAATGGGTATTAAAACTAAACATAATGCATAGAAAGACATCTTAAACAATTAATTTTAGATGCATCTTGTAAACATATGAATTATTTTCTACTTTAACTAAACTTTGCCAAAATATTTATGTTTCGTCTCAATTTTTTATTTTGTCAGATAAACTAATAGTAATCGAGTCTATTCAGATATTTATGTATAAGGGTTTTCCACTTTCATGACATTTCATACAGGCCGCTGTATAAAATTATCCATTTATTATAAACTTAATTGATATAGAGAAGCGTCCATGCAGGCTTCGAAAAAATATTCCGTATTAGATTAGACGACCAACTCATTAACTCGTTAAACAATAGGAAAAATATGATCCAGTGTTATGGTCATCTTTAACATTATTTTACTACATCTTATAAAGTTTACGGTAAAAAAAATGGGATGAAGTAAAAGTACGATTATCTCTTAACTAATGTACTCATTTTAAATTTGTATACTAACGCTAATAAGTAAAAACATTGGTGCCGATTAAAATATAAATATAACGAATGTTTACAACGGAAACTAAAATTAGATGGCGACTAATGTGTATGTACTCAAATATCAAAAAAGTAAATATATGATGTATTAAAAACCAATGCTGATATAAGTGAACAATTATTTGAAAAGAGAGAACAATTGACACGCTAAAGTAAATGGCGAAGATCAACTAAAAATTATAACCTCTAAGTTCCAATGTGTTATGTACAGAAAAGCACCTTTTATTCCGTATTTGATAAGATTATTCTCATCAATCGGTTAAAAAATAGCAAAAGTATGTGAAAATATTGCCTTATATCTTGTTTGAAACTCGCAAGGGCTTTATAAAATTCATAACCGGAGAAAATTTGGTACCAAATAAAAGCACGGTTATCTATTAACAGACATACTTTAATAACATTGTACACTAAGCGATGAATAGTTAAAATTACTGTGGAGTCTACGGAAAGTGATTTATGTACAAATGCGAATAAGTACAAAATATTGGTTGTGGTAAAGTAAAAACACAATGAACGTTTAACGCAGAAATTCAAACTACGGACCTGGAGGAAATTTATGTTTATGTCCTTAAATATGAAAGGAGTAAATAATGAAGAACGGAAAGACTGATGACGAGGTAAACAGAATATTATTGGAAATATAAGAACAATAGATGCGCTAAAATAAATGGCGACGAATAAACAAGGATGAGAACTTGTAAGAGTTAATTATTAAATTGCACTTATAATAAACTATCATGTCCAGGAATGAACTTTTAATTAAAAAAGTCGAGTGTATCTAACGTTAAGTACGAATAGATTCCTATTAAACTATTTACATAAATTAATATAGTTTTTACCCTTGAAAACATGTTGTCGAATCTTCTTCCTAATATATTTCACAAAATATCGCGATTATGCAAAAACTCCTTAAATTTAGAATCATCGCTGTAGCGTTACGATAACATTCAAGTGACTTACTTTGTGCTTTACATAATTTTCACTTTAACAGTTCCGCAGATAGAGATGGCAAAACATATTATTGTTGATATTTTCAACAATACCTCTAGAGCTACCTTCTATAAAGTTCTGCAAAAATATTTTTGGAAATTCCTGTCACTTGCTTTTTCTAATCAAACAATATATGAAGTTAAAAAAAAAATCGAGTAATTGATTTATACTCTCTAAAATTTTCATATGAATATTTTTGAGTGGTATATGTTGTTTACACTACGATACACTTAAAGTTTTCGAATAAAACAGTTTTTGAGAAAACGGACTAACGGGCGACAACGTTAGCGATTTTATAAAGATACCGTTTTCCATGTCTTTTAGGGTATGAAGTCCAAAACAATTATGAAAATAAATTCATTGGTTTGGAAGCGTGATCGATTAGAAACAACTGCCGGGGCATTGTTGAGATAAAATGATAAATTAATTAAATTTATAATAAATTTTAATTAAAGAAAATTATTTCTAAATACGAGGAAAATGCCAAGAAACTGAAAGACGAGATGAACGATATGGAAAAAATTAGCGGGAAAGAAATTATGAAAGACGTAGAAAAACGTAATTAGAGTTGAGATATTTTGGAAAAGTATACTACGTAAAATCATACAATTATAATGATGTACTACGTAAAATCATGAAACGAAGCCAAATTTCAAAGTTTAGGACTTGTGTATAACTTAAAGATATCTGTACAATAGGTAACAAATGAAAGCAATCAAAATATCGTCAACCTTCTGTAACAGTTTATCTAAGTGAAGTAAACAATTAAATGTCATATTAAAACAATAAATTCGTTTTCAATAGTCATATAAACCTAATGAGCTTTACGTTCAGTAATTAATAATTAATTTCTATCCAAAATTAGAGATAATTTGTAATTTATAATGTTTGATAACTTGTAAGTAATATGCTGTACCTATATAACAACTCTTTGATGTTACTCAAATATCAACTCGATCTATTAACAACAGTTTGACAGAAACTAAACCATTTTGCGGACTTTTATATTTTTACGACGGTTTCAATATGAACGTCCAGTTTTTCTTATTAATTATACCTTTCAATATAAGTTATAAATTAAATTTCGGATAAAATAATTTTCTTTTTGAACCCATTCCCTCGCTTTTTGACTAAATGCACTATCTTGCACTGCTTATACAACAAGCCACAGCGTCAAACTATAATAACTGTACAACCGAAGAACGAATGTTACGCAATATAATGTCACTTTATGTGACTCAAAACTCGCACAGCAATCCGCTCGAATTCATCGTCGTTAAGTTTTTGTGCCACCAGAACCTAAGTGCGAGTTGTATGTAAAACATTCCTTTACAAAATACGGTATTTAACTCAATCGGTGCTGCCGTTTTCCCTTCGTTAAGCGCTTCGGTAAATATTTCAAAAATACATACGAGTGTTCAGTAATAAATACCCAAGACATAGTTCCTGCATGCATTTTTTTAATTTCCACACAACCGAAAATTTCATAGAAGCCAAACAATTATTTCTGAAGACTTTTAATTGATTTTCAACCTCTTTGTTTTTTGTCTTATTTTGAATCCTAGTGGTAAAAGTATTCCAATCAGGAACGCGAGTTTGAACCAACGTATCATAAATATTTATTATGTTAGAACAATATTCAAGTCATAATTGTTTTCTGCTCACCACTAAACTACTACTTCCACTGACGTTCGAAATCGTTCAACTCTACTGCTAGATAAACTTAAAACTCCAAGTCTCTTAAGCTCCTAGAAATCTACATTCTACCTTCTGTATACAGGGCAACCATTGGTTTCTAGTTGCCGCAATATAAAGGTTTAGGTTGAAGCCCACATAAGACACATAAGAATACACATAATTTTATGTTCGTATCCAGTTTTGTTAAACGACTAAGTTTTCATTCAATTATACGGATGTTGAAACCTGAAGTAACGATTATTCAAAATTAATCAATCCACTTATTTACCTGTGAAGTTTCTGCAATTTTAATTGACCTTATTACTCAGATATTAGTAATAGTAACTTCATAAGAAATCACTTTTAATGAATGGGGCATATATTTTAATTAATTATTATTATATCTGTATACATATTTCTTTCATTTTTTAGTAATAGATTATTAATGTAAACTTTCCCAAAAACAGGTAAGAATATTATTTTAATTACGTGCAACGTGGTGTAGCGAATGTAGTATTTATCTTCCGACATTAATTTCAGGGTAAATTTTATCCGTATTTTCTATTTTTCCTTTGTTATCGCTACTACGCGGGGAATCAAGAATGTAAAATGTGTCTGTTTTCCGTTTCCATTTATTTTCCAGTTATCCATATATCCTTTTATAGATTAATAGTAATGTAATTATTCAATATATAATTGTGAAGAAATTAATTAAATAAATGCGAAACTAAATATCGAACTACATGCAAAAAATAGGAATAACTGAGACAATACTCAACTAAACACCTAACTTATTTTTTTAACACTAATACATGTGCAGCACTAAACAAATATTGAAAAAACTTTGTTAGAAGTAACTTTCAGATCCCGTTATTTGCTTAAACATTTTAAACGTAAATATTTTTGTATTTTTAGGACGAAACTAAAGAAATTCAATATGCTGCACATATTCCAACTATTACTCAGTTTGTTACAATAGTAAATTTTATATTTCTACTAGCTGGGGTACCCGGTTTCGCTTTTTGATTTGATATGAGATCGTGTGGTAGTAGGAATAAAGGGATGAATTTTAAATATAAGAAGTAAATAAATTTTATTGTAAAATTATTCTAACTAATTACAATACATGTTTATAAAAAACATTTTTCATTTTGTTATCCGAGGTATATATTGCACAACTTTTTCGAATTTCCTAATCGAGAGCAAGCTACGTATAGTTGATCGTGAGAAAAGCAGGTTGATGTCACAATGTTTTAAAGTTTGTTCTTGCGCTTTTTTAATTGTAAAACTATAGGCTAATTTGATTGGAAATTGCAGTCTTTTAAATTGGAATAGCAGTTCAGTAGATATCTGTGGTATTCTCGGGATAAATAATAGATAATTTTCCTTTCCAGTCACAAGTTCGGCTTCGATGATGTTATACGAAAGCTGTTTGACGATCGTTCTTTTTCCATTACATAGTTTTGGTGACTTGAGATTTCTGAGTAGTATGATCGGAGATCCAATTTTTAGTCGAGGGCATTCCTGGTACTTGCAAAGAGTTTAAATATTCTATAGTCATATACGTCTGTCATCGTGTCGATCGATTTGCCTATTCTCGCTTCACCGGGAATTTTCTTTTGAAAATGAAAATTGATATCGTCGATAATATCATTTTAGTATTCAAAATTGACCTCTGCGCCTATTTGTAAAAGTTTTTGAGCATAATGTGCTTTTGTTTCGTCTTTCGATAGTTCAACTCTCATATTTTTTATTAGTCGTAGTATTTGTATGAGTGGCCGGGGATGTGATTTTTTAAGCATGCATTGATTTCGTCTGCTGGTGTTGACTTGGGGATAACTGTAAATGTTTGTCGAAAATCTCCTAAGTGTATGAGTAGGGCTCCTCCTATCACTCTAGAGTTTCCTCAAAAATCTTATAATGTTGTGTCTATGGTTTCTAGTGATTTTTATGTGCCATTCTACATTCGGCCCAGAAGATAATTTTATCTCGTTTTAGAAGTTCACCCCATCCAGATGCTCTTGAGATTTTACATACTGGGGATTGTTCTTTGACTATATTCAACGGTAGTTGTAAGACGGAATGGGCAGTTCGTCCTCCTTGTATAAGTGACGATGCCAGTGTAATTGCGATGTGTTGCTTAGTACTTATTTTTGTTCAAAATACATGCTAAACAACAATATTCATAAATTTATTTGGATCAAAAACATAGTTCAAGTTTCATTTATAGGGTTGACTCCCCCAAAATTAAAAAAAACGGAACCCTTACAGAATTACTTGGTTGTCCGTTAGCCTGCCTGCCCATCTGTCCTTCACTGCTCTTTTTCTCTAAAAAGGTTTGAGATATCAAGTTGAAATTATTATAACGTAACGAGACCCACATACTTTCATTGCTGTAATTTTTTTGGTGTGCCCATCAAAAATAAATGGTCCCTTAAAGTATATATTTATTCATAAAATAGTCTTACTCACCGATATCAAAATCTATGTCATACTTCCGGTCGATCTACAATCTTGAAAGTCGAATAAAGGAAAGTCGTACAACAAAAGTAAGGGAAAAAATAAAAAAATGAATGATTTCTAGTTCTATGTGGAATTCTACACTTCATAATTCGTTTTACGCCTGTGAATATAGTAGGCAATATATTTACGTCATGAAAAAAATATATTGTAAATAGTTTAATTAGAAATTCGTTACCATAAATGTTCATAAGTACCTAAATGTATACGGAACCCTCTTAGTGGGAGTTTAGGGTTCCGTACCTCAAAAGTAAAAACGGAACTCTTATAAGATCACTCAAATGTCCGTCCGTCCGTCACGCCCGTTCATTATTCAAAATGGTTTCTCAAAAACCAAGCAACGTAGAAGCTTTAAATTTGACATAGTAATACATAATATTAACCAACATCCAATCTTGCACTGGCTAACTTTGATAATGAAATAGGCGGTAAATACATTAATAAAAAAATTCTTTTAATTTTGTTTATCATATGGGTTTCATTTTTCATTACTTTAAATTGCATATTTTAAAAAAGTTGCAAAAATATAGTATTTCATAATTTGTTTCCGAAATTACTGTGCTAAAAATCATGATAAAAGAGTAGATAAATTATAATTCTTAAAATAGATCTGGCTAGAAGATTGGGGAAGTTCTTATAATTTAATTTAATCATTTTTGAAATATGCCCCATTTTTTACAGTTATGAAAGGTATACTAGGCAACATATTTACTTTGTGAAAAATTAATATTTGGAAACAATTAAATAGAAATACTGTGCCCCTAAAAGTAAGTTTAAAGAGTCTAAACGCGAATAGAGTTCTATTAGAGCTCACAGTCTTCTTTTAGCTATTTTGCATATTTACATGAAAATATTTAACTAACTTGCGCCAAGATGTTTCTCCATTAGATTTTAGGGTTCCGTATCTTAAAAGGAAAAACGAAATCCTGAGAAGATTATTTAAGTTCCTGTCTGTATATCACAGTCATCTCATAACCCGGTACCTTGAGGTAGAAATTTAACATTTGGTGCTGTAATAAAATATATTAATCTTTATATAAAAAATATAAAAATATGTATTAGGAAAATTCAGATAGGACAAATTAATACTTGGAAAAAAATTAATTCCATAGATGGAACTGGGTGTAGTTTGAAAGGTTATAAGATTCAAAATATATGCCCGCCCCATTTATTTATTCCACCACCTACCACCCCTTCTATTGTCACACTTTTTATTTTCAAAACGGCTCAAACTGATGAAAAAATATTGATTTTTAGAAGCCCACTCAAATGTTGTAGGAAAGCTACAGTGATGACTCTAGATGTAATAATTTTTTGAATATTCTCTTTTTACATTTATGGAACTTATAGTAGACGTTTTTACGCCTACGGAAGATATAGTAGCCCTTTTTACGTCTACGGAAGATATGGTAGAAGTTTTTGCGCCTATCGCAGGTATAGTACACAGAACTTTTACGTTTTTCTATTTCACAGTAGTACATCTTGTTAATATACATATTTTATTTTGATACACATTTGATACCACAAACTTTTTAAAAATATTCATAAACAAAGAGAAAGTAAATAAAATTCTTAAAATTTTCTTCTAATTTTGAACATCATGTGGGATAAAAGATTTGTTATGAGGAATATAAAAATATTTTTTCACAATTTTAAATGGTGTATTTAAAAAGACATTCTAAAAAATATACAAAAATGCAAAATTCGCCCTACTTGTTTACGAAACTACTGAGTGAGAAATCACAAAAAGAACTGGGTTGGTAAAGTCTGACTGGAATAATACAGGAAAACTACAGCAATTACCTTCTTACAATTTTTTAATAAGTTGTGACAAATTAATATTTGTAAATATTTTAATAGAAATATAACACTACATACACTTAATTATAACACTAACGTTTGAAAGTGTCAAAATGTGTACTGAATCCTCACAGTGCAAGTTTCACCCATGCTCGGCAGATTCTTTAGCAATTACGATCTATTTTAAGCATAAAAATTTCACAAAGCTCTATAATTAAACGCTATTTAAATCTAAACTTATGTTCATAATCTCTCCGCATATGCAGAGATTATTCTTTATAGAAACCGATAGATATTCTTGATATATCAACCATTAATTTAAACCCCGGCACCTGGTGCTCAAAAACCGATGTGAATAAGTATACTCGCCTCCCGCTGCGCGTGTTGTCTCTGCAAATAGTCGTAATGATAACACTAGGGTAAATGAATATATCAAACTGCCCAGTCGCAATGCGCAAGCAGTAAGGAATGTCGTATAATGGCATTAGACTTGGAAGTTGCAGAATTATATTAATTTATTCCAGTGACTTTACTGCAACCGGAGCCGGGACAACTTGTGGTTCAATTTTGACGAAACTCTATTGCCCAGTGATTGAAAGTGTAGTAATATCGGGATCGGGCGGTGATACTATCTTCTATATAATCCCTTTATATTGTTACATTTAATGAGTTTTTCAAATAATACATAGTTCTAAAGTTATACAATATGGACGGTATTCGTAATCAACTTATATTATAAAAGTAAGTGTACAATGTGCTTGCCGCCAAAACTCAGAAACGAGTCCCAGTACGATCAAGGGAGTTAAATAGTGTGGTAGCCCTCTATTCCACGTCCATTAAGAAGTTTTCCCGTTTCTACCTGAAGGGCGTGCTTAAGGGCTGGAAGTTTCGCCTTCTAGAAATTTCTAGAACAGTTTAGAACATTTGATATTCCAGAATATACCGGAACATTATGAAATGTGGAATATTTGGAAATAGTCTGGAATGGTCAGAAACATTTCAGATCATTGTGGAATATTCGAGAGCATTCTCAAATATTGTGGAATGTTGATGTGAAAAGTATTTGAAGTGTACTTAGTGTATTTCGTAATAAAAAGTGAATATATAAATCTATATTTTATACAATTTCCAAACGTAAAAGAGGAAGAGATCTTGCCAGTTCTGAAGCAAGACGGTGAAAACAAAAAGAACAGCGAAAAAACGAAACACTTGAAGAGCGCGAAGCACGTTTACGTTCCCAACGGACGAGAGTGAAAAGCACAAATACCGAATAACAACGAAATGAATGAATTGAAGAATCAAGAATTGCGACACAATCTTATAACAAAGGACTGCGAACGTAAGCCACCCATGAAAATATTACCCTACGAGATGCCCGGACGAGAACAATTAAACCGTACAACCTAACAAATGACGCCTTTTACTACGAATCGACGAAAGAATATAACAAACACAAACACGTCGTAATCGGAAAAATGTATAACATCTGTCAATGTTGCAACACGAAAAAATTCATTCGCGAAACACCAGGAATCTGTTTCGTGAATGAAAAAATTCGATTACCATTAGTGGAAGCACTTCCGCAGGAATTTCTACATTACATGACTGGGGAAACTCTAGAATCAAAACACTTTCTTCAAAATATAAAAGCGTACAACGCCTGCTTCCAAATAACTTCTTCCGCTGTCAATTTGATCAACAATGATAGAAATGAAATCGATTGCTTTTTTCATCCAAGGACAAATCTATCACAAAATGGAATCATTATTACCACTACCCAACGTATACTATAAATTTATGTAAATATGTTTCATCGAAAATAAAAAAATATAAATTTATCAACGATGCACAAACATCAGTAGATTGAGACGAGAAGAAATCTGAGATTTACAGAGGATCTTACACAAATACAATCAACTTATTTATATATTCAAAACAGCACTAAATCGATGATTTCTGATGACTATAAAGTTATAATTCGAGCCGACAAGAGATCACCTGGAGAAAACAAACGTCGATTTAATGCACCTCAGATGGACGAGATTGTCATCGTAATTGTGGACAATGAAAACACAAGCCGAGACATAATTCTACAATGAAGAAGAGAAGGACTACAACGCATCGCAGAGACGCGCCGACGTTCATATGATGCCCTCCAATATCCATGAATATTTCTGCACGGAGAGGATGGATATCATTTTAATGTAAAACAAATTCAACCTGAAACAGGCGTAGAAACAAACAAAAGAGTTACTTACAAGGAGTTCTGTGCCTATCGCTTAATGATCGGAGACAAAGAAACATACAATCACTTTCTCAACACTCCGTTTATTCCAAAAATACCTGGTAGATATGTAGGCAAAAATAGAAGCGGAACGGATGCTTTACATAAGAATGAATGAGAAGAAACTACGTACCGAAGAATAAATCCATCTTCGAGACTCGATCACAAATGACGAAAATATTGACGACATTGGAACAATGGTAATCTTACCCTCATATTACACAGGAAGTCTAAGACACATGCACGAATATATTCAAGATGTCATGACCTACGTAAGATAATATGGACGACCTCTTCATAACATTCACATGCAATTCATCGTGAGCAGAAATCAAAGACAATTAAGATACAAAGAAGCCCCCGTGGATCGACACGATATAATAGTCCGAGTTTTCCGACAAAAACAAATGAGATTTATTGAAATCATCACAAAATACCACATTTTTGGAACCGTTATATGCTAGATGTACACAATCGAACGGTAAAAACGAGGACTGCCTCACTCACACAATCTCATATGGCTACATGACAGAATTTATCCCACAGATATCAACAAAATCATCCTAGAATTTCCCAAACTACAAGAAGGTCCGGGGCTGTACGATATAGTTATGAAAAACATGATTCACGGATCATGTGGGCCATTAAAACCTAATTCGTCATGTATGAGTTATGGAAAATTACAAAAAATACCCAAAACTATTCTGGGACGACACATAAACCGGAGATGATGGCTATCCCAAATACAGAAGACGATCACCCAAAAAAGGTGGCTTCACAGCAAAAATACGAATACGATACGATAGAGACGAACTGGAAATATATAATCGATGGGTAGTACCATATAACCCACTACTTTCCGAAATATTTCAAGCACACATTAACGTAGAATACTGCAATTTAGTTAAATTCATTAAATATATCTGTAGGTAGGTGAAAAAGTATAGTGACATGGGACTATTTCAAATAACCAAAGACAGCGAACAACAAAAGAGTAACGACGAGATCCTCATGTACCCCATGGGAAGATACATCAACAGTAACGATGCAATGTGGCGGATTTTAGGTTTTCCCATATATGAACATGAACCAACTACGTAACCATTAGCAATACATTTGGAGTATGGACAGAGCGTTTACTTCACAAAAGACACCGCCAGAAAAATTGAAAGCCAACCACCTAAGAATACAATATTACCAGCTTTTTACCAACTGCGCCAAACGGGTCCATTCGCGAACACATTACTATATGTCGACGTCACTACCTACTATACGTGGAATAGAACAAGAAAAATGTTTCAACCATGAAAACAAGGAATTCCAGTAGGATCACATAGAAATCATGAAAACTAACGCATTAGGTCGATTATGTACCATACCTCCAAACAAGGCTGAATTTTTTTATGTTCGGATTTTGTTACACGAAATACGGGGACTAACAAATTTCAATTGAAACTTTTTCATGGACCGGATCAACAACAGCACTAGAGGAATTATTTACTTGGACGCACCAGACAGCACCGGGAAACGTTTATAATAAATTGATTGCCGGCAAAAATACGCTAACTATGCTAAATAACTTAGGGTCTGGTGGCACAAAAACATATCGACGATGAATTCGTGCGGATCACTGTGCGAGTTTTGATTCACAGAAACTGACATTACGTTGCGTAACAGTCGTTCTTCGGTCGTGCAGTTATTACAGTTTGACGCTGTGGCTTGCACAAGCAGTTCAAGATAATGCATTTAGTCAAAAAAGCAAGGGAATATGTTAAAAAGAAGATTATTTTATGTGAAATTTAATTTATAACTTATATTGAAAGGTATATTTAATATAAAAAAATACACTTTCATATCGAAACCGTCATAAACATATAAATTTTCGCAAAATAGTTTAGTTTCTGCCAAACTGCTGTCAATAGATCGAGTTGATATTTGAGTAACAACAAAGAGTTGTTATGTAGGTACGGCATATTACTTACAAGTTATCAAATATTATACATTATAAATTTTCTCTAATTTTGGATAGAAATTAATTATTACTTACTGAACGTGAAGCTCATTAGGTTTATATGACTACTGAAAACGAATTTAATGTTTTGATATGATATTTAATTGTTTACTTCATTTAGATAAACTGTTACCGAAGGTTGACGATATTTTGATTGCTTTCATTTGTTACCTATTCTACAGATATCTTCAAGTTACACACAAGTTCCAAACTTTGAAATTTGGCTTCGTTTCATTATTTTACTTAGTACACTCTTCTAGTTTCATGATTTTACATAGTACATCATTATAATTTAATGATTTTACGTAGCATATTTTTCCAAAATATTTCAACTCTAATTATGTTTTTCTGCGTCTTTCATAATTTCTGTCCCGCTAATTTTTTCCATACCCTGTATCTTTTTTCAGCCGCCCCTCGTAAATATAACGGTTTTCCACTTTTATGACTTCTCTCACTGGCCTCTATCCAAAATTATCCATGTATTATACTTAATTGATATGGAGAAGCGTCTATGTACGGTTCGAAAAAAATATTCCGTATTAGATTAGACAATCAATTCATTAATCCGTTAAACAATAGTAAAAATATAAAGAAATATTATCCAGTATTATGGTCATATTTGAAACTATTTTACTACATCGAGGGATTTGTAAACTTTACAGTAAAACACGTGTGATGAAGTAAAATACGATTATCTCTTAACTAATGTACTCATTTCAAATTTATATACTAACGCTAATAAGTAGAAATATTGGTGGTGATTAAAATATAATTATAACGAATGTTTACCACGGAAACTAAAATTAGATTGATGATGAAATGAAGATTTATGTTTATGTACTCAAGTACCAAAAAAGTAAATATGTTATGTATTAAGAGACTATTGCTGATGTAAGTGAACAGTTTCGTACCTTCAGTTTCGGCAGTTGTTTCTAGTTGATCGCGCTTCCAAACCAATGAATTTATTTTCATAATTGTTTTGGGTTCCATACCTTAAAAGACAGTAAAAACGGTATCATTGTAAGATCGCTAACGTGGCCGTCCGTTAGTCCGTTTCCTCAAAAACTGTTTGATGTGAAAACTTAAAGTGTATCGTAGTGTAAATTATATATACCACTCAAGAATATTCATATGAAAATTTTAGAGAGTACAAATAAATTACTCGATTTTTTTAAATTTCATATGTCCTTTGATTAAAAAAAAGCAAGTGACAGGAATTCCCAAAAATATTTTTGTAGAACTTTATAGAAGGTAGATCTATGATATGTAGGTATTGTTGAAAATATCTACAACAATATGTTTTACCATCTCTATCTCCGGAACTGTCAAAGTGAAAATTATGTAAAACACAGAGTAAGTTACTTGAAGGTTATCGTAACGCTATAGCGATGATTCTAAATTGAATAGTTTTTATATAATCACGATATTTTGTGAACTATTTTAGGAAGAAAATTGGTGAATATATTTTCATGGCTAAAAACGATATTAATATTTGTAAATAGTCGTTTATACCCTTGCCATAATGTTAATCTTGCCATAATGTTAATATTACTAAAATGTTAAGTGTATACCGAACCATCGTATTACGAGCTCCTTTCATATTTAACATTTTTTTACAGAATTAAAAGTACATTCCTGAAAATGATAGTTTAGAATAAGCGCAATTTTATAATTAACTCTTACAAGTTCTCATCTTTGTTCATTCGTTGCCAGTTATTTTAACGTATCTATTTTTCTTCTATTTTCATTAATATTCTATTTACATTATCATCAGTCGTTCCTTTCTTCATTATTTACTCCTTTCGTATCTAAGTACATAAACATACATTTCCTCTAGCTCCGTAGTTTGAATTTCTGCGTTAAACGTTCATTATATTTTTACTTTACCACAATCAACATTTTGTGCTTATTCGCATTTCTACATAAATCATTTTCCATAGACTCCATAGTAATTTTAATTATTCATTGCTTACATGTTTCTACGAGTGTACAATGTTATTAAAGTATGTCTGTTAATAGATAACCTTGCTTTCACACGGTACCAAATTTTCTCCGGTTATGAATTTTATAAATCCCTTGCCAGTTCCAAACATGACCTAAGGCAATATTTTCTCATATTTTTGCTATTTTTTAACCGATTGATGAGTTAATCCTCTAATCCAACACGGAATAAAAGGTGCTTTTCAGAACATAATACTTTGAAAATTTAGAGGTTATAATTTTTAGTTGATCTTCGCCATTTACTTTAGTGTGTCAATTGTTCTCTCATTTCAAATAACTGTTCACTTACATCAGCAATAGTCTCTTAATACATAACATATTTACTTGTTTGGTACTTGAGTACATAAACATAAATCTTCATTTCATCATCAATCTAATTTTAGTTTCCGTGGTAAACATTCGTTATAATTATATTTTAATCGCCACCAATATTATAGAGATAATCGTATTTTACTTCATTACACGTTTTTTACTGTAAAGTTTACAAATCTCTGGATGTAGTAAAATAGTTTCAAATATGACCATAATACTGGATAATATTTCTTTATATTTTTACTATTGTTTAACGGATTAATGAATTGATTGTCTAATCTAATACGGAATATTTTTTTCGAAGCGTACATAGACGCTTCTCTATATCAATTAAGTATAATACATGGATAATTTTGGATAGAGGCCAGTGAGAGAAGTCATAAAAGTGGAAAACCGTTATATTTACGAGGGGCGGCTGAAAAGCTTTGAGCCTAAGTACCTTTAAGTATTATAAATGACTCGCGAAACACATCACTAATTGCATGTATCCTGAGAAATATAAATGTCAAGTTTCATGTCATTAGCATCATTACTCTTTTAGTAACGGAACCATAAACGTCACCATGTCCGAATCACCCGCACTTTGCACGAAATTGGAGTACAGAACTGTAATCTAATTCCTTACAAAGAAGAACGAAACGACGACGGAAATATTTGAAGAGATGTCAGCAGTTTATGGGTAGTCTGCACCTTTACTTGTGACCATAAAACGTTGGAGCCGAGAATTCAAACACGACAGGGAGGCTCGAAGATGATCCCAGGTCGGGACGCCCAAACGCAGCCCTTACGAAGAAAACATTGAAAAAGTAAAAAACTTGTTCTCGAAGATCGGCGAATCAAGCGATAGCTGAATCCATGCTAATGGCATGGAATAAATCGGTAACATTTTGCATAATTATTTGCACATGAAAAAGGTGTGCGCGCGATGGGTGCCGAAAATGCTCACGCCGCTGGACAAGCAGCATCGAGTCACAACTTCGCAAGAGTTTTGGACACCCGTGGCGATAATCCTGACGATGTTTTTCTCGTCTTATCACTGTTGATGAAACATGGATTCGACAGTACGATCCGGAGTCAATGCAGTAGATAGAAAAGGGAGAAAAGCGCCACGGAAGTTCACAATGGAAAGATCGGCATTAAATCTCATGGCCATTGTTTTTTGGGATTGTAAAGGAATTTGTTTATCGACTACCTTCCTAAAAATACTACAATGAACGGAGACTATTACGCTGCTTGTTGATAAAAGTGCGCCAAGTAGTTGTCGAGAAAAAGAGAGGCAAACTGGCAAAACGAGTCGTGTTTTTGCAAGACAATGCGCCGGTTCACACTGCGTAAGTTGCGAGGCATGCCCTCGCTGAGACAGAATTTGAAGAAATCAACCAAGCACCCTATAGTCCAGACCTGGCCTCTAGCGAATATTTCCTCTTTCCAAATTGGAAAAAAAAACCTCCGAGACCAGAGATATAGTAATGAAGAAATGAAGACCACCGTAAACGAACATTTCGAAGACAAATACGGCGAATATTTTTTGGCCGAGTTAAAAGACTTTATCGACGAGTGTAAAGACTTTATTGTAAGCCCTGTTTGTTATTGAGTATAATATTTGAGTGTAAAAGTGTGGGGTGCTTTTCCTCAAAAACAAATGATTTTATTTTATTTCTCAAAATAATAGAATGCGAATGAAAATGCTTAAAAGTTCAGTTAGATTTTGAGAAAAAACGCAACATCTTTTACACTCATATATTATACTCAATAACAAACACAGTTTACACTAAAGTCCGTAGAGAGTAGACGAAAAAAACAGGTTAGATAATAATTTTTTACTTTTTAGTGCAAGGTTTTATTTGAGTTTTTTAAACTATTCATTTATTATATTTGTGTTTTTGAAACGTATACAATAGCAACATTCAGTGTAAATTAATAATTAATAACTTTTCCCCCATTAAATTTATTTCATGTATCTTTGTATTATTTTTACCAAGAAACGTTTGAAGTATTATTTTTGAAGGAAGTTTTATTTTAGAAAGAAGAACTGCTATTTTGCAATAATAACTTTAAACGAAATAATTATACCAAATTTCACTTCTCTTCTTTTTGGACTTTAATTAAGAATTTATTGAAATAATTCTAAAACAAAAACGTCTTTCCCGATAAACGTCACTGCTCTGTGTCTAAATTTTAATTATTGAATTATGTAATTTATTCTCAGTAACCACTAGTTGCAAAGGCTTAAAATAAATGTTACTAAAAATTCAATGTTATTCTGCTTTTATTCTGCTTGTTGCGCCATATTTATACGGATAGTAAAACATTTATTATGGGAATGACTTTATTTAACCATGTTTTAACAATATATTTAGCTTATCTCCTTCATTGTGTTGTTCGAGTTAATGATGCGGACGGGAATGCGTAACGGAGATAATATAGTCTATTGAATATTCGGTTGCTGCAACCCATTATTAACAGATTGGTCCTTACACTGAGCTGGTGCTTAAAATACAATAGAAAATTATAATGGTAGAATTTTAAATCACATTTTCTCCGTATTTATATACATAAAGGATAAGGATACCCTTATTATAAAAGAATCTGTCCAGAACATTTTGCATACAAACTTATTTATTTAAGCAATATGTAATGAATAGTGAATCAATTAAAAGTCGGTTATTTATTGTGAATTTATTTTCTAGTCTCTACTACTACAAAAATTTTGATCTCGATATATCTTTGTACAAAGTTTATATCGCTTTCATTACAATATGTAAAGTAGATAAAAAAATATCAAATTTCATGACAGTCTCGAACAGTATATTAATAATGTTCCCTGAACTACTATCATTCAGGTTATCTCAGAACTCCTCCAAGAGCTGTTAAATATCCGCCTCATGCTGCAAATTGTGCGGGACCTTAGAAAGCTTCCTCCCTCCACAGTATCCAATACCTATGAAATATGCTTCCACGCAACGGAAATCAATTGTGGAGCGGAGAGCGCTCTATAAACTTGAAACTGCCCCTTTTGCAGGCTTCTCAGTTTGTTAGTATTAAAAATGTAAAAGTGTAATTTTGCTTTTAATCTAATACTCCCACTAAAATTAAACTATATTTAATAACAAAATAGTTCAACTAAACAAGTCAAATATTAACCGAACAAAATGTGATATCTTAAATAGGCAAAAGTTTGAGTAGGCAATGCTTTTGTCAAAATGTCAGCTAATTAACTTTTACTTGATACGAAAACACATAATTAGTTTTAATTAAACTCAACTCAACCTTTTCCCTTATAAGTTATACTTAATTATATATTATATATATATATATATATATATATATATATATATATATATATATATATATACATATATATATGTATATATATAAATATTTAGTTCTTTTATTTTACTCTGATTATCAACATTTAATGTAATACAATCATAACTTTCACCTAAATCTAACATAAGTTGCTGCAACCACAGTATCTCTTTGGCAGATTCCCAAGCAGCCACAAATTCTTCCTCAGTTGTGGAGAGAGTAAAATACTTTTGTTTCTGACTGAACCATGTAATCGATCCTCCATTCATTATAGAAATATATCCGGTGGTAGATTTATGCGTTCATCTTTTACGTTTACATCACCTGTAAAATCTGAATCGGTATTTCCAAATAGACCACCACTTTCTCCATATTTTATACACAATTTGTTACTATTTCTTAGGTATTTTTACTAGTTATTAGGTACCTAACTATACGTTTAATAGCATTTATATGTTGTTGACTTGGATTGTTTACATATTGCTTAATACATTTACAGCAACTGAAATGTTAGGCCTTGAAGCATAACTCAAAAACAGTAAGCTTCACATACAGCTTCTCCATAAGAAAAATTAACAACATTTTCCTCTACATTTTATGTAATAACAACATTAACAACTGCTGGAATACTTGCGGAATTTGAATTACTCATACGAACTTTATCAATGATTTGATTTATATAATTTTCTTTATGAATGTAGATACTATTATTTGCCCTCACTATTTGCATGCCAACAAAGCTATTTAGATCAGCTTATTTCATTTATTTTAAAAGCTTATTTTAAATACTCAATTATTTCTTTGGTAAGTTGTTTGTTTGAACATATTACAAGGGTATCGTCAACATAAACAATTAGAAATACTCTAGTCTAAACAAAAATTCCTCCATAAATACAATTATTTCTCTGAGATTGCACAAAACCATATTTCTTCAAAAATTTAATGAACCTTTTGTTCCAGCACCAAGTTGCTTGTTCGGTGTAAATGGTTTAACGATTTGTTTAACTTTAATACATAATTATCTTTCATTACTATACCTTCAGGTATTCTATGATTATGTCTTCTTCATAATATCCATTTAAAAAGGCTGTTGTTACATCGAACTGTTGTATTTCTAAGTTATTTTTGCAGCGATAGAAAGATCAATTCTTATGGAATCATATCTCGTTGTTGCAGAAAATATTTCTTGATAATCAATGTCTCTCATCTGACTAAATCCGCGTGTACACTATTTGATTATTCTCAATTCTTTTAATAGTAAAAACGCACTTTGTAGTAAGTGTTCGATGACCAGATCTCTTAACTGCAGTCCAAGTATTGTTTTCTTTGTGTGCATAAAATTCTTATATAATAGATTCAGACCATTCACTTTTCTTTGGACTATTCAGTGCATCAGCTTATATTTGTGGTATTGACAGCTCGACAAGGTTTGCTTCAAATTTCTATTAAGTCATATCCTTAAATTTACAGTCCATGCACGTAAGTCTTCTCATTCCTGAGGCGGCTCATATGTAGGCTCATCACTTTTATACCTCAACAAGCTATCATCATTCTCTGTTGACGAATTTTCAATCAAAGTATCCTTCACATTAACTCCTACACACTCCCTACACATTAACTCCTTCACTATGATGTATTATTGCTGTTTCATTTTGCTTTCTTTTTGTATCCAGATCAGCAATACTCATTTGTGCAATATACTTTCTTGTGAGTGGAAATTGATATTCATCAATGATAACATTCCTTAATGTCTTTATTTTCTTTGTACTTATATTATACATTCTATAGCTGGTATTGTCATAGGCAACTAGCATCATTTTCTCACTCTTCTTATCCAATTGTGTCCTTAATTGATCCGGAACATGAACATAACCAACGCTACCAAACATCTTTACATGGTCTAAATGAGATTTAATGCCATTCCACAATTCAAAAGCTATTGTATTAGGAGACTGTGGGGACGATGTTCTATTTAATAAATATACCTCACAGTTCTCCGCTTCTACCCATAAATTCAACTGCACTTCTCGAGCGTATAACATTGAACGTGTACTCTCCAGCAGTTCTATTCTTCCTTTCTGTACGTCCATTCTGTTCTGCTATATATGGTGCAATACGCTCATAGATTATTCCCTCTCTGTCCATAAATTATTTGAAAGCTTTATTTACACACTCTGTTCCATTATCGGTATGTAATATTCGGACATTGTGTATGAATTTATTTTTAATTAAACTGTTGTATTTCTTGAACACTTCCATGACATCACTTTTGTTTTTAATAAAATATACATGCCTGTAACTCGTAGCAGTATCTTTGAATAATATAAAGTATCGTATACCTGGAATTGATAAGCAACTCATAGGTCCGCAGATACTAGGTCACCCAGCTGTAGTTTTCCTCCCTCAAATTTGTGAAACGGGGACTTGCAATGATTACCATATTCACATGCCTCACAACTAAAATTACCTTGTCCATTGTCATTCAGTTTGAAGACTTTCACAACATTGTTTGCACTCTTGTTCATAATTCGTGTTAGATGAATGTCTTCCAGTCTTTTATACATTTTAATGTCATTTTGATTATTTTGAACCAAGTTACAAGTATCTGTTTTTTCAACTTATACAAATTGTTTTCTGTAATTTTTGCACTCATTACTTACCTTGTCACACCTTCTGAAAATAAGTTTCTTCTCAAACTTGGAAAATATAAAACACCACGAGGTTCGCTAGTCTTCCACTGTCCATTGACATGTATTTTCATTAATACTTTGCCGATGCCAGACACTTCCATAGATTGTTTATTTTTCAATGTCATTGACTTCTGGTTGCATTCAAAGAGCTCCAAAAAGAAATCCTTTCTAAAAGTTTTATGGGCAGAAGCACCACTATCGATCCAAGTATTTTCTTCCACCTTGCATGCATTATTTTCTACATAAAACGCTAACATATTTGCACCTTCTTGTTGAGGTTTTCTAAACCTGGATTTTCTTGAGGCACAACATTCTCTAGAAAAATGGCCTTGCTTTCAATAATTATAGCATCAAAACCTATGTTTGATCATTTTGGTTTGTACCTCTCTCACTCGACATCGGTTCATTTTGTTTTGGATTTATCTTTCATCCTTTATTGGCACAAGAAGTGCTGAGCTCGCTTCTTCATTCAACAAACGAGCAGTTAAATGGATCTGCTGTTTTTAATCCAATGACATCCACGCTTGTTGTAGTGATCTATACTTGGGCGCCAATGTTCCCAATATTTTTGGTATGATGGCCATTCTCAAAATTTTCTTTTAGTTGTTTAGCCAATGTTTCAACTTTTGAGATGTGCTGAGCTACACTGTCATGAATCAACGCTTTGAATATTTCAACTTTTCATGGATCGAAGTTTTGCAAAGTTCACTCTTTTGTTTATATATAGATTTCAGTTTTGTTATTATTTCCATAGCACTATCACAATTTTCTATAAATGTAATTTGATTAAAGTCGATCGAAAAGATTATAATGAACATCGCCATGCCATCATTTTTCGACCATTCAGGACTGTTTTGCTCTGGTTTTGTCACTGTAATATCAATTTCGTTTGCCTTTGAAAGCGCATTTTATTAACATCTATTGATGAAAGTTATTTCCATCAATTTTTTTTAAATTCATTGATCACGTTGCATCCATTTTGAAGTTATTTTGTTTAAGATTTTCAACAACGATTTTAAATTTTGATTTGCTGTTTTCTTCTATTCTTTTATTTTCAAAGTAGTTTGGGCCCATAACCTCTTGGATTATGGGTTTATTTAATGAAAAGTATCGTCAATACAAAAAACTCTTATTTAAAGTAAATAAAATACAATTGAAAATACAATACGTGCAAAAAGAACCAGTTAACTAACCAATGCATACCTAGTGTAGCCACCTGGTATTAAAAATGTACTAGTTTAATTTTGCTTTTAATAAAATAATTCTGACAAATTAAATCCGAGTACAAATTATGACAGAAAGTACATTAAGTAAAATTTATGTTACTGAAATGTTCAATTTGCCCATAACTATAGCAAAAACGTGCATTAAATTAGTTTGAACTAGATAATACAAACCATTCTTTCATAGTGTTTCAATATGAAACTTCTATTTAATTGGTTAATACACCATTTCATTGAACATTAACTTTACCAATCTCTTACTAAATTGCAATGTATACTTATAGACCCTTATTAACGAAGCTTGATAACATAAATGCGTCTTTACCCAATAGTAAATAATTCCCACCATTTTCATGTAAGCTCAAAAACATAAACATTAACATTTTTTAGCTTATAATTAAAAAAAAATAAATAATGACTATATGATTTATTACTGAAAATTTAAATGTCTGTCGTGAAATTTAAAAAATTAAAGTAAAACACAATATGAGCAGGAAATTTATAGGTGGATAAATAGTGGATAAATAAATAATTAGGTGGCCATCAGCTGCTACCATTTGTTTGCCAACTCTCTTCTCGGCTTGCTTTTATATTAAGTTATTTTATACAGTTGACTTCCTTTTGCCTAACGCGATAAATGAAGTATGTTTCGTAAGTGCATTATTAAAAAAACATAAATTACGTTCATGCAAACAAATTAATTCTGTATTCATCAAACAAATTAATTCCGACTTTTTCTTGGAAGAGTATAAAGATCCTATGAAATCCAACTATAAAGATTTAATTTGTAATCACTAGCTACACGGAGAAAAAGGCACTGATCTATTATATTTGTATAAAATCATACATTCGCGTGTTGATTTTCCTTAATTCCTCTCTCTACTCACCTTCAACACTCGACTCAGATTCAATATACCATAACAGAGATTATTCATACTACAAGTTTATAACAATAATACCTCTTTTTATAACCCCATAATTCGAATGTACCGATTACATAACGATATTGTTTCTTAATGTCTGGCCTTGAACAGTTTTTACCCGAAATTATTAACATTTAAAAAGGAAATACGAAATATATGATATCTAAATTAAAACCAGCTACGATAGAATTAAAGTTTTGTTCAGTATGTAGAAAATAATATAACTACTTTAATAAATTGGTCAATACATTTTGTAATTTAATTTAATAACATTTTGTAATATATTTAATAACACAAGTAACTCTTGAAAATGTATACATAAAAACTTTAACCTTTTTTTTTTGTGCACACATAATTAGAGTTATAGTATAATTTTATACTCCTTTCTTCTTTATTGTACATCTACGTGACTATAATTTGTTTTGTGAGTCTTTCTATAAATAAAGAAATTCTATTTTCATTATAAACGTGAATATTTGACTGTACTTACCCTTTCATTAATAATAGCACGTGTATTATATAGGTATCTCGGCATTTTTTTCATCTTCAAGTTTGCCCCGTCGGTGCGTTTATTTTCAATTACATCTTTGTGAGAAACGAATATCTTCACTCTATGTCAGTATAGTTTCTTTTTTTGTATTCATTTTGCTATTTTTGTTAAACGCAATACTTTCAGCCAAAAGAAACGACGTTTACAACTGTCAGTAAATAATTCGATATGTCAATTAAAGATATGCCTGAAAGTAGCTGATTACATTTTTTTTAACGTTCCAAACTTCATACGCTCTGAACTTCTGATTATACTTCATACCAGACGCTATACAGGAAAATTGATTCTTAAGGAATAAACTCCAATAAATTTTTTTTAAATTTACACATTCTTACATCAGAAAATGTTTAGTGTAATAATTTACCAATGCAAGACGACATCTTTATCTTACACGTAAGTGAAGTTATCTTAGATTAAATTCTATATCGAATGGCAGCATGCGCCGCCATGACAATGTTCAACACTTCGGTAAGCAACACGGTTAAACCGTTCGATTCGCCCGTATTTTAGAAATGCACTACCATTTCCATAACGACACTTTGTTGCATGGTGCGCATCGAGTCGACGAGACACGGGTGTGTTCATTGCGCCAATGCAGGGCTGACGCCGTTTAAGCTAAGTGGTTTTAGCACGAGCTTATAAGAATGAAAATTTGTTTAATTGTTCGAATTAAATATGATTGCGTAGCCGCTTTAGTATAATTCGTTGGCTCAACCATTTTATATCTTGTAAGTGTGCATCTTGTCAGTCGTTTGTTGTTCATTTGTTACATGCACCCAAGCAATGTTAAGTCAATCGTAATTTAAAAAGATTTTCTTAAAATTATTTCTCCAAATGTAATGGTCATGAAAAATGAATCGTGATCTAATTATTTTTACCCCACTAACGAAATGTCTAATTATGAAAGCAAGAGTATCAAGTAATTAATATATTATAATTATTATTATTATTTACCCTCTTTAAAATATTTCAGAACAATAACATGTGTTGTTGATGAATAAGCTACCAAGAGTGGAGTATTTTAGGACAACACAATTTAAAAACGTTTCTTATTGAACGCAAATAAAACAAAGTATTCATATATACATATTTCTTGCCATTTAATTTTTATGGAACACACGGACATGCAAAAACACGCACACACAGACTTTTTTGCAGGACGTTATCATAATTGTTCAAAAAAATAATACTTGGGTTTTCAGCAAAGAATATTTACATTACATTAACAGAGTTTAAAAGACGATATTTAAAAAAATATATACATTTGTGTTCGTCATATACAAGTACTAAAGTATACTAAAGTAATAATTTGAAATTTGTTAATTTGAAATTTGGATTTTGTTATTATTTGTTTTAAATTTCTCATTTGGCCCACTCGGAAAAATAGGGATATTTTATATAAAAAAAAAACATTTAAAAATAGGTTTTCCCAACAAATGTTTATAGTTTAAGTAATACGCAAAGATTCATCTTTAATGAGAAAAAATCAATTATGGTGATAGCGGGCCGTAAACATGGAGGGAGGACAATAATTACAAATACTTGATGAGTTCATAAATATGAATAGTCTATCTATAAAGTAAAATGTTAATGCTATATTACAGAAAACGTATACGCAGGCGAGCATTTCGCAAAAAATTGTACGCAATTTATTTTAATCTGATGCGAAGAGCCACTAGAGTACTTCTGTAATTATGTTACCTTTCATACTGGAAATTATTTGAAAAACTCGAATAATATTTAGCAGATACATAGTTTTCTCTGTTAGAACTACCAAAAAAATTTCGTCTGTATCATCCATCTATTACTAAAATGTCGATTTTGAAATTTTACAAAAATGTGAAATACATTTTGATTCATGTGAAATTAGGGTTCACTGATATGTTTAAATTTAAAATAATATGATACAGACTTTAAAATGTGTGACTTTAAATTTCGAATTGCACATACGTCATTCGAATTAAACATATTAATCAGCCATGACATATTTTAATTGCTTTTTTTGCTAGTAAATAAAATTTTCCGACATGATCTACTATGCAGGCTTTTGCTTATTTTTCACGTTTAATAAACCCTATAGTTGCGGTTTCATCAAACCTACTTTTAATATATAATTACATTATTATTAAGTAACTTAGTGAGCTCGGTCCCACCTTTATGTCAGACGTGTTAGAGAATAATATTTACATTTCGATATGTGTTAAAATAACATTGAGTATCGGAAAACTGGCCAAGTGAGTGCTGGAACACGCACACGGTAGGTTTCCGTAGTGTCAATACAAGTTAATGGTAATTTCACTAGAAAGCATGTTTCATTCCCCTGAATACACGTATTCTTCACACATGACGTCTTGAAAAAATCCTTTTACATTTTTTTGCTGCACATTCATAAAGATTTCAAGCATCTTGTATTACGAAGTATATAGTTTTACAATTTGCGGACATACCGATGTACATAGCGATCCAAAAAAACCACTCAAGCATCTGTTGAAACCCGCGTAAAATTGGGCCCCATTTTTTAGAACGTCCTAATAGTGACTGTGAATATAAACTATCTTCTTTTATAACTTTCTCTTAAATGCTTCGTTCACCGAAACATAGCCGCTCCTATTTCACTTCTATCTCAGTGAGAGTGAGTGAGTGAGAGAGTTCTCTGATCTTGTTAAACAATTGAATTAACTGTTTATTTACGTGAGAAAAGGCTAAACGAAATTACCTAGTTTCTTAAGAAAACGTTTTTAAATTTAATAAGGCAACTTCAGAAATGTAATTCGGTTTGACTTGGGTCATGATGAAATTAGCTTAATAGACAATAATAGGAATTTAACAAATTCTTAAGTTATCTACAAAACCTGTTATTTTCCTTTGTTTACACATAACATTAAATTTTTATTTAATATCTTGACTGCTTACGAGTGAAAATGTTTATATACAGAAAATATTTTATGTAATATTTCATAATTAATATTTTATGCAAGATACAAAACCTTTGAAGAAAAGTTAATGAATTTAATTCTACTATATATTTTTGTCAGTCCATCAGACACGAACAAGATATGTGCAATGTTCAATAAACATTGGTCTACATTAAAATCAGTTTTATAATTCCTAAATATTTATTAATTTCTGATTCTTGTCATAATATTTTTCTATCAGTACAATTTGTTTTGTTGTACAATTTTTTGTTTTTACTTGGATAAAAGACATTATAAAGTTTCATTTTTAATTGTACTGTACAGTTATATGAGAATATTTAACTAAATTGCGCAATGACGTTTCTAACTTATTTTTTAGCAACTAAAAGCTGGTTCATACGCATAAATTCCACGCACTGTATCTAGCATCTCTTGTTTATTCAAAGCACTTTAATTGAAGACTTCCCAAATATAAACATCAACTCATAATGTTACTTCATGCATTGATCAACTATTTACTTTAAACCCCGGCACGAATTTATTAAAGAATTTTGTCCTAAAACCGACGTGAATAAGAATGCCAGTCTCCCGCTGCGCCTATTGTCTTGGTAAATAGTCGTAATGATAACACTCGAGTAAATGAATATATCAGCTCAGTCGCAATGTGCGAGCAGTATGGAGCGTCGCTGAATAGCATTAGACCTAGAAGTTGCAGAATTTTCTGTTCAGTTGAAATTTATTTCAGCGAGTTTACTGCAACCGGAGCCGGGACAACTTGCCGCTCGACTTTGAACTTCTGCTTGAGCGCTCCTGTTGGTTTTGGACATTTTGGTTCTTTGGACGAATCTCTCTTGCATAGCAGTTGAAAGTGCTACTACTATAGACTATCTCCTATATGGCATCGTAGCAAACTCGAAATGTATTTGTTTGGTGAAAGTTTATATTTGTTAATGTAGTAATTTTGTGTATATATATACAATTGTTATATTATCAAACGAAACAGAAAGCAAAACTTAGTTACATATTTTTGAAGTCGGTGCCAACACTGACCAACTTAAGCAAATTGATAATTTTACTTAATATGTGATATAAATTTAAAACCTTAACTTCTAATTTACTCACAAGATGAAATAGAGTCATAAAGGACGTATTTATAATATAAAATTTTGGGTTTGCTAAGTTGATCGACGGTGTTGGCAGCGACGTCAAAAGTAAGCAACTTAATTATTTATTGTGAATAAATAGATACCTGCTTTTTTACGTTTTAGCGCTTACTTTTTTGAAGTCAGTTTTTAAAAAAAAATTAATTCTAGAATTTTTGGTCATTAATAATATTAATAATTACACCATAACTAAAATTTAATTATTTTCGTTCTTAAATGTTCTATAATTTTTAAAAGTCACGGCCAAATCTAGTATACAAATAATTTCCTCTTTGGCGTTGATTATCAACAACACACAGAAACGAAGCTTTAGCAGTAAATACTATCATCCGGTAAAGAGTTGCATTGTTCATTTCTAGAACTCATCATCAGACCCTGACCTGGTCGATGATGCAGTTATTTTGCAATGTAAAAACTGCCAGTAGTAAATATCTTGAATCACGGTTGATTTACTACTATCCGATCAAGAGTTCCACTGTTCATCTTCAGAACTCATCATCAGACCATGATTTAGTCGATGGTTCGGTCATTATAATTTAAGATATTTACTGCAAGTACTACCAGCAGTAAATATCTTGAATCATAATTGATTTACTGCCAATCATTCTCCCATCCATCGGATCCAACAGGAGTTCCATCGTTCATTGCCGGACTTCATTATTAGATCATCATCATATTTATATGAGACCACTCCTAAAGTACTCCCTTTCCGATAAAAGAAAGCATCATCGCAATCGGTACACATATTAATTTATTTTCTTTATTGAATTGTTAAATGATAATGATCGCAATTTTAAATAAAAAGGTTCAGGTTTTTATTGCTCCGTACGAGAAAATACATTTTAATTTTTACAATTTATTTATTTGATTTGATTTTTACCGCATATTTATATTCACACTCCATTTTATTATTTTATATTTTATTTCCATTCATTATTTGCGTGCTAAATAAAGTTACTCTTGTATTATACCAACGAAGTAAAACTTCCAACGTGCTTACGTAAGTACACACATAATTTTTGTTTCAGTTTTTTCTACTTAGGTTTGTTATACTTTACCATTTATTTTACTGTCTAATATTTAGTTCAAGATTATTTTCGAATAATTTTATTACTATTACAAAATTGAAATTAGATTAGGTTATTTTATTGATTCTGGATTTTCTGTTGCATTCCATTAACGCAAACATATATAATTCTATTAATGGCAGTCATTTATATTGAAAATACGAATGAATGTGATAATGAGCTTTTCTCATTAAAAATAGTAAATTTTTAAAATTATAATTTACGATTATAGGGGTCACGGCCACATAGGTAGCGGAGCGAACTGTTCGGGTCGTATAAAAGCACTTATAATTTTCAGATAGCCGTAAAGCGGAATTGGTCAAAACGTCACACAAATTTGTTTTTTACAAAATTCTCGCAAACCACAAAATTTAGGAAAATATATCACTTAATTTTTTTATTTAAACAGCTATAATCTATTCATTAACCGTAGCTGTAAATACCATTTGAAATCTGATGTTCTCTTTTGATGAAATCTTTATGTTCTCTATACATGTATAGCCTTTCCGACCAACTATGTGAAGTACATTAAACTTCAAACCAATATGTGTAACTTCATTTGCGTTCAACATTTTTACGCCAAACTTTCACAATTACGTTGTATATGTAAAAAAAAGGTAACAAAAAGTTCAAAGATGTTTTGATTAAACAAATTATAAAAATGATCTATTTTTAATGTCGATTTATCAGATTAACCTCCTAAAGAGAAATAAATAAATAATTCTAGTTCACCACATTGCTAACTCTTTTAACAAAACTAAAGTGAAATGTAAAGCGATCCAAGTCATCACAACTTTTACTATTACGAACTTTTCCGTTGTAAAAGGGGACACGGAAGCGTCCCACCTTAAGTGGAAGAGGAAGCTACACTGGACCTGACAATGGGCGTGGTGCTTCCGAAAATATTACTCCACGAGCTGGTGCGAATACTGGCACTCAGCGCGGTGTTGGTAAGTCAGTCACTTAAAAATATAAATGCCAACGTCGAGTGATTTAATGTTAATTAAAACGTCACTTGTGCAACTTGGCAACCCTCGCAAGTCACGAGTAATTAAATTTCCTATATTCCTGTACAAAAGCACAGTTATATAAGTAGTAAAGTTCGGCTCCGTATGTTCTAATATTTATTGTTTGTCAAATATTTGTATCAGTTATAAAAGTAGTACGTATCAAAATATAAATGTAATACATAATTTTAAAAAATAACTATAGAAGTTCTTTTTAATATGAAACATTATCATGTACTAGGTACTAGGTGCAATGGTGGAAGTATTAGCTAATTAGCTTATAATTTTTGTATAGGTTTCAGTATTCGCATAAATGGCACTTACTACTTAGTCGTTTATCAAATATATCTGGATAAGAATACGTGTACCATAAAATTCTGTGTTATATATGAGCGCCAGTCTAAAATGTTGTATTTCGAAAATTAGAAAACAATGGTAGTTCTGTGTATTGAAGGAAGAATGTAAGTTTTCCAGAGCTTAAGTAATTTACAGGTTTAGAATTATGCCAATTTTAAACAACAGGGTAAGTGGTAGTTTATTGGTGAGGTGAAAATTATAAATTGACTGTTGTATTAAGATAAGAAATAAAAATTTCTATCAAATATAAGACTATAGCTGCGATTGGTTTGGCCTATAGATTGTGCTTGAGGCTAATTAATAATATAGGGATGTAATTAAAGAAAAGCATATGAAAACTGCCTTCGATATTTATTTCCAGATATGCATATGTATTTTTAAAGATCTTTGTAATCATCTTGTTTGTTTGTCTAGATTTATACAGAAAATGGTTCCACGGATTGGAAGAGCGTTATATTTTGAAAAAGACTGTCTGGTCATTGCATAGTGGTAAAATCAAGATTTTTATTAAAGACAAGTGATTGTAAAGGTGCATCTTTGTACAATATTTAATACCCAACTTTGTCCTAATATTTAATAATTTCCGTTAAAGAAAGAAATTAAAGTAATATGAAGCTATCAGGTTTTGCTTCAAGTTTTTTATTTACAAAATATTTCTTTAAAAGTAATTGAATAAATGTTTTTTTAAACAATAATTTTATGGTAACCGCTCATTATTACACCAATTCCAAAACTGTTCGTTGTGTAAACTATTGTAGTAAATAAAAAAAAACGATCACGAAAAAAAACGAACGTGCCGAATACACCCATGATACGCTTACAGAGTTAATGACGTATGTCAGTCCCAAACTCGTGCCCGTGTACGATTGAAACTCTTCACATTGGCGAAATTTATATATAATAACTTCTATCAGTTTAACTGTTGTTTTTTGTATTCAATGTTAGTATGACATTACAAAACGGCAACTATCCAATATTTACGAGGTAGCTTCGACGGATTATATTAAATTTCTTAAGCTATTGAACAATTTCTAAATAAGAAGGTTATAAATTTGTGTCTTTATTTCGAAGCGACAAATTCTGAAGTTGACTTAAAAACTTTTTCAAATTTTAATTCGGCTAGTACTCAACGATTTGTTTCGAAACTCCATTTAAAGTCAATATCGCTCCTAAACAAATAAGCCGTACACAGATATATAGGAAGGAATATAATAATATGAAACGTAAGATTACGTGTTCTTCGATGAGAAACGTAGGAGGGTGGGGGGGGGATGTCATTAAAACATTAAGGTCTAGTTACGGTCGCGTTTCTTCCGGCAGCGAAGGGCCGGGCGCAACTTTTGTAATATTAGCGACCATACTCACAGCCTGAGTTTGTTTATTTCGCCCATTGCCAGTTGTTCATCATTAGTTTTTTTATTTTATATATTTTACTGTAAATTCGTGACCGAGACAGTTCGCTCTCTACATGTTTGCCGACGAATTCGTAAGCCTGACTACTTAACTGTTTCTACTTTTGCCTTTTCGGTGATGAGCGTTGTTTCTATTTGGGCGGTGGCCGAATTATAAATTAGCTCGAGCACACTTCTAGTATTAAGGTCCTATAGCGGCTAAAATGATACTTAAATAATTTCATTCCGAGTAAAATAAATAGTATGATCTTGAAATAATACAAAGATGAAGCTCGTGTGAAGTATTTTTGTGTTCAAAAACGAAATAAACAAATTAAAACGATTGAGTAGTAAATCCATAAATTGTTAGAATTATTTCTAATGCTGGAGTTTTTTTACGTCACTGATTCTTGACTGAGATTTTTCAAAAATAATTTGTTACTAGTGGTAAAGTGTAATGGATTAAATTCACACATACGGTCGATGGGGGTAAATACGTATTGACAATGGATTCAGTGGGATTTCTGTGCATGATCTGAGATCTAAAGTTTTCGGAAAATTTATTTATACATAATGATATTACGTTAGGTAACAGTTTTTCTTTTGTTGCGCAGTTATCCACTGTGACCTTGCGATATAAGTAATAAATTATAGCATGGTTAGTTAAGAAAGAGAGGGAACAGGTCCTAAAATCACGTCGATTGTAAAAATATATAATACGCCACGCAATTTATAATTTATATTAAAATTTATTCTTAATATGAAAAAACCTAGTTTTGAAATTGGGACTACCGTAAAAATATGGAATAAGGTAAAATTTATCCTCATTTATGTTCATTTGCTCTCAATTAATGGAGCTGGTATTCGGTTGAACATAAAATTTGTTGTAGTTTACAAGCTAAATAATATTACATATTATAAATTAACTCTAATTTCGGAGAGAAATTAACTATTACTTACGTGAAGCTGGTTAGGCGTCATGTAACTGATAGTACATGGGAACATGGATACCGTATGCCATTTTTGTCGTAAAGAACATTAATAATCGTAGTCGCCAATGACAATAATCACAATGAATATCAATATGCGATAATCTCTCTTATTCAACATACTGATTGATTTAAAATGATATTAATTTTTTTACAAACTGTCTTCAAAGGTTGACGACCCTTTTGTTGCTTTCTTTTTTTACGTATTCATAGTATTCTCACAGAATAATGATAGGGCAAATATTCCATGTGCGAGTTTTTATAAATATTTTCATTTCGTAAATATTACACGGGTTTCCACATACCACTCCAATATTCATATAAACATTTTAGAGTTTTGATAACCTGCTCGATTTTTATTGAATTCCACATTCCGTTTGCTTAGAAAGAGTAAGTGACGGGGATTCCAAAAATATTTTTTCAGAACTTCATGTAAGATATTGTTGAAAATGTTCATAAATATTATATTCCCCCTATATCTCTGAAACAGTTAAAGTCAAAATTGTGAAAAAAGAGGGTTACTAGAGATTTAGGGAGAAATGATAGGAATAATTCTAAGTTACATAGT
The DNA here is from genome assembly GCA_039881145.1 of Druceiella hillmani. NCBI lineage: Eukaryota > Metazoa > Arthropoda > Insecta > Lepidoptera > Hepialidae > Druceiella > Druceiella hillmani. The sequence goes on from JAYKKI010000059.1 coordinate 455,720, forward strand.
TTTTGAGATATTTATGATATAATTTTGTACGTTTGTATAAATATATATTATATTATAATATATATTTATGTCACACTTAAATGAAACTACGTGATGTAGTATTATTTCTACTATATTTAATCTCCTTACCACGACCCAGGTTTCGTTGTATTACAACATCTTCAGGTGGGATATAAGCAAAGATAAAGATAGTGGAAATAATACTACATCACGTAGTTTCATTTAATTGTGAATAATGAATTTCTACAAAATTAACGCCAAATATATTCGATATTTGAAAACAGCCGATTTGGCTACATTGGCGATATTGTACCGTCGACTCCGAATTAAATTTCGGAAGGCGGTACAAAGCATATTGCTTTGCATATTGCTATATCAAACAAAGCATATTGCTATTGACAACGAAACCTGGGTCGTGGTAAGGAGATTAAAGAAAGTAGAAATAATACTACATCACGTAGTTTCATTTAATTGTGAATAATGAATTTCTACAAAATTAACGCCAAATATATTCAATATATTTATGTTTAAAAATAATAATTTTTAAACTTACTTGAAAAAAGCTTACTTGCTGAGTGTACCGACTTATTCGAGTATATCAGATAATAACCGTATTTTCATTTTGTACCAGGTTTTCTCTAATTATGGAATTTATAAAGCTCCTGATGTCTGTATAATAGTTCTAAAGATAATAGTGATATTAGACAAAATTTAATAATGGTTAGTCAAATTTAATACGGAATCATTTTTCAGAGTCTACATCAATATTCTCTACTTCAATTAACTTTAAAACACGTGGATAATTTTAAATGGCTTTATTAATGATTCTAGATAATGAAGCAAATTAAACAAAACAAAATTCAAAAATAGAATATCTCAATATAATATATAACATTTTCTTTATGGCTTATTAATTGCTTGCGAATTTGGGAATACGTAGAATAATGTCAGTGAAAAATTTAACAAACTAATTATATAAACTTATACACACATATATAAAGCAAATATGTTGTTACCAATATATAATTGAACAGTAGTGTTGTTGTTGAAACTATGTATCTTGTCGAAATCTGTTAATCTGTACATTATGTTTCTTTTTATTTGGCTAAATATTTTTAAATTTATGTTTTTAAATAAATCCCTTGCTCAGCTTACAGCTTTATGCCAATACGAAAGATAAGTTGTTACAAAGCAAGTAAACATTTAGGATAAAAGAGAATAATCATGAGTAATAAACGAAAATAATACGAATATACGAGGATAGCACTGAAAGCCCTCAGACTAACCATTTGTTAATGGTATTAAAAAAATAAATTTAAAATTCGAAAATTTAACTATTTAACAATAATTAAGTTAATGTACTTTGCTACATGCAACATTGTCATTTTTTTAAAAGTCAACGGCAATTTGAAAAATAACATTTTCAATCGTTGATTTTTTATGACTTTTGTTATGTTCTCAATCAACACTAAATTTATGGTAAATTCAATCGGCATTTTATGATGAAATCCCATTACGTACTATTGTTTACAAATGATTTAACGAATTTAAGCGTGGTCACATCAATCTCGATGATAATCTGCGTGAGGGAAGTCCTGCTCAATATGACATCAATGGTATGCGACTCACGAAAGTACTGGTTTGAGACTCATATATCAGGAGATTTCGATAAGTCTAGGCATTATTACATTTTTTAATTTATAAGTCCCATTTGCGAAATATTAAATTTCAAACTAACATCGAATGAATCTGAGACACATTCAGCCACAAATTTCCAAAATGTGAAATAATTCTAACATTTCATAGGAATTTAAAATAACTTTGGTTAACTTGCATTTTAAGAGATGTAGGCAACTATGAAACCCTACTTTTAACGTATCCCGTAAAAGGAAACTGAAACTAATTCATTATGTTTTCTAAAATTTGTGGCACCGTTATTATTTAAAGAAAATACTTATATTGTAAGTAGAAAAGATAATTGTGGATGGTATTTTGAGCTTTTTATTCTTAATTTGTCCTTTCTATAAATAGATTTCTTACTTGAACATGATAATATATTTGATGGATTTGGCCACTTGGCCTGGGTTGACTAATCTTACTTCTCGTCAAAAAGAGGATGGATAATAACTTAAAGAGTCACAAATTGAATAATATATTCAACTTGAAGAGCCACATATGAATATTCTTCTCTACTTAAATGGTCACATATTGTATAATACACTCGTGAAGAGCTTCGTGGAAAAAAATGCAAGAGATGTGTATCCGAATCACCATTAATTATATTAACAAAGGCGCCCTTGGCTTTATTTTTTGTACCTCACTTGGAATATTAAACAATAAATAACATCCGTTGCTTCTGGTCCGCGGCAGGGCGTAGGATTTTTTTCCCGTTACACACGGTGTATGTCCAAATGTTTCCTTTCGTCCATTGTTTTCATGTAAAATAATTACGTTATTTCATGTACACGCTACATTTATATTAAATGAGTTGTGGTGAAAGCCGCTGCCAGCAAATAAAAGACACGTGATAAATGGATTTAGCTAGAAGTGTTTTTTAACACAGCGCGTTATTGCGCTTCAATGGTTATTTGATTAAGCCACCTTTGATAAAATAGGTTATTCTAAAATATTAAAGTTTACGATTTCATTATCGGTTATATTATTGTTATCATTTTACAGGAAAATACGGAAGCAAAGATAACGGAGGTATGAAATTATTTTCACTGGAAAAGGCTTTTTGCTGTTCTTTTCGCTTTTTGGTAATAATGGTTATTCTTTATAATTTTTAATCAGAATATTTTTAGTGTGTTGAAATTTAGCACAGTACGGCTGTGAAATGCAGTAATAAGCATGGTGCTAAGAAGGAAGGGTACCTCTTTTTTCTTTGCGCGAATCTTTTATGGAAGTGCTTCGTATTGGATTTAGCGGTGATTTTTTCTTCTGCTTTTGAAATGGATGAACAAATATAACGATAGTTAATATTTAATAATCTCCCCTCAAATTCGCTCCTCGTATATGCCTGTATCTTGGTATTACTTTTAAAAAGGAATATTTAAAATATTATTTTTGAAATAAGTTTTCAATTTAATACAGCTCGCGATGTTGCAATAATCTCATCAAAATTAGTAATTCATTAAATAGAGTGACCATTTCTGTCTTTAAACGATTATAAATAAAAGTCGTTTATTGAAATTATTCAACCGAGAGAGGTGCATATTTAAATGTCATTAAGAGAGTGAAATTGTTATCGTTTTTAAAACTTTAAAATAGATTTAAATCTGTCCCCATTTTTATAGATAATCTCTAAAATTTAAAACATAATTTTTTGTGTGTACCTGAATATGGTTTCCATCAACACATGTTACCTAAATCACTAAGTTATTCCTTAACTTTAAAGTTAAAACATCGGGCATATGTCTGTCTCATAAGCCTCTTAATTATGTGTGCTTTAGAGTTATTTAAGCAGTCTCTTAATTTATTGAACATTTTTACGCATCACGTTGACTGTGTTTATTGGTTTGCATTATCGGATTACTCAGGAACATCTTAATGCATCATCACCAAATTTTTCACCCGTGTAGATTATGTTAAGGATTAACATAAAGGATATAGAAACTCCTCACCCCCAAATAGTATCCCAAGTATATGATATACGCAATAGGGTTAGATCACCTATTTCACGATCCATTTAACCCTTTTATCGTCCCGAGAAGAGATATAGCCGAACACTCCAAATACGAGATCTCGATCGTTGCGGACAATCGCGCCAATTGTCTGTACTTTTGACTTGATTAGATTTGCTTCATGTGAAAGATCTCTTAATAAACAACATAATATACCTACAGCTGACACTACAAGGCTACGCTTTCCAAACACATCGCGTTCAAACAAAACAATGACTTTTTACTCGTTTGTTTAAGATGGTTTTATTTTCAACCAAGCTAAGGTGACTAAAGAAATCGCGTCCAAAATATTGACTGCGACTAATATAATGTATTTGTTTTTCCAACATAGTGTAACTTGGAACAAAATTGGTGTTATTTAGGTAGCAGAGGGGGTAGCTATCTTGTATGTTAGGATGTGATAGTGTCAGCTCGTAAAGGGTCGAAAAGAGCCGAAAGTGCAGAATGAGGATAGATGATAAGACAGATGATAAATAAAGAAAAGATAACGAATAAAATAATTAATCTAAAAGTACACAATTACTTACACATCTGAACATGCAGCTGTGTCTACTGAGTAGCCAGGTTTTACAGAAAAAAACAAAATTACAGAGGCAAATATTCTATTTCAACTTGTTGTCATATGATTATGTGCTGTATGGTTGTGTTTTGTATGGCTAGACATATAAGAATTAGTTGCTACAAATTTTCACATAATTATGCAACGGGTTTTAATATGCGTGCGATAGAATAAACCTTGACTTATGTATTGATTGTGTGGAAGTAGGGAAAAATTATTTTTAAAATATATATTTTGTTGCGAGTTGCATATCTAGGTTGCGTACGATTTCCAATGCATAGTGAAGGTTTTATTACATGCATAGAGTAGGTTTTACTCATCAATGTAGAGAAGGTATGAATCAGGGTATCATCGTATTTTGTTTGAACGAGGAAAATTGACAGTTATATATTTGTGTGTGTACGAATATGTTTTTACAATATACCTATGTGAACGAGACGATATTGTTGTTTTGCTTGTTTCTTGTTTATTTGTACTAGACGTGGCAAATTTTTGGGTTTTTGAAATTACGAGAAATGTTATTCTTATGAAATTATTTTCAATGGCTGAAACGAAGAACTTTGCGTTTTCTATTGGTGTAATGCTTTGCATTGCGCCTATTTGTTAATTGATATGAAATATACATTAATACCTTTATTTGTAGTATATTTAAAATTTAATTTTTATTACTAACATGAAAAAGTGCGAAATTATATTTTAATCAGTTCGTTGCTAAGAGTGAAACCATAATTTTCTTTTTCCTTTTACGGAATTGTGCGGGTGAGGGTGGTGGTAAATTAATAATTGTTTTAATATTATTGGCAGATCTTGTAAATATCAGTTGACAAATTATAGTAAATAAATTATAGATTGAATTCTATCACACTTTGTGCGTTTTTATAGATTCCATTACGTCTGATACTTTTTTACATTTTTCTACATATTATACGACATTTTTTTACATATTTCACAATTTATTAGAAACTTTTGCAATTAGCTCTCTTGCAAAGAATTAAACAATTTTCACGAAGATCGTGTTCTGTCTCAAATGGTAATAATTTGATACATTCAACATTTCAAATGTTTCTTACTGGAACATGAATTAAGGAAAGGAGACGAGGTTCAAGTTTTGTCATAGTTTTTTTATGATTTCATAGTTTACAATTATTAAACGGAAATCTTTTAAGAACTCTTACGTGTTTCTCAGTCTATCTGTCACAGAATTCTTTCTCAGAAAACTTTTGACGTATAAGCTTGAAATGTTGTAGAGATAAATCATATATCTCAGTCCACATGTATCTCATTTGTTAACACTCAGAAAATTTGTATGGAAATTCTAGAAGGGTAATGAAACACTCCATTTCGTTTTTATCGTCCTTATGTTGTCTGAAATAGTCGCATCTCTTAAATGTTTAAGTCATAAGAGTATCAAAATAATTTCTTCAGAATTTTATGTTTAGCAATGAAGATTGTTTTAAAGATATTCATGAAAATGTCCACAAAAATCAGGCCTCACCACCTCCGAAACTGTAAGATTTATGAATCTAACAGCCTTAATAGGAATTTACTTAAAGTTTACTGTGAAACGATGAATGTAAATTTCATGGCTTTTGATAAATACACAATATTTTTCTATTAATATATATATATATATATATATATATATATATATATATATATATATGAACCCTTAAATATATCTACATATCTAAGTGTGTACTAAACAATTGTAGCCGGATATCCACTCGTATTTAACTGTTTATTTTAATTATTGGAGTATCGATCAAATAGTTCGATATTTCACTTAGGATTAAAAAACTTGGTCAGTAATATGTTTCGCCGTGACATTTTTTAGAATAATCAATATCTTTCCTAAACAACCTTTCAAACCAATTACACTAGTAAATGCTATGTAATAATCGCCCTAAGACAAGATTACCTAAATATGGTAACGTCGAATTTGAGTGTTGTATGAAAACACAATGTTGCTCATGGAATTTTCAAATGGGCTATATTGTTAACTTAAACCGAATTACTCATAATAAATGCGAATATCGCTGGACAATCGAACGAAACTTCCACCGGTCAACTTTGTGACATTCAACAACCTTCCCGGCACTGTACCGAATCTCGAGTTGCATCTCTGCTTCTTAAATCAGTCATATTTTAAATGTAATTTCGTTTAATTTCTGTGCAACGGAATTGTCAATAAATTGCAATTAGAGCAACCAAAACTGGGTTATTTCCTAAATTTGTAAACTTAGCAAGATGCTCCTGATAAATTTGTAAAATTAGCAAAATACCCTTATATTTAGTTTAACAAGCCCTTAACTTTCATTTGGTTCGTTTCTGAAATCGATTTTTAATCTCTGGTTAAAAAGGATTATGATTTATATTTGTATTATATTTAGTTTCTCTATTTATATCTCGCCTTTATTTACATTTGTGCTCATAGTACTTTTATAACATTTTTAGCAGAGAAGGTATTGCTTTTGCACGTATTTGAGAAGGTATTGCTTTTGAACGTCTTCTTCAAAAATATTAGTGTTACATACACAGGTTTGTAACGAAATTAAATGTTTCCCATCTGTTACTTTTTTTTGTATTTCATAAATTTCAAGATGCTTTGAAATTTATGGATTTTTTTAGAATTCCAGGATCGAATGACAAGAAACGAAACCCTTGTAACTTCGTGATGCCTTTCTGTTTGTATATTCATCTGTATCGCACAGCGTCATAACTTTTTCAATTGAGGTCCGATCGTGATTTTGGGTCCAAATTTTTCAAAAATTATTTTTCATCCCAACATGACTCTTGCAGAAACCTGTTATAAAAATGAAGTGGAAGCTATTGAGGTGAACAATATTATACGCATATTTTACTTTCTCTAGTCATTTAAATAAAAATAATAATTTTGGAAAAGTTTAAATTTTTGTTTTCACAAGATTCCTCTTGAATGTGATAGCTTGCAAAATTGTCTGTAGACATCTATAATTCTCGTTATTATCATCTAAAATTGGATAAAAATTTAAATAGTGTAAAAATTTTCACTTGCGAATAATTATACGGTTTTCAGGATTTCTAGTAAACATATTTTGTATTAAATCATTTATAGGAAGTTTCGGGCAACATGAATAACGACAAGTTAGATTGGGTAACAGGATTAATAAAAATTCAAACTTTATTCTTTATCACAATATCAGGGCATTATGACTATTGCTAAGAGGTGATTGCGCAATTTGGTTAATTCAGATATTTTTAGCAGGAGACGTAGTGTGCAAAGCAGGAACAAACATGTGAGACGTGCACTTCAATCAAAGCCCGTATTTCTCTCGCTGTAAATAATAGCATATTTATGGTTTACCATTTAGTATCGATCTGAATACTTTTTTTTTTTTTTAATTTCCTGTTTAACATGGATAAATCAAAATTATTTGATATGCATTGTCGATTCGATGAACTATTAAAGAAGTTAGTATCACTTAAAAGGTCAGAATATTAATCTTTTTCACGAACGAAAGTTATGCAGAGATGAGAGATGTAAATCTAAGTGGAAAGTCTCGAATAAGATACCAGAATAAATTAGCGTTTGACAAAATTCGAAGTCATGACTGTTGGAGAAACAGAAAAACGATTGTTCCCGTTAAAGAAGATAACGTGATTAAGTCTTACACACTTAAAGCATATTTAAGATTTTACACGTGGGTGTCATATAAAACCTGTCTAAATTAGCAATTGGACCATGTGGCAGAAATTGAATGCAGAAAGAGTTAAATTCGAGATATGAAAACATGACGAGTGAAATTATTGTCATTCATTTAACCTTACATGAAAAGCCAGGTTCCTAAAAAAGGTTTAGTGTTAAACAAATTTTAAGCAGCGAAATGAACGCGAAGTGTCAAATAGAGTCGAAGAAATTATCAGTATAAATTTATAATATTTCTTTACCAAGATCACCTTGCCAAATTTGTTTTGATTTATCCGCTTAAGAGCAAATAGCCGGAGAAATTGGGTATATATTATTTTATATTTTTACATTTGTTTTCGCACTGAGTATTCTATTTGTTTTTATAATACAAAGAATTTTGCAATAAAATTATTTAAGAACTTGATAATATGTGGGCCGTGTTAAAAATCGTAAATGGAATCCTGAACATTCTCAGGGCCAAATGTTAGTAAAACGAGCCAATCAATATATAGAGAACATACTTCGTTCGTGGTTAGAAGATGGACATATATATTTTGTACATTTATATTTTGTTCAGTAAATGAAAAATAGAGCTCATCAGAAAACTATATTCTTTATAAAGTATATTCGGAACCACGTTAAAAGTTGAACTAAAAAAAATTTCCATGCCTCAAGAAGCTTTAATATGATATAAATTTAGGAAAGGATCTAGGTAAACTTTTATATAATCAGAATAAAACATAGATCCCACAAAAGAAATAGTCCTATCTGAACCAAACATGGTGCGGAGAAAGAATAAAATTAAGCTCGTTAGGAAATTGGTTTTAAGTAATTTACAGAAACAAGCAGATAAAACGCTTAATGTGACAAATGCCAAATTTTCTGTGGCCAAAATTTGTAATACTAAAAGGATTCGTGTACTGGACGTTGATTAAGCTTGCAGCGATGGAAGAAATACACTTGTTTCTGTCAACGAAATATCAGATTCAAATCTTTATAAATTACGGGCAATTTACGCAATGAAAGGTTAACTTTTGTAGAAGATTTCCAGGTCCGAGATTTTACTGAAAATGTGTAAGAATGTCATGGAAGTATGGAGGCTAAGGCTGTAATCGGTATAGCTATAAAAGTGGCTCTAAATCTGACAAGTTAAATAACTATCACAAAGAAAAAAAAACTGCAACTCAATATACCACCAACGAAGCAATTTTTCTAAGTAGAGAAAGTGTTTAGTAACATTGTTCATTTTATGTTTTAGAATAAAAAAATGTAGTTGTTTTTGAAACTGATATACTTTTTCTTTAAGTAATAATTAAGTACTATTTATGCCTTTGATTTTGTAATATTATTTTAACAATTAAAAAGTCTAGTTCATTTTATAATTTAGAATAATATATCTGGTTATATATATATATATATATATATATATATATATATATATATATATATATATATATATATATATATATATATATATATATATTATGAGCTAGTGATCGTACAATAAAGTTAGGTAACGTTTTAATAACTTAAATGAGACCTCTTTAAGTCCTAACCTTGAGGAAAAAATGGGTTTTCAATCTCACTATTAATTTAAAAATGAACAAAAAAAAACTTTTCTCATTTTTTAGACAATTTCCAACTAATCTGTAAATGTTGTTGGAAAGTCTAACTTTGCTAGAATCTTTTTTATCTCTATTTACCCCAACAGCCTTTTAAATTTTTAAGTGGATCCATTTATTTGTCTTTCCTCCATGAACGGTCAAAACTTCGAATAATTAAAGGAAAAAGAATATTACATCGGAACCATATCCATTATTCTCAGATGGAAAAAAAAATTCTTATCATTTCAGTCATTATTTCACCGTCGTTACTTATGTCATATTAAAAGAACAGAAGAAAAATTTACGTAACAAAACATTTTTTTTTTAATTCTCAAAATAAAAATTTGAAGAAAAAAATGTTATTCTGTATTTTTTCTTTTCCTTTTAACATTAAATGAGTAATAAGACTGAAATAATAAATATCTTTTACACATTTGAATCATGGACATTGTTTGGATGTTGTAATAATAATAATAATAATAATAATAATAAAGCCTTTTATTTCCTAATAACGTTAATGAGATAGGTACATTGCTGTAGGTAGTTTACAAAAGCTTGATATTAAATCTATTACATAGTAAGTAAGTATATAAACTACTATGAATTAACTATATCACTTTTTATAGGAACCCCTCTCAGGTGAAGGCCTCTTCCAACTTTTGCCAATTATCTCTATTTTGAGCTATACGTTGCCATTTTTTTAATGGCGCTGTTGGAAGGTTGTGGTCGTAACCTTCCTCGGTGACCGGCCGGCTTGGAAGATGTAGCAAGTCATTATTGATAAGTTTTTGTTTGTTGTGTTTATTTGCTGTGAGAGGTGCTGTTGAGCGGTGCTGTAGTTGTTATATATTGTTGCTGATTCTTTCTTTTTTTTTCTTCATTGCCCTATATATCTTTTTTGTTTTTTAAAAAGTTAAGTATTCCTGGTTTAATCACTCCTTCCGAGATGACCGTTGATGCGTTGTGCTGGTTCGTATGGTTATATTTTTTTTTTAGCTGCTTGTGTACTAGAACTTGAGGTATTTTTCTCGGACTTTTTCTCCTGTAGTGGAGAAATAGGAAGGTACCTTTTTCGGTTGTCAGTAGAGTCGGCGTCTGTTTTATTATTTTTAAGTATTACTAACTTGTCGTACTTAATGATGACTTTGTTCCCTTTTTCTTTCTCTAATTTTACTTCCTCCTGAAGTATTTTCCTTTTTTCTAGTACATGTTTAGGGTAATCCTCCATTAAATAGTAACCATCAGTATCATCTAGAGTTCTTTTGTTGCATTATCTTTATTTTACAACCCAAAGTGGTGAATGTGACTACGATCGGACGTGGCTTGTCGGTTTTTTTCCCTATTCTTCTAACCGCCTCTATGTCATGGCAGTTTATATTCAATGTAAAATGATTATTCACAAAATCAATGATATGGTTTTCTAGATGGGAGTAAGATCGTTCATTTTCCACTATACCAAAGAAAACAACATTTCTCTGTCTTGCATTCTTCTCCAGTTGATTTAACCTTTTTTCTTGATAGTCTATTTTTTCCTCAAGCTTTTCCTGCTTTTCTTCCCAAGTTTTCAGTTTTTGATGCAATATTTTGTCCGTTACTTTCTCTGTCACTTCTTCTGCGCTCTTTGTGATAATGGTTTTTTGTTCGTCTAGATCATTTTGAATTTTTCGAAGTGCTGCGAATACCTCTTCCATTTTTAAATTGTATTTCTAACTAAAGTGACAATACTCCACTTTTTTATATTTTTGCATCTTAGCGCCCTCTAGTAGCGAGTGGATGTGCTGTCAGCTATACGTCGATTGAGTGCTTGAGTGAATGCAATCTCTAGATGATTTGGCTTATTTGACGCTAGATGGCGCTGTAAAAACCAATATTGTAGTTACCCATTACGATGCAGAAATAATATGCTGTGTACGAACAATTTTTAAGGTTATAAAATATTTCACACAAGTTTGTTTTCTACACTTTCACTTAGTTACTTGAAGTTTTTATTGCCAATAGGCATGCGCTGTCCGAATTGTTAATTGCTGCTATGGTAACAAATTGTCACAATCACTTTTTTATTACGGAAGTTTACAATTTTTGTTCTAGATTTTTTGCATCTTTTCGTTGCAATCTTTCACTCTTTCATATCTCCACTCTTGTTGATACGAGTTATATCCAGTAGATTCGTATGTCGTATCTTTTAGGTAATTTCTAGAAGTTTTACTATTATTTTACGAAATTTTTTTACAAAGCTGAAGATACCGTGTTAGCACACTAGCGCACCTTTGGATGTAGTAATCTGGTTTGATTAATTTTTTTTCAAAACTTTGGCCTTAGAGGCGGAGAGATGGATCGACGAATCAATTTGAAAATTTACGATTCTATTACATGTATATTGAGTTAAAAAAATCTTAACAAAGTTAGGCTTAAATCTATTTTCGCCGAAAAGTATAAAAATGGAAAATGTCAGTTTTTGATACGTTTTTCAAATTAATAGTGAGACAAAAGAATTTTTTTTTTATCAAAATCAATATTTGACACTTAAAGAGAACTCATTGGACTTTTAAAACTGTTTCTGATTTTGTTGTATGATTATTAATTATTGAGACATTGATGATCAAAGATAAGAGTGTAATTTTTTCACTTAGTAGTTGGCTACTCTTATCTATTTACCACTTACTACTATTTATCTACATACCTATCTCGGCAATTAATGATCGGACAAAATTTAAAATTGAAGCCAAATGAATTCTGCATTGGTTAAGTTACAGACAATTTTTCTGAGTCGGTGAATCTGTTGACAGAAAACAAAAAATTGATAATTTTTTCTTGCAGTATTTCTTATGATTTCTCACAATTTGTAGTCCCAAAAATTTTTAAAGAAAAAATTTCTATACTAAAAACATTACGATTTAACGTAAATTCTATAATTTAATTCGACTATTTGCGCTGAGTTACAACATTTCAACTACTACTTCAAATTTTCTTCTTTGCTTAATTTTTTGAGCGGTGCGTGTATGGGGTTTTCAAAATTAGAGTTGATTTTGGGATAACATTTAGTCGTTATTTTTTCAATCCAATCAAAAATATCTAAATTTTAAGGTTTGAGCCAAATACATACGTCAGTAATCCGTAAGTGGAGAAACTCTTGATATTAAGATATGAAGACAAATCTGATCAAAGAAAGTTGAAAATTAGTACTTTTTTTACTTCTTCTTCGGGTAATTGATCGATTTAGTTTACATCACGAATAAAAAAATAAATGAAAGAGATTACTTACCTTTCTGGAATTAGCAACTGAAAAGGACTATTACTTGATCCGAGTAAACAGGTACGCAATGAAAAAAATTGTTGAATCAAATGTAAAATGTCATACATTCAATGAAAGTAAATTTTTATTCAGTTCAATAAAATTTCTATTCAATAAATACGTTTACTTGCAAGTGCAAACTATTTCTTTTAATGTAGAATAAAAATGTTAAAAATTCTTGAGAAAAAAAATCATATTTTTAAAAACGGGATTTCAACATATTCTTTCTTAAAATAGATGATAGTTTAATCTGAATAAAATACCTCGTATCGACAACCCAGTAAATCGTGGAATAGGTGGGGAATCCTAGTGACATTTCGGGCTGTAAATTGAATTGCATAAGCGATTTAATTCAGTACTTGTTTTTTTCACTTGTTTGCACTAGTTTTTCTAAGTCGATAATTAATATTATTTTAAGTAGTTGATGTTATAAAAGTAAAAGTATAATCAGTGATTATTACATAAATAATTAGCGGAAAAAACGTAAATATTGTGAGTCCATTTTTTTAATTAAATTAACAATATTAGACTTTTATGAGCGTATGATAGTTTGTTCAATTCTTTAACCACAAAACAACCGTACAACAATAGTAATTGTAAGACAAAATGTTTGTTGAAATAGTAATATTATGGTGTATTTCTTAGATTAACTTTTTTGTTTAAAATCACTTTTTTTCGTGGTTATTTTTTCGCATTTAATTTGACATGTCACCGTTTTACGTGAGCTTGGATAAGGATAATAACCAGTTGTGTAATAAATAGCATATTCAAAATCTAATACACTAAAAAATCAATTCAGGAATCACACAAGGGAAAAAAATTTTAGGAGATCAATTTCCACAAAGACCAGAAAAGAAGATACGAAAAAAACTTGCAAGTTTTATTATTATGATTTTCAATAACCCTTAAAACAAGTCAAGGAATTTTTCACTATTCCTTAGCCTCGACAAGCACATAGAGGTAAATGAAGAAAAAATAATATATTGTAGCAATACAAGGAATCATCAACAGTTTGTAACAATTTAACCTGTTATTATAATCGATAATTGTGATTTTTTTTTAATAATGAATTTCTTCATATTTTAATTGTTCATGGCCTAGTACCGGTGCATAATCATAGTTTCTCCATTAGTGACGATGGCAAACAATTTATTAATATTAGCTAATACTGAAATATTTCTGATGGTAAAAAAACTAATAGAGATTGACTTATTTATTTTATTTAAAAATTGTTTGTTTTTTTATGTAAAGTTTTTGGTAATTCTCTAAGTAATCTAGCAGATTTGAATTATTTTTCGGTTTAACAGCATTTATCATTAACTTCAAAGGCAAAAGAAACGAGCATTGCCCTAATAAAAATGTATAGTCATAGGCGCATATGAATAACATGCTATAAACTAAAACTATTGCAAAATTGAATGCAACTAAGACTATTCCAAACAAACAAAAAACATTGATGTGACATAATTGAAAGAATTATTGCCGTTATCAAGTTTTTATCACATCAATGTTTTTTCCTGGTTCATTAAAATCATTGTTTGAATGTGACAATGGAAATTATCTAAAATTACTTCATTTGATAGGCCCTATCATTTTGATTCAGTTATGCTGGAACGTATACCCAGAATTGAATCCATGAAATATAATTCAAGTCGCATGGCTCACTATTTGGGATATAATTTTCAAAATTAAATTATTGATTTAGGTACTCAATGAGGACGATAAAAAATATATTCTAAAACAACGCCAGAGTCAATTTATTTTTCTGTCATATTAGATGGCACGTCGGTCATAAATAACAGAGAAAATAGCAATAATATTTAAACATGTTTTTTTTTTAAATAAAAATAAAAAGTAGAAATACCGAACAGTTCATTGGTTTCTGTTCGATTAATAGTTCCACTGACGAGGGTATATTAAGTATTATTTTCAATTTATTTTCACAACTTTATGGATAACGGTTAATATATACATGGTAAACATAGCGAATAGCAGAAAAAAATTGAAGATTATTAATCGTGCTTTTTAAGTTCTATGCACAGCTTAATTTGTTGGTCAATGATATAGTAAATATTTCACACGAAATTATTAATTTATTTGATGTAATTAAAAAAAATTATGTTTTCTTCTCATCATCGAAAAAAAGTGTTCAGTTATTTGTAAAACCTACCAAGTTTAAAATTAATGCCTTCAAGTGCTACACAATGCTCCAACAGGAATAATACAATCAAACCATTGTGATATCACATCGACAATATTTTTGATGTCTTGCTAGAAATATTTAAAAATTCGTCTGTTTGAAATTGTGCCATAATTAACAAAAGGTAATTGCTAGCTTCAAACGTTCAAAATTATAAATTTATTTGTTCTATCATCTGGTTCTATTGTAATCTTGTTTGATATTTGAAACGAAGTAAATTCTTTAAAGAAAATAATGCAAAGCCCCACAATTAATAGCCACACGTGCATAAATTTATTGTATAATTTAATTATAAGATCACGCAATACCGCTTGGATGAACATTTTAAAATGGTTTACAAGAAGCAAAAGATATAGCTCATAGAATTAATGCTCAATTATTAAATGGTTTACAAGAAGCAATAATCAATTAATTATTAAATTTTCTATTATAAAATGGTTTACAAGAAGCAAATTGTTTACAAGAAGCCAATGGTTTTCAAGAAGAAACAATCAATTATTCAATTTTCTATTATAAAATGGTTTACAAGAAGAAAATGGTTTACAAGAAGCATTTCAAAATGGTTTCCAAGAAGCAACAGATAAAGCTTATAGAATCAATGCTCAATTATTAATTTATAAAATATAAATGAAGTAGATAAAAGTGTGTTAATAACTATTGTAATGGAGCATGAAATATTTTAAAGGAAGTTATACGAGTGTCTCCCACGGTAAGGAAGGAGTTGCCATTCTCTATTTCACGTCCTCCAAACGTGGGTACTTGTCAGATTACGAGGTTCTGAATATTGAGTAAGAGATAGAGTGAAGTTGTATAATATAAAGTTGAAGTGTTTTTGAATATAATTGAATTGCAATTTCTAATCGGTAGATTTGAAAGAAATATTGGTTGCGGTCATCGTTTGATTACGGAGATATTATATACGGTCAGGTCCAGCCGGTGCAAAATGCTTGAGCAGAATTCTGTTTTTTTTTTGGACAGCGATAGTCGTTTTCTGACAGCAGATTTTCTCCTAAAACGCAAGTACTTAATATAAGAAACAGTCGAGAACCACATCTTATGTTTCGTAAAATTACATTTATATTAAAGTAAAAACGGCTACGTAGGTTTTCAAGTTCGTCATGATTGAGGTATTTGCTCACGACTGGCAGCAGAGAACGTATGCTGTGGTATAGTAGATACATTGTTGTAAATATCATTTATGCACACAGCTACTCTCTTCTTAACAGTTAAGTTGGCCAATGTGCAATAGGCTTGAACGTTGTTTATAAACGTAAAAGGTGCCGTGTAGTTAATCCAGCATTTTTCCTCGACTGGCCACTTTGAGATTTAAAGCTATATTTTGTATATTCGGTATAGTTTATTTATTTATTTATTTATTATGTTTCTAGTTAATTTTACAATAGAACCATATTTTATCCCTTAGAAAGTACGTATATTTTCGAGACAAAAGTAGTCTCCTTATTAATATAGAGCCAATACTATTCGTATCCCTATTAAATTATTCATCAAAATTAATTTAGAAAAAAGAGCGTAATTGAATAACAAATATACAAATAAATAAGGCCTTTTTGGATTTATATTTGTAAAAATATTTTGTCTATTGTAATTTTGTTTCTTCTGCATAATACTTGTAGTCTATGATGGAGGGTATTTAAATCGTAACTCGCGGTGTCGTCAAGACATATACTGGCTATTGGCCAGATTCTTCATCAAGGGATATATCAAAAATAATCAACGCGGTTCCATCACCGCAACATTAATTCAACCTTATTATTAGTTTTTTATTGTTTGTTTTACTTATTTCATAGTATATAAATATATAGTGTACACCTTTAGATATTTAATGTACACCTTGTTGTATTTTTTATTTCTAATGCATGATATTTCAAACTACTTGTAACGATATATTTATTGTGTGTATTATATGAGGTGTGTACTAAAAACTAGTATTGTGGAAATGTAATTAAATATACGACTAATAATTCTACTAATTTTGATATGAATTGTGACTGTTGAATTTATTTTGATGTAAAAGGATGATAATGAAATATTCTGTTTTTTTTTCATTTTATTTACCTATATAAATATACGATACCAAAACTATTCTTAAAACAAATTTTAAAATCTTTTTTCATTCTTATGACTTTTCGTAAAGTAATTGTTTTAGTGTTTTTATTACGATTATTTAACCAGTGAAAAATGTTACTCTCAAATTAAAAATAATAGCTGATAGATTAGTTTACTTTCTCCTTTAAGGACCCAAATTGTCAATATCAAATAATTGTAGTTAACACAAACCGAATATTAGAAGATATATGTTGAATGCCTTTTTAGTAACCAAAATACATGTTTTTATAAATGACAGAATGGAGCCCCCATAGTATAATGTTAGTGTCCACCTGTCAGTATGTCCCCCTCGTCCGATTTTTTACGAAATGGCTATAAATTTACACAAAATTTATAATAGTTATAAAAGTAGATATACCCCCATTATCCATGCAGATGATTCTGGAATTTAATTAGAAACTGCATTTTAGGAGGCTAATAGGAAGTAAAGTAACATTTTCTTATTATAGTTTTTTTAACGGATATCATATAGCCGGTAAGTCGAAACTTACAGATGTATGTTTATTTATTTCAAAAGAAGTTATTTGCAGAAGATTGTATGCAAAATGTATTTCACCTACAGAATTTTGAAAACGCTAAAGAGAAAATTTTAAAAAGAAAAAACCTCCATTAATATTCGAAAATTATAGAAGAAGTTATTTGAAAAAAAAGTTTAAACGCGTATGTAGACAAATAATATTGAAATATATTTTAATTTTTTTTCAAAAACGTATTTTTTAGAGAAAAATATAAATAAATATAAGCTTGCATATGTAGAAATATTCTATCGCTAGAAAACCATTATCTTTTTTTACCTTTTTTTCTGTATCCCTACTATTGCTACTGAAAATAAAACCATGACCACCAATTGATGCTGTGTAATAAGGGGTTATTTATTTCAAATCGTTCGAAACTTTTGCCAAAGAAAATATTCCCATGAGCGTGATACTCAAGGGAAAACGAGATCGTTGTCATACTCCTGCTTATATTTGTTCAAAACGGATTAGAGTACAGTCGTGGTGAAAGATGATTTTTGGTATGAATATTTTTCTCATTTTCTTATACAATGTAAGGTAAAGAAATGGTTGTGTATTAGTTTTTCATAACTATTGGCTGCTCTCAAAAGAAAAAAGTAGCGAAATTACCCGATTTTTTCAAAATAAGATGCTACGGTATATCTTTCAACAGTTCACTTTTACTTTACTAGATTTTTACTTTACTATATTTGTATTAGTCGGCTTAAAGGAATGATATATCAAATACTATATGATGATGTTTTATTTTTTTTAATTTCTGTGTATTATCTACATAATCAAATATTAAGTTACAATCAAAACTTAAATATATAATAATAACATGAATGTGTTGGAAAAGATATTATTCGTCAGGAAAAGAAATTTACAGATTACAGTTAAATTTATCGAAATGAAAATTCTACAAAACAAAGCATTCCGTCAAACTAAATCCACGATGGCCTTTTTAATTAACATTTTAACACCCAGTAAATGAAACCTAATTCAATTTTGCTTTGAAGACAATTTTCCAAAATTAATCGGACGTAATAAACGATCGTTGAAGTGTTAATTTGGTAAAGTAGTTTATATAACACAGACAAACAGAGTTTGCGTAATTATTTTTAACCCTTCATACAATAAAAAAATGCACAATCATCAGATTACTCCACATCGATATTTATAATTTAAATTATATGTTGGTAAAAAATACTTTCTCAGGAGGAGAACGAATAGAAGTGTTTATACATAGATAATATACTAAATGTTTATAAATGTGACTTGCTCCATAGCGAATCGACTCTGTTCACTGATGCAGTCTGAGCAACTGTGTATTTTATTAGTAGTAAATGTTCAATAATGGTATATTTTCTGAATATTGTAACTGGAACAAAATTTTCATAACCTCTCTGGAATAGATGCATTCAATATTATTGTCCTAAAGCTTTTTAAGGTTTTTTTAAATTTTTAATCTACGATTAATCTAATGAAATTATTGAACTAAATGTTGTACCGACTGTGTTATTTTTTTTAATGCGTATTGCGATGAAGTTTTACCACATACTATTTTTGATATAAGTTTCTACCTAGTCTTGTTATTTTGGTGTAATTACTTCAATATATTTTTTCGATATACTTAGGAATATAAACACGACAGATGGAATTAAAAACTTTTTTAAAATTATGATAAACATAATTTTTATCTTACAAAACTTTTCAAAATAATGATAAACAGAATTTAAATCCTGTTTATCATAATTTAATTATAGCTATATATTTAGCTTTAAAACTCTTTTAGAAATAAAAATGGTTTCATCGTTTGTGTCACAAGGTTAATATTTCGTTAGTACTATAATTTACCTATGTATTGAAGGGTTCTTTTACCCCGTCCTACCTATGTTAAAGACCTACACCATAATATTCTCTTGACTTTGTCTGTGGTCAAATATATTATTTTTTTAATATCGGACATAATGCTAATTTATTACCGATCAATATCAATAGCGCTAACTTCAGCAAAATACATACGGAGGATCACGGTTGTCTAAATCAATAATTGAGAGAGTCTATAAACGACCGCGGTCTCCTTGCTGCGAAAAAATAAAACATGTGAGCAAAACGGAGCATATTGCGTATTCACTCGCACTCACATGTCTTATGGCAACGGTTAGTGATGCATAATACTCATGTCGTAATGTTATCGACAAGCCACGTACAAAATTAAACTCAAATAATATAATTTAAATATTTTAAATCTTCGTTTACATACAAGACAGCGTTATAAATAGGTAATAATCATTATATTTTTTAACGCATTTAAAAAGAAAATTATAAATATTTTAATTAACATTCGACTAAGTAACTATTAATAACTAATTCATTAATTAACTATGAAAATTAAGTGATAAATATTTACTATTAACTTATTAATTAATAATTATTACTGTCAATACAGCACTTTGTATAGGCGCAAGTAAAGCGAGAAGTAAATTTACTCCATTAGGTGATTGCTAATGCTTAAAGGCCTACAAAACAAAGATTTGAGACAGTCACACATACTAACAAATTAATTCTCAATTGTTTTTATTTTATCAAAAATCGTCATCAGATTTATCTTTATTGGAATCGTTATTTAATTTTACTCAAAAATGTGAAAACATTATTAATAACAATGGCTGCTTGTTAATTAATATTGAGACCTACAGATTTAATACTGTTCTAAAAAAAGCTTCAATTTAATTAAATATATAATAAAAATACATAAAAATATTAAATGATTCCAGTTAATAAGTCAAGTCAAAAGATATCAGATTCCATTTACTAACCAGGTCATAAATCGTTTCCAAGAATAAGTAAAAGACGCGCCTGCACTGATTACGAGAGCCGACTAATTTGGATAAAGTTTTTTTAACAGAGTGTTATTATTATTATTACTTCACCAAGAAAATTAGACATCTGGTAAACGTGACGTCACTATGTTCAATTGTTTCGGAATAATAAATAATAGAAAGCACGTGAGTCACTGACCAGGTGTTCGTTTTATCACACAGCGCGTAGCCGACGTGCAAATCACTATACGAAACGGGTTTTATTTCTTCGCATGCAAGGAGACAGCAGCCGTAGTATAAACTGAGTACACTTCGACTTACATTACAATGAATCTCCTGTATAATTATACCTCTATTTCTGATCAATTTCGAAAGGAATTGAAAGTGTTGCAAAGACATCACTTAAAACAGAATTTGTGATCATTTTCCATTCGAATGAAATAATTTGGTTAAGTTTAATTTACTTCAGTATGGTTTGCACTACATGCAGAACAAATGCCAAAAATATTCAACTTAATGCTGCATAGTAAGAAATGTTACCAGTGATTGTCACGGTTTATATTTTGTAGAAGAGTTTATTTCAACTTACAGGTCTCCGCCAATAACGTACCGTGTACTACGCTGCTATATATTTAAACTTATTTTTCGAAACCCTTAGACCAATAAACGAACAACCCAGATTGATTAATAAAATTTTCGGGTTTTGCTGTTTATATTTATGATTGTTGATTCCAAAAATTAATAGACATTTTGGTTTTTCAGCAATTTTCCTCTCTCAGCTCCCTCTTTAACCTTTGCATCATTCAACATTTATCAAAATAGGTATACCAGATTAAATTTCATAATGGATATTCATCAAACCTTCCTAAATACGAACAAAGACGTTTGAACACGAAAAGTATTTTAAAGCGCTTTCACGGCGGTTACGAAGGTATGGTATATGTCAAATGTTTTTAACATCAAATCTTTAAGAAACGTGTAATAAAAGTATTACAAAAGCAAAGTAAATTGTAATGACGTCTCGAGAATCAAATTTATAAGAAACAATATAAAATTATAAACCTATTTAACAAAAATAACACTTTGAAAAGAAATCTCCGACCATAAACGAAGATATTATTGTCAGACAAGGCGGAATTGTGTAGAATTTAATTTAATGGGTCGTTCGGGAAACCGATACGGGGCTCTAATTAACAGTTGGCCCCAAAACGAAGAATACTTTACTCGAAGCCTTCGCGGCTTTTAATGTGATGTTGTAATTAAATAACGTTACAATTCCGCGGAAGGTGCTTATTATTTCCGCGGGGAGATGGGAGTGAAGTGCGAATGGTTGCATTATGAAGGCTTACCCGTATTATAAATGGAGTCAATTTAAAGGTCCTTGTAGTAGGAATGTATTACAATGAAATAAATACAATTAAATTCTTAGTAATTCGTACATTTATATATAATTTAGCGTTAGTCGGAGTTTTGAGAGTTACGGTCGCCATGATGATTTTGGAAGTCGAGGCTCGTGTGAATATAATTTTGCTTACAATTTATTTTAAGGTTTATTATTTGCATCAACAAAATAAGTAGAGCTAAGTAATTGTATATTTTTAAGATCGTCGGGCGAAATTAAAGACGATTGAGACTTGATGCCGCATCAAGAGTGTGGCCGCGGTATTATTATTGACATTAAAATAACACGCTGAGAGCTGGGTAAAGTAAATAACTAAAAATTGATACGCATATGGAAAGTAAATAACTCTCTTTACAAAACTTTATGACTCAAATGTTTAAAATGAGCTTAAAATAGGTTTACATGCGTATGAACTTTAATGTAAACTGTCAACTAAGGAAAATAATGAATATTGAAAAACCGTAATATTGATACACGAAAACAGTCATAGGCGTACATGAGCCCGTGCACTTGCGCTCAGACACAAATATACATAGACATGTACATCTTATATTAGAGATATAATCTTACACAGATAGGCCAGCCAAAATTAATGAATAAAATAAATTGTTCAATACTAAATTTACAGCGGTAAGAACAGTTTCTATATAAAATTTTATTCGAAAAGTGGAACGGGTGGGCCGTTCCAGTCGGACGGGTCATCAAAAATGGGACTCTTCCGTGCATTTGGTCGAACAACGATTCGCCCGAAATACATTAAAATACTTCGGCAACAACACAAACGAATAGACACAAGCGAACGAATATGTCGCCGTTTGAATGTTAAAGCTCGCCATTATGAGAAAAATCCGATAGCAAGTTCATAGAGGGAATGCGTAGTTAAAATAGAAGTGTCCAATAAAAAGTCCGAATGCGGAAATGAGATTCGACTTTAAAGAGCAAAGAAACACTGCTCAAAATATTTTCATTTCGTCTTCCACTGCGTCTTTGTTTCCAACGAAAAGCTAAGCGTTACAATGTCAATGCGTTCACAACCTTTGCTTTAGTATATCAAATTTGACGGTTTAAATATCGATCCAGATCCGGCCAATAATATATTTTTAATTTCTCGTTGCACTAAAATCACAATTTTATGATAGAGCCGAAGTAAGAATAATTTCCAGACGTTCATATATCTTTCATGTACTTAGGAATAAAGCTTACTTCATTATAAATAATAAGATATAAATATAAATATTACTCTGTTGATTTAATAAAATGTATTGAATTTTAAGTATCAATCTCTCTTTATAGCAATATACTTAGTTAGCATTAATAATAAGGGCCGGTTAGCTCAAAAAATAAAATAGAAAACAACCTCCTGTTTCGGAATGGTGAAATTTTTCCGTAAAATTCCGTAAAATTTTTGATCATTTGTATTGTTTACATTGTTAAAGAAAAGATTATAATGAGAAACAGTGTATGAGAAATAAATAGTCAATTAGTGGATAACTTTGTTGGATAACTTTGTTGTATGAAATATGGCATATCAACCTAGAAAGTATAAAAAATTAATTAATTAACCAGATTTTTAGCCGAAAATAGAGTGATGTCATTTTAAAAATATTATACAAATTTTGTCCATATGCAAAGTTAACCTAGATTTTGATTTAAACCAATTCTGCGATCAGTTTAGTCCCGACTAAATAAGATGTGTGGCTTCCAGACCGTTCAATAATTTTATTATATCCCGTGTATATATATATATATATATATATATATATATATATATATATATGTATATATATATATATATATATATGTATATATATATACATATATATACATATATATATATATAAGTTTAAAACTTAAATGTCTGTCATTTTTGGAATTTCATTCTGGGGGTTTTTAAATATCACGCCACATAAAATAGCGACCTAGTGGTCGACATTGGGACATTGGACTACCCCTCGGCTGAACTAGTGTTAGTCCGAGGGGTAGTCCAATGTCCCAATGTCATTCAAATCGTAAAAGTATTTCCTGAGATGTATAAAATATATATTTGTCGGTACGGCGTCACCGTGGGTTCGATTCGTGGCCGCTTACGTGATGGAACTGTGGTGATGTTTGTAATATCATAGCTAGAATGCCAAAAACCAGTGATGGCCAGACATTTCACCAGTGCGAGAAAGTAGATACTACGATCACCTGACCGCTTACCTACGTTGCGTTGATGGATATAATATTCTAATGATACGTGCATTGTGAGTATCCCATGACCAACAGTAGTCAGACACAGACAGTTGATGTTAATTATGATGAATAAAACATAATGACAAAAAGTCTGCCCATTAAACATTTTTTGCAGAAAATGGCTATAAACAAATTAGAAAACAGAACGTCTTCGAAATGTTTTTGAATCTTTTGTTTATGGATGTACCAGGAATTATAATAATTTGTTTATTTATACTTATATCAATTCAAGAATTTATAAGAAATTTACATATTATATGAACATACGTATTAAGTAAAATCTTGGAAGTAACGAGAAATATTTCAATTTGACATAATAAAATGTTACCAATTAATGGAAAAGTTCTACTTATTTATTTATTGAAAGACTTGCAAAATAAGTTACAGTCACGTAGATATATAATAAAAAGAACAGAGTAAAAAACTATACTAATACTCTAATTATGTGTGCACAAAATGGTAGGAGTATTTATGAATACATTTTCAATGGTAAATCGTGTTATTAAACATATTACAAAATGTACTAATAAATTACTAAAGTTAATGTTAACTTAGAATTATATTATTTTCTATATACTGAACGAAACGTAAACCTTTTTAAATGTTATTAATTTAAATTAAATCTCCGTAGTTGGATTTCATACGATCTATACATATTCAGCGAGATTTATAGTATGGAGATCAAATAATTGACCCATATTCGATACTTCTGATTAGAAGTTGGGTACCTTTATGAACAATATGATCGTAGTGAGAACAGAATATCAGTTTTTCATCAAAGAAAACTCCGAAATCTCTAACAATAGACTTACGTTATAAGATCGATCCGCCAATACGTAGTTTTTGTTAGTTTTAAAAATTTATTTTTTAAAGTAGTGACGAAGATAATGAAGCACTTTTCGACATTCAGAAACATCCTATTAGAGGCACACTACTCGGACTATTAAGAATAGGTTTTGTTGTTGATTTAGACAGTCTTTAACGTCATAACAGCAGTATAATTCTTAAGGTCATCTGCAAAGAGTAAACAGGGACACATAAGTAATTATATTAGATCAATATTACAAAGAAAAGGAATCCCAAATGTGAGCCTTATGGAACCCCAAAGGTGATTGTTACAGGTGCGGAAAGATGACCTTTGATAAGCACAATTTGACTCCTGTTATTTAGGTAAGATCTAATCCACTTCAATAAATTCCCATGAAAGCCATAACTTTCAAGCCTTGCACATAGCATCGAACGATTGACCTAATCAAACGCTTTCAAAAAGTCGGTATAAATGGAGTCTACCTGCCTTTTTTTGGCAAACGCTCTACAAAGATACTTTTTATATACTAATAAATTACTTATTGTTGACTTTTTTGAAACAAATCCGTGTTGACTTGTGGATAGAAATATTTGAAAATGGGAATAGAAAGTGTTGTACAAAAGAGATTCAATTAATTTTTTGAAAGCAGATAGGATACTGGTGGATTGGTTAGGAAATATACCTGATTTAATAGATTTATTTAATAGAATACATAGTGTAAAACGTAGTAGTCCATCGTAGTAGTCCAAACGTAGTAGTCCAGACGTAGCAGTCCATCGGCGTCAGATCTGGTCTTCTTCCCCGCCAAGGGATGGGTCATCCTCTGCCCATCCACCAATTGGGAAATTCATTATCCAACCACTGTTTCACAGTAAATAAAAATGTCAATAAGACTTTCTCCGTTTGTTTCCAGAGGCAACTCTTCAAATAGCCCAAACATATCTTCCCTTAGAATCTGTTCGTACGCTTTTGCATTTAAATTATAGGGAATATGGGCTAATTAAATTATCGTTAATTATTCTCATCCACACGTTCAACGAAAAACGTCACTGTGACCCTTTTGGTCTCCATTTTTGTTTAGGTTTTCTTATACTTTTGGCGCCTAAAAGTGAACGTTATGGTAATTCGTAATGCCGTCTTAGTCCAACTTAGACTCATTTGTCCACAATATTTTTCTGAAGAATATGAGATCCTTTGCATCAGCGTTTAGCATGAATCTGCAGAAGTCTTACCGTCTGACTGGACCTCCTTCTTTGATTACGTGCATGGGCGTATAATGATATGAATACAGTCCTGCAGTGTAAACAGTGAACCGCACTTCCGCGACATATTGCGACATACCTCGTTGGTTTGCCACAACATTTGTAGATGTTGTGGGATCTTTTTAAAATAGACGAAAAATTTCTTCTTCTTCATCCTGAGTATACATGCGCCGTCTGTCAATATCATACTATCGCCTTTCACAAGTCCTGTCTCTTTAATTCGTCGATACATGAATGAATACAATATTGTCAGATATTCTGTGGTCAGGAAATCGACGATGATACTTACGACGAGTAGCTGTAGCATTGCCGTCACAATATTCATAACAATACATGATATCAGCGTATTTCTTGTTCCATTACGGATGTTGAAAAGGATTTTCTCCTGCAGCCATGACAATCGTTTAATAGCGCGAAGTCATCGGGAGAACAACGTTCACAGTTCAGTATACAAGCCGAGTCACAAAAAAATACAGAAACAGTCAATAATTCCGATTTAAAACTCAATGTGAATATAGGATGCATTCGCAAGATAAAAGTGGTGCAAGCAGACTAATTACTCGTGCTCTCAATTGGAGAAGAAAAGCTTCTCTTCTTATCTAATGATGAATAGTATCATAAATAAGCACATGTACTGGTTTCCGAAACCTTTCTTCTTATATTCAAGCAAACGATAGCAGAAAATATACATTGTTCACTGCACTCTAGGAATTTTTTGATGAGTTTTAAGACACGTACTTGTTATTTACAAGCCTATGCTCATGTATAGCTTAACCACTGGCATTTCTTTTGTTTAAATGCAAGTGATTGTTTAACAAAACTCCGAAGAGTTCTAAGAAATCTCCTTACTTGTTTCTTTGTAAATGTTTATAAGGTTATTTTTTGAAATTGTGATAGCAATGACGATTTTTATACTATATTTGATATCCAATGTAGCTAATAACACGTAGATATTTTTAAAATGTTCCGCCGATTATGAATGTTAGTGATTTTTTGCAGAACTAAATCATTTTTGGTCAAAGTATGTGACAAAAATGATAAAATTTGATGAATTATGAAGCTCTTATTAAGAAAAATTAATACAGATTATTGAAATATAATTACTGTTTATGACGTATCAGAATGTGTATAAAGCGGGAAATAATAAAGTAAATACCATGAAATTCCATTGTTTTTTATTAATTTTTAAAATTGTCTATTTCAATTCTGAAAAAGGTATAAAAAAAACAAATATCTCGATAATGGTCCAATTTGGCATAATGTAATCAAGGGTCATTTGGTTGCTATCACCTTTCCTAAAATCCCTTAAAGTGACATATAACCAGTAACACTGTGTGTTTATATATATATATATATATATATATATATATACACACACATGTATATATATATATATATATATATATATATATGTATATATATATATATATATATATATATATATATATATAAATATATACTATTTTATAAAACAACGAATAGATGAAAAAACCTTGTCTGATGCAAAATATTAACTTGCAAGTAAACAATTAAAGGAACAAATAAAAATTCAATATCATTTCAGTAATGTAACGTGACTTGTTAGTATAATTTAGTCGAGGGAACATTTAAAATAGTAACACTAATTATATTTGCGAAAAGATAATTTTATTTCTTATTTTCTATCGCATTTCCGAAACCGTTTACCCTTCTTTGAAAAGCAGCTTCTTTTAAAGAAAATTCTTCTTGCCGTTCGTTATTCTTGTTGATAATATTTTTTATACAAAATAATTAGACGTAATGCATTATCTTTTATAATGCAATTTTTTTACATTCAATTTATATATATATATATATATATATAAATATATATATATATATATATATATATATATATATATATATATATATATATATATATATATATATATATATATATATATATATATATATATATATATATATATATATATATATATATATATATATATATATATATATATATATATATATTATATGTCTATTTTTGTATTACATATGCGTTATCAATTACCATAGGCAGATTTCCGAGATTGAGTATTGTCAGTTTTCGCTCTGTCATATCTGATACTTTACTCTAACTGTATTTTCTTCTTTTCGGATGCTTATGATATATTTTAATTTTTAGAAGTATAAACTAAGAAAAATTCTCTAAGTTTAATAAGCAAAATATAACAATTTTTAACTTTTTTGCCGCAAAAATAATCAGCGATCTTCTCCGTATAATCCATTTGCAATACAAAATACGTCTGGACATTTTCTTCCGAAAACATTCATTGCAGTATGTTTCTTTCCGAATGTTTATTCGAATTAAAAAATAATATAATCCAGAGAAACATAGTTATGTTGTACTTTATATATACAAACATAATTTGTTTACGTTTAATATCGACTTTAACACGAAAGCTATATCAAAACAAAGTATTTGGTGAATATCCTTTTCTAATAAATATACTTCCACCAATGTGCTGCCGATATATTTATCTGACGCTATCAGTGTCGGTAACACCGAAATTCGGTATCTTTATTCTATTGAGAAATGTTATAACACCGTATCTGAATAATTAAAATTAAGAATGGAATTATTGTTATTGTTCTCCAAAAATTTGACCTATTAAAAAATTAAAGACTTCAAAAATCAAGATTTTAACAAGGAAATAAGGTAAGAAAAATGAAGATCGATAAATGAAAGAAAAGATAGTCATTTAAGATAGCTCATTATTGGGGAGATCAATTTTGAATTTTGTTAATAAATTGTTCGTTTTGTCCCTAAAAACATTTTTTTACAAAATCACTTTGTACATAAAGTGTACAAGCTATAAAAATAGGTATAAATTTAATTTTAACTTTGAAAAAGAAAAAAACAATGAGGAAGAAATAGTATGAGAATAAAACAGAATGCGTACAAAAATATTTTCTCTCGGGTATTAAGTATTAACGGAAAAAATAAAATGGGAGCTTCTATTTTAAAAAGTCGTCCATTATTATTTTCACTTATTTGAAAGCTCCGCCGGTTTCGTTTCGTTGATGGAGTTTTCTTAAATTTGAAATACATATAAATATTAAAATCGTGACTTTGTAGTTTGTGAGACTGAATAAAATTGTCTTTATTGAATACTGTATAATTCCATTGTAACATTGAAAAGAGAAATCCAAATCTTAACATATTAACAAGAGTCAATGTACCATTTTCTGTGTCGCGTATTTAGGTGGTGCTTGTAACTGAATAATTTTCAGAAAGATGACAAATATATAAATATTAATGTCGCGTTTATTAAAATTGCATATTGCCGAATAAATACATCATTCGAAGCCTTATCGCTCGATGTTTTATTCACAGTTTGAGTTTTTCTATCACACAGTTGATTTAACTTAAAATCTATTTAGATATTATTGCATATGGGTTACTTCCCGTTTTGTTTTATCTCATTAATTGTTTTTTTTATAATGCAATATGTGATATTGCCACTACCGGGATGGGTTAAAACCAATATACTTGGTTAAACGAGCTTTGCCTCACATACCGCAAGGAATCCACATTAAATATATTTTCCCCACGAGACGTTTCTATCGCCCGTTCGTGAGGCCATACTTGACAACTCACAACTCCCGATGGATTCGTCCAAAATATTTTCTTTCGTTCTCTTCACTACTAACCGAGTTATCACAGAAACCTTGCAGTAACCTTAATGTCCCCTCTCTACCAAACATATGTAATACGCGTCTGTTCAAAAGTGTTAAGTATTGCAGCTTATGTCCTGTAATGAATATCGGTGGCCGTAATTGGCCATTTAGCACATCCATTTTTTCTAGAACGTATTTTGTGAACGTTATAAATGACTGGAAACTCGACTCACTCACAACCAAGTTACGTTAACTAAAGGAACCACATATTCCCGCACGTTCTCTAACAAAACTCTATGTATATAATTGTGATCATCGCAGCCAATGACAAAAAATTTGAATGGTTTTCCGATGTACTGCGACTACAACAGCATGCTTCGATGCATATCGAGGGCCACGCCCAGTTACGTAACCTGATCCCACCCCCCGATTCTGGCCGCACTCATCACCGCAGTCGCCTTCCTCACCAGGACCTTGCCATTGAGGAGGATAACTTTGGGTTTTTAATGGACAAAGCAAAGTTTATTCTTGGTGTCATAGTCGATTCTGGTATCCGTCGCTCTTGTCCTTTAACTGCTTATGGCACACTTCTTGACAATTGTCTGAAAATTTTACTTTATTTTAAAGTACTTTTTTGTTGATTCTGGTCTTATGAATAGAATTAACCCTGAATAAAAAAAATTAACAACCGATGGCAAGTGCCAGTCGGAATGGTGAATTTCATAGAGTTGATTGTATACATTATTTACATTAAGGAAAAAATTATAAATTAGAAGCAATGTATAACAAGCAAATATTTTACACTTATTTTATACAAAACTCTAAAGTGGAATCCACAGTTTGATATGGGAATAAATTTGTAAAAAATAAAACAAAATATATTGCCGTTTAATTAACTTCTAATATAAACTAAATTAATAGTCTCAATGTAATTTAAATTCTATTTTATTTTATAGCTAAAACGGTAGTGTTCTAATTGCTTTAAGGAATTAATTTTATTGTACGACATTATCTACTATCAAGTTTATTAAAATACCTAATTATGATGGGTTGCTTATCTATACTATACGACAAAGAACTAAATACTAATTAATTAATTAGTAAACAATTTCTTTAGTATAAAATCAAATGCACTATTTCTCAAAGAAATATTTATCAAAATGAAAAGGCGCTGTGTGAAAATGCTCTAAATATTATTGTTCCATAAGTTGGAATAGAGTTTAGGAATTTTTTCTTTGTTTCAATAATTGATGAAAAAAACTTCATTTGTGTACTTTGGTTCTGGGATGAATTTGTATCAATTTTTTTTCACTCAAACTATCCCCACTTTAAAAGACAGCTCAATTTTATATAGATTTTAATCCGCATTATTATTGTATCAAGTTTACACCCGATTGAATAAGAAACATTGCTTCAACAGCATCTACAAAATTCCATTTTATCCCATGTATTGAAATCGCCTCAAAATTCAAAAGTTTACATCTCTGCAGCATGTGCATTTTTAAGAAATTCACCGAATATTTTATTTCCTAAGGTGAATATTGTGGTAAAAAATATTGACTTACTTAAATAATCTGAATCCATTGAAATTGATTTAAAATGATTTATTATTAAAACTATTCCAGACAACATCCTTAAGACAATACTACTCACGTGTTTGTCCTTCTGTCCGTTTGTCACATCCTTTTCTCAGATATGTTTAATGTAACTATTCAAATAGCAAACACTCAAAAGTATTTATATGAAAATTTTAGAGAGGGCAAATAAAGAACGTATTTTTTTCTCTTATATCCTTATATCTTTATTCACATATCTAGATATATTTTTGAAAATATCTACAAAAATACATACCCTCTAGCAGCAAAACTGATAAAGTGAAAATTATGAAAATAAACACACTTACTAGGAGTTTATTGGAAAAATAAAGCGATGATTTTAAATTTGATTTTAATTTTACATATTTAAGTGATGGAAAATATTATTAAAATTTGTAAAGAGCTTAATACAAATACTATACATTTTTAAATATTTATAAATTCTTAAGTGTGCACAAAACCTCCGTAGTACGAATTCTACTCACACCTGACAGATTTATTCTAAAATAAAATAAAGTTCGTCACTGTTGGCGGCAATTAAGTCAGAATTAACCTAAAAAAATTCTATTTGTACCAAATATTTAATGTTCACTTTTCACACTTAAATTGTTCTAATTGTAGAACAACTTGACTTTGAAAAACTTGCTGTCTTTTAAAATCAAATCGGGTCTAAAAAATGTTCTAATGGAATTTCCTCAAAAGAGTATACTTATAAAAAATGTTGAAAAAATAGTCAATAACCACACACGAACAACATTTTTCAAAATTTTTTTTACATATAGTTTTAATGCACGTAAAAAAATGTATCATTTCTCTGTTTTAAATCAAATGTATTTATCGTTCTGTACGAAAGGAACCGAAGCCTAAAAACATGAATGAGGAGAGAATTTGTAACTGGCCTAAATTGTTGAAAATATATCTTTTGTTTTTTTACGACAGCTGTAATTATTATAGACGTGTTATGGTATTTTAAATAAATTATATGTCCAGTGAATATTAATAAAAAACTGGGCAAGTTCCAAACGCTTCAACAAAATTCTACAGCGTCTAATTATTTATGAAGGTTACTTTCCATTTATTGTGCACCGTGATACAAAAACAACAATGTCCATCCAATACGAGTGAAAATCACAATTCAAAGATTCCGTGCACACTTAGGAAAAAGTATGTAGTCAAAATATTTAAATTATAATATATACAAACATTAGTATTATTTTTCGATAAAAAAATAAATTGTTCATTATATCTTTAAAACGGTTAAAATATCATAAGTCCAAAAAACTAAAAGATTTGGAATCATCGTGTTAGTTTTCTGGTACACTTTAGGTAAATTACTATTAACCCTGTTTTATCATAATTTTGACTTCAATGGCTTCGGTAATAAGACAAGGGGAAAATATTTTTTGTCGACACTTCTAGAATTACAATAACACCTCTAGAATTATCTATAAATAAATAATATTTAATTCAGAAAACAGGAAACAAACCTTTTTAGATCCTCGCACCTCATCTATTCAATTGATGCACCCATAGGATAAGTGAAATAAATAAATCATAATATTCTAACGCCTATGAAAAATAGACTAAGCAATATATTTATATGCTGAAAAATATGTTAATTTTGAAAATTATTAAAAGAAGACTACGTACTTTTAAATGTTGATATGTGCCTAAATGCATACGCAACACAGGCAGGTTATATTAATTACGTACATTTATTTAAATATTACTGTCTATTAATTATATATATTTTAATTCCGCATGACATTTCAAAACGTTACATAAATTATCAATCTCCGTCTTAGATTTCACGGTAACGCCTAATTGTCATGCATAAGAATATTCGTTCTTTTAAAATATTGTTTTCAATGTTTATATTAATTTACCAATAGATAACATTAAAACAGCGTTATATTCAGTTTCAATGCTACAATGTTATATCGTCGTTTTATTTAACAGCTCAAAAGAAGTTTCGATTCAAAAAGTCTAGAAAGTCGAGATCAAACCATTTATTACCCTTATTTTGAAACCTAGAGACTTGAAAATATTTCAATACTTATAGAATTTCCCTTTATATTTTCCACTAATTAAGATATAACTACCTTCGGGTTTGACTAAAATAATTATGAAATATCACAAAATCAGCTTGCTTTCTATGAAGCTAGGTATGAAATTGACATATCAAGCATATATTTCTCAAGAAATATGTTTAATAGAAAACGTCACTAACGGGAAGCTACAGTTTTCAAGTTAAGTATACTTAACATCGACACAAGACAAGTTAACTACTCTGCCGCATGGATTTCTTATAAACTTTCGCCATTCTCTGTAACTTCTATAGTCCAGTGAATTGAGTTTTCTTAAATAATTATGTAATTA
This sequence comes from Druceiella hillmani, assembly GCA_039881145.1. Classification (NCBI taxonomy): domain Eukaryota; kingdom Metazoa; phylum Arthropoda; class Insecta; order Lepidoptera; family Hepialidae; genus Druceiella; species Druceiella hillmani. The sequence goes on from JAYKKI010000059.1 coordinate 489,494, forward strand.
TTAGAATAGACTAAAACTTTATTGTTAATGCTTAATCCATATTGGATAAAAATCAGAAATTAAAACAATAAACGACGCAAGATTATCTTCATAATTTAATATTAACTACTCAAACTTTACGCTTCAAATTCGTACAGTAAATTACAAACTTTATTCATCACAGAAACGTTGATAAAACCTTCTTCGAATCACATGATAGTTTAGACACATTCTGCCGATCAACCTCGAAGCAAAGAGCTCTCGCTCTAAAACAGAATTGTTTACATCCAATGCAAGTTTTATAGACCTTTAGAAGCAAAATTCCGGAAATAATAACCATAATAAAATCAGCTAGCATGCAAAACTTGATTAGTGTTAATACAATTCGTTGCAGAAGCGGGAAAGTTCGATAACAAAACCGCGCAAGTCTCTTCTCGCGCGGTCCAACGGATCTTTTGTTCACGCTTCTCATTCAAATGTTAAAATGCTTAATTCTCAATTTAATACCGCTCCAGTTTCCCGCTGTAAATATGCTAATTCTGTTGCGAATGGGAAATACTCGAATACAACATCCCGGAGTGTTGATGAGAGACGGCGCGCATCTACGGCTATGCATCCATTTTTCTTACGACAATAGATAACAAAATTTCTTTATTGTTGTTTTAATTACGAATTGTTAATTTTTATCAATTATTTAATATTAAATAATATCTGTTAAATAAATTCGCTTATTCAAGATACGTTAACAAAGCATGAGCACTACCTGATATCTGGAAAAATAATGGTGGAGAACATAAGCATGAGCAGATAATTATTTGGGTAGTTAATTTATTAGGTAAGAGTGACAAGAAGCTCACTAATTAATGTTACATAGAAAACTTTATTCGCTCGCACAATATGCGACAACTTTGTACTATTACATCAGTTTTTACTTCGTCGCCATAAATTTGATTAAACCCTGATAATGGATATCGATAAAATAATGTCTATTACGTTATTTATTAAAAGAAATCAGGTTTGAACATACCATTTAATTGAAAATGTATATATATATATATATATATATATATATATATATATATATGTATATATATATATATATATATATATTGGCAGCGTAAGACATTTTTTTTAAAATCTGTTGAAGTAGTATATGTTAACAAGAAGTTGAAGAGCAACTACGATTCTTATGCGTACGTAAGTAAACACTGTAACACACGGAATGACGAAATATGTATAAGCAACACGGACACGGAATGACGAAATATGTATAACCCATTGCCCGTACGCCTTTCCCCTTTTATGTCAACAAGAACGTTAGTGAATATGATTGACGTGATTTCTATATACGGCACGGAGCGCGGTTTTCTTTTATTTTGAACAGTTTTAACAATAAATATATTTAATAGAAAACAATGACTCCATAGGAAAATGTATCGCGGTAGATAGTGAAATGCGCTACAGTGTTCAAATACGATGAAACAACTTTTACCGTTGGAAAGCATTTCATACATTAATAAATTTCAATTTATTTAAAGATACGTCTTCCCATCAACTGAATTTAATTAAAACCGTCAAAACACATCTGCTATAAAAGCCTCCAACCGCAGAAAGGCAAATTTCTCCATTTAAACATAAAAGAATCTAAACAACATCTAAAGAAGAAAAACTGTATTATTCTGACCCTGCTCTACATATGATCAAGGCAGTTAAATTATACAGTGATAAAGCCACGATAAATTATTTCGAGAACGCAGTCCGCCTCCGCGTCCGCCTCCGCGTCCGCCTCCGCGTTCGCCTCCGCGTCCGCCTCCGCGTCCGCCTCCGCGTTCGCCTCCGCGTCCGCCTCAGCGTAATTTGGATTGTTCAGAAGTAACCCAATCCTGACAGCTACTTAAAAAAATTGGTCAAATTCAGTTCGCTTTTAATCAAAAACGGTCAAATCCACACTTGTTTCCAAGTGTGGATTTGATACTAGTCGAATCCATCTTTCAATCGCGTTTTTCTCCGTAAATACAAGCATTAGCTTTATTTTTATTACTTTTCAATAACCCTGAGCTCCACAATAATCTTATGTTACCATGTTAATAATCACGACGGAGTACACCATGACAGTACACAAAAATCGTCTTTTCTTAATTGGCATAGAGTGGACTTGACCGTTATTGAAAATTACCCCCTAAAATATATTTTCAATTACGTATTGTAGTAAAATCTGATTTTTTCTAATAAAAAACGAAACAGACATTTATTATCGATATTCATTAGCAAGGTTTAATCAAATTCTGGGCGAGAACACTTCTTCAATTACTGCATCTCTCGAAAGTAAAAATTGAGTAAAGGTTTCAATGTAACATTAATTTATGAGCTTTTTGATTATTTTTACCTCAGAAATTAACTACCCAAATAATCATCGGCCCATACTTGCGTTCTGTATCATTATTTTTCCAGATATTAAGTAGTGCTTATACTTCATAATATGCCTTGAATAAGCAGAATTTATTTACCAAATATTACTTTATATTATATAGATTTACAACAATTAATAATTCGCAATGAAATCCATGATAATGCTATTTCGTTATCTATTATCGTAAAGATGCATGTTCGTGGACGTGCGTCGCCTCTCAACAGCGCCCTGAAATATCGTATTCTAGTATTTTTCGTTGAGAATTAAGTATTTTGAATGAGAGGTGCGAATAAAACATCGGTGGAACCGCGCGAGAAAAGACTAGTGCGACTTTTCCATCGAACTTTTTCCGACTCTCCGTTAAGTTGTATTAACAAAAATCAAGTTTTCCATGTAATCCGATTTCGTTATGGCTATTATTCCCGAAATTTTACTCCCAAAAACTCTTTCAACTTGAGTAGGATGTAAACAGTTCTGTTTTATGACGAGAGCACTTTCGGTTTAGGTTGGTCGACAGGCAGTCGCATGAATTGTAAGTAATCCGTAACGAGCCGTTTAAATCAGAATGTTCTCTAAACTATCACGTGATTTGAAGAAGGTTTTATCAGTGTTTCTGTTATGAGCAAACTTTGTTATTTACTGTAAGAACTTTGAGACATAAAGTTCGAGAACTTGGGCTTGAAATAAAACAATGACCTTGAATTGTTTATTTTTTTTATTCAAAATTGTTAACCAATAGGGATTTTTTATTGTTTTAATATAAGATTTTTAGCCAATGTGGTGTAAAGTTTACTCTGTTTTAGTAACTACGTGATTGTTTTAAAAAACTCAATTCACAGCATTGTAGAAGTTAAAGAGAATGACGAAAATGTACAGAAAATCAATGTGGCAGAGGAGGATGAGTAGAAGCTCTTTCCACGGAAATAATTTCCTCTACAGGACGGTAAATACGGATTTAAAGAAGGTAAATGATGGAATTGTTTGTTCCGACTGAACCTTTTTGTACAAATAAACAGTTGAAACGTTATCTACGTGTGGTTATGGACTCTGTGTTTTTGAAAATTAATGTATTCATATCATTCTACATAGTACAACATTCTACTCCCTTGACGAAATTCTAAAACAACATTTTAGGCCCGATTTCATTATAAAGATAGTAGAGTCTTTCAAAGTAAAGTTGTTCTATAATTTAAAAATATTTAAAATTAAAATTTCATGCAAACAAAAATTTCATTGAGTTGATTCTTATTTTATTGCCGTCAAGAGTGATGCGCGGTTATTTTGTTATGGAATAGATTTGTTAAGTGTGAGTAGAATTTGTTCTACGAAGGTTCCGTACACGCTTAAAAATTTATAAATATATAAGAACTTAATAGAAATTCTATACGTATTTCTATTAAGTTCTTTTAAATTTTAATATTTTCCATCACGTAAATGTGTAAATTTAAAATGAAATTTAAAAACGTCCCTTTATTTTTCCGATAAACTCCTAGCAAGTGTATTTATTTTCATAATTTTCACTTCATCAGTTTTGCTGTTAGTGAAGGGTATTTTAATGGATATTTTCAAAAATATACATTTTAGTGGATATTTTCAAAAATATACATTTTAGTGTTAGTTATAGTTACTCAAATTAAAAAAAAAGCTATAAAATTAAGCAGATAATATATAACTGAAACAAAATATATTATTTCCTAGCGCTTTCATTTTCCATCAATCCGCGGAACATTTTGATTGCAAGCGAATGGTTCGAATATTAAGTGAACAAATTTTTCATCAAAAAACAAGTATGACCTTAGCAGTCAATTAGTAGCGCCCATTATGATTGCGATCGGTCATGTTATGGGTGTTAAATAGTGTTCAAACCACAGCACAGTTTGAATTTCCTTCAGCAGCGTTTCTACCCCGTTATGGCCACAGTTTTAATTAAGTTTCATCAAAATCTACAAGTTAGATTGCGGAACGTAAAATATTTTTTACTCGTGTCGACAAATTAATTTCCTGTTTTAGTAAATTATCGAATCGAAAGTCACTTTTACCCAAGGTTGTGAATCGAACAATGCCCTGTTATGATTCCATTACGAGGTTGCAATATATTTCTCGTATATAAATTAAGTTGCCCGAATATCGAATCGATATTATAAATACATGTCGAGCCATGCAATCTAACCCTGGTAGATGGGACGAAGTATTTTTCCTTTGCCGATTTATATATTCTACTTAAATATTTTTTGACGATTACGGGTAGCATTACCCAAAGTAAGACAATAAATATAGCCTTTTCTCTAACGACGATAAACGATTTCAACATTTAGTTAAATAACAGTTTACAAACAATTTCAATGTAATGTTTGCGCACGCACCGGATATTACGGATATTCCAAGAAAAAAGAGAAAACTGAGGGGTCTGATGAATATTATAACAGGCAGGATATTTAGAGAAATAATTAATAACATTTTAATGCAAATTAATAATACATTTGAATCATTTCTATCCTTGGACTTGCTACATTTTTGCATTCGAATAAATATTCTGAATATAGTAAATAAGTTCAAGTCAGTCTAAAATGATGAGTTAGTAAGAAAGTGAAGCAACAATAACACTATATACATACGTACATATGTGTGTGTATATATATATATATATATATATATATACATATATATATAATCTAGGTAGTATATTCTAGGTATTTCGATAGTATACCTATCAAATCGTTGAATAACCAACTAGAAGCCTATTGGATGTGCATACATAGCGTTCCATAACCACATAGTTATATGAATTTATGTTGAACATAATGTGAAAACATAAAATGACAATAAAAGGTGTATAAAAATTGTTATAAAGACCACAAAAAAATATAAATTAATACCTAAATAGTGTGTGATCTCAGGTTGGAAATTTCCGAACATATTTTCCAAATGTGTCCACTCCCACGTAGTAGCTCGTAGGAACTACGTAAAAACATGTTGGTTTCTACAATTATTTGTTTTCTTGATAAAATTCTCAACGACAATATTTTAGTGGCATTTTTTTCCTTCATGGTAAGATATATTTAAACAGAGTACTAATGGACTTAGCATATATATATATATATATATATATATATATATATATATGTGTGTGTGTGTGTGTGTGTGTGTGTGTATATATATATATATATATACGCATATTGAAAAACGTTTTAATTTTCATTGATTTCTTATGTATCCCATATATTCGTTCATCTATCGATATTCCTTCCTTTTGTAAAAATATAATTTAAAATAACTTTAGCTATATCTTCACAAATTTTATGTCTTTCTATACATTTTGTGCTTTTTTAATTTCACCATTTAAACCTTGTGTTTGGCAACCTTTACATTAAATATCTTAGCCATTTTCCCATACTTTATTAATTTAATTTACTATGTATATGAAATTAATAAGTATATAAATTAATATTGATGAATGTAATCAAAACAATGATATAGCAAATTCATTATTTATCGTCGTAAGGAAAGTTAATACATAGCCCTAGATGGGCGGCGTTGCTCAATAACGACCCAGGATATTGTTTTCTATTATATCCCATTGGAAATAGTATTAGTATATTTACAGCGGTAAACTGGAGAGGTATTTGAATGAGAATTAAGCATTTGAATGAGAGGCATGAACAAAAGGCCGGTTGGACCGCGCAAGGAGAGACGGCGCGGCATTGGTGATCGAACTTCTCCGCCTCTGCGTCGAGGTGTATTAAAACAATTTAAATTTTGCACGTAAGTCGATTTAGTCACCATAACAATTTTTATTATTATAATTATTTTTAGGAATTTTATAATTATTTCGAGTCCAAAAGCGAAAGTTTTATTGCACTAAGTGAGCTGCTGGCAGTCTGCGTTAATTAATAAATTTCCATGCGACTTATAGTGTATCACATAAGACGTGTTATTTATATCATCGTATGCTTCTGAATCTTTGTAATCTAAGTATCAATGGCTCGTTGTCAAACGGAGTTTTGGAATGAGAAAAGTGTTTAGTGCGTCGGCGCAAATTTATTTTTGTGTAATGTATGTATCCTTTGCTCACAATATATCGAAAAAATAGTAGGACAATCATACCTGTAGTTCACAAAGTTCAGTCAATTCAACAGAAATACGATATTACACCCCCCCCCAAATAAACTCAATTATTTTATAAAGCTACGAACGTAATTCTTTATAATTTATTTACGTATATACGTCGCTCGTACGTCAACGCCAGTAATAAGAGAAGACACTAAACACAGAAGAAAAATAAGACATGCTCTGTGGCACTAAAGATATTTTTTCCTTTATTTGTCAAATTAAATTTTATACTCTTCAATAACAGAAAATTTAAATAATAATTGGTTTCTAAACTAGGTCGTTAAAGAAAAATAAAGAAAAATACTCCAAAATAATTGCTTGAGAAAAGTAAGTCTGATATTTCTGAATATAATTCACGTACGGTACACCGAGATACAGTACTAAAGAAGATTGTGATAAAGCGAAATATATTATTAAATATGGAATAATGCGCGTAGGTGTACGTAGTAATTAGTATTTATTCACGTTAAATTTAATTTATTAACATAGACTTGAGAAATTTTTCATGTTATCTTGAAATTAAGAGCGATCTATATCTCATGTCAATACATGTCATGTCATGTTAAATCATGAGCGATCTATATCTCATGTCAATACATGTCATGTCATGTTAAATCATGAGCGATCTATATCTCATGTCAATACATGTCATGTCATGTTAAATCATGAGCGATCTATATCTCATGTCAATACATGTCATGTCATGTTAAATCATGAGCGATCTATATCTTCATGTCAATACCGATAACGATATCTTGATACTTCGCGACAATTCTTTTTACTTTAATTATTTTGTGTCACTTTAGTATTAAAAAAAGTGTATCTTGCTTGTTAGCTTAATAATATGTCGGACATCTCTATAGCCATATATTGCAGATATAATCCGGATTAGACACCAAAAGTAAATTTTACACTATTTTAAATATGAATTTTAAATGGATATTCTATAGATCGATTTAATTTTAAGTCAAGGTTTCTTCACTCTTTCACACATCGTCCACATTATTCAACTTCGGGCGTACGCTTCGCCAAATTGTAGTAAATCTAGTTAGCCAGCCAATTATTGATAAGAAAATTCAATCGCTTTAATAAATAATACCAACTTGAAAGCGTAAAAATGTGAAAAATAGTGAAAATAAATTTTATTTTCACTATTATGAAGTTAAAAAGTAACTTCCTAAAACAAATTGTTAAAATATTATTTTTCCTAGATTTCTTCCCCTTCACTAATACTATTATATTAAAATTCATTATCAGTATTATGCAATAACAAAAAGATATATTCTTTGCGGTTGTTTAGCTTTTTGTTATTACGTAATAACGAAAAGCTGAACAATCGCTAAAAAATCACAATTTACTTTACATCTTATAATTTTTTTACAAAAACATATTCTTGAATGTTATCTAGTATACATATATTTGTCAAAAATTATAAATACCATGGTATTGTAACTTTTACCTTAAAAACTATATCCAATAAAATTATAATGAGGAAAAAAATATTTGTTTATTTATTTATAGGTTTCTTTTTTAATGAATTATGCAAAATTATATACAACTTCCATATTACTTCAATATTATTATACAACTTCCATAATATGGTAGTTTATAGTTTCCACATTGCTATAGACTTTAGAGTATGAATATTGTATAATTATCGAGATACAATTAAGTACACCAACGTAGTTGAAGCAAGAGTCGCTCATTTAGGCGCTTTCATGACTAACGCTGGGAAAACTATTACAGGTATATTAACACTAGGAATAAAGGAAGTATATATATATATATATATATATATATATATATATGGTAGTATATATATATATATATATATATATATATATATATATAGGAAAGAGGTGAAGTTTATTAAATCATATTAAAATAATTGCCGTAAGATGAAACAGAACAGGTTTTAGAAATAAATGGGTACCCTTAGCACGGGAATATGTTCATGAAAAAATATCCTAAACCACATTCATTAAAAAAAATATATATATGTATATGTGTAAAAACTGAACTTGGTTCTGTGTCGTTTAGTGGTAAATAAACAAATTTAGACTTACGATACAGCCATCACATCCAAATCTTACTTTTATTCTAACATTCATGAGGCAGCTATCAATAAATAAGGATCTCTAATATTCATTTATTTCGAATGCCGTGGATCATGCCATTCTGGAAGTAAACAGTCATTATAAAATTCATTCACAACATCTTCATTCTCCTTTGTTAATTGCCCACCTGAAGGTGTTGTATGCTAGAATGTAAGAATGTGGTCGTGGTAAAGAATCTAAAAAAAATCGAAATAATACTACATCACGTAGTTTCATTTAATTGGGGAAATTTTATGTTGTTCTCCCAAAATTGGTAATCCCGCTTAATCCTATCGACTTTGAATTGTGATTTCTCGCCAGTCCAAACAGCAAATAGGCAATGCTCTCGTTTGTAATGTACAATCCTGTACCCGGCAATACCAAGCGTGGTTTATGTCCACGATTAGCTGCCGATTACACCTTTTTTTCTAAAATTACTTTTTTTTCACGTTGCGATAAAGTGAATGTCGGTAGAGTTCACGGTTTTTGATATATTGGTACTGGTCTGATACCATAAACTAGTCATTCTTGAATTTAAAATAAAAAAATATTGTACAACAATTACAATTTCATCGCAAAACAAAATATAATTTTAACATTTTAAACGATTGATACATTTAATAAGACGACATTATGACATCACATTTATAACCAATCATACACTCTTTTCAGTCACGTTACTTTCAGTCTTGTTTTTTTTTTTTTTCAAGGTAACCAATTAATATTTTTAAGTAACGAGTGGCTATATTTATGTGTCAATAAATGGAAATTGCTGTAATTTATAGTGAAATTGATTAATATAAAATACGGAACTAGTGACGACTAACGCGGTATGTTTCGATACAAATAATAAATACATGGACATGTAAATACTTCATTATCCTGATAAATTTTCCCATTATCAAAAGTTTTGTTCTCCTCTACATATTAATAGCCATTTTGAGAAATTTCGCCTAATATTATCATGAAATCAATTTTCGTCAATAAAAATAATAATCTATTTTAATAATGTTTAAATTACACTCAATTAAATACGTTAAATCTACAAATTCATAAGAATTTTAACAATTTATATCTCGCACAGATATATCAATGTTTCGAAACTCAATCTTTACACTTAAGTATTTTTAATACCATACATTTTAAAGAGTATAATATATAATCATTTAATTAAAAAAAAATTACATGTAGGTAGATATTTATATAACTGATTTAGAGTGTATTCAGCAAGAGCAAACAAAAGCGAGGAGAAACAAAATATAATTTGGGGTTTCATTAACCCAGGGTTTCGCCTCCCCAGGTTCAATATACTCCTCATCTTCATTTTTTCCGATAAACTTAAATAAAATAAATATAAAATCCTAAAAATTGGTCATTCTACAATTATTGAATATATTTGGCGTTAATTTTGTAGGAATTCATTATTCACAATTAAATGAAACTACCTGATGTAGTATTATTTCTACTTTCTTTAATTTCTTTAACCATGACCTAGGTTTCGTTGTATTACAACATCTTCAGGTGGGATATTAGCAAAGATTTCTTGCTAATGAAGATGAAGAATCTTTGCTAATATCCCACCTGAAGATGTTGTAATACAACGAAACCTAGGTCGTGGTTAAAGAAATTAAAGAAAGTAGAAATAATACTACATCACGTAGTTTCATTTATTTGTGCATTCTACAATTATCAATACAAAAAGTTAATTTTATTACGTAAGTATTTTGAAACAAAAAATATGAAAAACCATTTCAAAAATGTTAAATTATATAAATATTACATTAAAAATATTACATTTTAAAATATCTAAGACCATGAACGCTTACTATAAATAACAGCATATTTACGTCAAATCACGAAACTCTAAAATCGAACAAAGCGGCCGAGAAATACCCGGTTGACGGCATTCAGCTGTCGACTGATTGTCTATCTATTCCTATGAATGTTTTATATCAAATTCGTTTGACGTTTTCATAGATTCTTTTAGGAGAAATTAATTTAAAATAACTATATTTTATATATCGAATGTAATTTTGTGTTATTAATTAGCGTCATATTTGAAATTAGGCAACCCTAAAATTCATTATTATTTCACTATTCTGCTCAAATTAAATGACTCTTGTCACAACTCTAAAAAACATAAATGTATCTTTTTAATAAAATATATTTTATGAATATGTCTTGTGTATTTCAATATATGTAGTAGCATCTCCAATTACGCCTGTTTCGACATAATTTGCGTAACTGTCCCTTAAGCTTTACTCAAAAGGTCAGTGTCGTACTGCTTCAAACCTTTACGTAGTTACTTTAACACGTGTAACGACGTTACATTATACAATGTTTCACGTGTGAGCAAAATAATACTTCTTAAGAGGTTTTCTGAAGTACTGCGTTAAGCTTATTTAAACATAATAATTGACTTGATTGTATCCACGGACGTTAGAAGTACTATCCTAGTTTATAAAGTTGAATCCTTTAATTTGTGGTAATTATTTTTACAGGCGTTATCTCAATTTAATCGGTCTAAGTAACGTAAACGCGGCAAATATATTAGAGTGAGGCACCTCGAGAAATTTGTGTTTTTCGACAAACTGTTCTGTAATTACAGATAAAATAATAAACTTATGTCTGTAATAACAGAACTGTGAATACACCTTTTTTACTCTTTAAACCTCTTTATTGTTATTATTATAATTATTATAAAATATTTTACTATAACTTCGTAATGAATTAAACATTGTGATAAACAAATAGATTAAAATTAATAATTTATTTTCAAATCTCATTTTCAGTAAGGGTCATTGAATGAAATCGGTGTGGTGAGAGTTTTAAGATTTACGCGAGCAGATTACAATGACTTTGGTTTGAGTATTTTAGAAGGAAACTTGAATCTAAAGTTTCGATGAATATATTATTTTTTTATGAAACCTCAGAGGTGCAAGCCCTTTTAAGATCCAGTTGAGCATAATAGGGTATTTGCTTTATACCAAATAGTTAATGAAATTCTCAATTAACATGTACCAATAAAGTAATGTTATGTGCATTTTTCATATTTTCTCATTTCTTAATCTCTGAAAAAAATAATTCATATAAACAGGTTATCAACTGACAAAGTACAACAGCTGTGTACTCTATAACCAGGTATTCTGCCCGTAAGTACTTAGGTAAAGGGCTGTACCCGTAAAATATTGCAGAATATGATGCTAGTTGCAGTTATACAATTAAGGCTCTTAAAAGTCATCAATACTTACGGAATTCATGGAAGGTTTTAAATATGAAGTGAATAATTATAAAAATATCAGCCATTATAAAATAATTGTTTATATTTGTACTAAGAGATTTGCCTTTATACTTGACATCATTACGGGTTGGCATTTTGGTTTTTTCATTTATTTAAGTACAAAAACCTAGAGACTACTTGGTTTTAATGAGCTCACCTAAGGCGACAAAAAAAGTAAATTTGTACCAAAACCATTTCGATTTGGAAGTAAAACTTTAGCATCACTAAAAACTCGACCGTCGTCGGGATTTCGGTGCTACGCCGTAGCCGGACGTCCCGTGGGAGGCAACACTGTGAACGCCGTGTTTTTGTGACCGCCGACCATGCCAGAACTACTGTGCGTCATGTCTAATTGCATAACGTAGCGTTTCCACTGTATTTAAATGATCATGTTAGTTGTGCTTTTGGTGCAACCGTGCGGGCAGTTTGTTTAAATTAATTGTTACTATTTTCTCACATTCGTTCTGGATTAATTTTACTATATTTCACTTTGTTTCTGGAAGAAATATATTTTTTAAATAACTTGATATATCTAGAAGTTTTACGTGGAATTTAATAGCGAAACAGTTGTTAATTGTTCTAGTACTTTACAAAGTGTACTGCAAAATAAACGTACATCCATCCTTATCTATTTAGTTTTAACCGTGGAGCAACAAACAACCGTCTACGTTGCTCTGCAGCATGTTACCAATGGAAATGCTTTCAATAAAACAACCTACGTGAACACGTGGATGGCTTCAAGGTGGAGGGTTCATAGCTCCACGATTGTACATAAAGATATTGCAATTGCTGCTTATTATTTTTTAAATTGGTTTTATTTAATTATTATTTTCAAAATTTATGTAGGAAAAAATGTGTCCAACACATTTAAACTATCGTGCCAGGGTTTTTTTATCGGTGGAAATTTTCACTAGCCAATTTTTATTTATTACTAATATTAAAACAGACTAGATATATTATAATTATTAACTAATAAAATATCTTTTAAAAACCGACTTCAAAAAAAGTAGGTACTAAAAAGCAAAAAATACTATTTGCATTTAATAACTTATTTGCAATAAATACGTTACTTATTTGTTTATTTAGAATTTATAGTGATTAATATACGTTAATCATCACAATTATTTTCTTTCGTAGAATATTGGATAATTATTAAAATTCACGGGCAAAAGCTAGTATATATTTATAATTTCCTCTTTGTCTAAATTTGTTTATCAACAACATATAGAAATGAAGCGATAATAGTAGCTGACAATGGTTAGCTATTAACCATATCTGAAAGTTTTCCATATCTGAAGTCCAATATCAGATTTTGCAAATTAAAAACTATCACTTGATGAGTTCCGTTCTCCATATCCGAAATCCAATATCAGCTTTTGCAAAGTAATAACTAAAGCAATAACTAACCAATAGCATATACATTGAATCACGATCGATTTACTACCATCCGTTAAGGAGTTACATTATTCAACTTCAAAACTCATCATCACATGCTGACCTGGTCGATGGTGCAGTTATTTTGCAAAGTAACAACTACCTGTAGCAAATATCTTGAATCACTTTCAATTTACCACCATCCATTAAGGGCTTCCATTGTTCATCTCCAGAACTCATCATCAGATCCTAACTTAGTCCACAGTGTAGTTATTTTGCATAACAAAAGCTACCCGTTTTTTATTCTGAATCCAATCTTTTTTTTTATTTGTATTTAGTTTTCTTCTACTTCTTTCACAAAGCTTTATCTTTAATATTTGGAAAGAAATAGAAAACATCCAATTATCACTTTTGTCTTGACCAGTAAAGATTTTGATAAATAATAATACTGACGAAAAGTGATTATATGTTTTCCTGTCAAGTAAAAGAAAAAGGTTTTTTTCTGGTATTTTTCTAGTCATATCTTTAATAATTTACGCGCATTTCATATTCAAAGGTTTAAAATATATGTCAAAGTGTATAAATAGATTTAGATTAATCTCATAAAGAAAAAGAAAATGGAGGCTAATCTGATAATTCCCATTTGTTTTTGTTTTTCCAAATAGCATATTAATTTTTAACACTTCCCTTTCTGTGTTAAAATATCCATGAGATATGATTGTGCCACACAGTAGTTAAAATATACTGTTTCACAGGGAAAAAAAATAAATTATTTTAGTAGGCATTATATATTCTTGGATTGGAATATGTTTAGGGTAATTATATTCCATTTTCTTCATTGCCACGCACATGAAGCCGAAGATATTATAGATTAAACTCTATATCGAATTACAATACGGCTAACCAGTTCAATTCACCGCAGTCACACGAGCTAACGACTATAGTTAGTAACTCATTCGCGGTACAATTACGAGATGAGAATTAAAATCACTTATTACAGACGCAGGAGAGTTCGTTGCTCTAATGCTAGGATGGCGCACTTTGAACTAACTGGTTTTAACATGTCTTTATAAAAAAGAAAAATTGACGACGATTTTTTTATTATTCGAATTAAATATGGTTGCCTAGCCACATTACTATATTTTGGGGGCCACTTTATGTTTGTAAGTTAGTATCTCGTCAGTTGTTCGCATTTCATTTGGTTTATACGTCTAATCAATCTTAAGATAAATCAATATTAATTTACTTTTTTATTAAAGTTATTTCTTCAAATGTGATGATTCATAAACTTAACTTCTAATTATAAAATTAATAAAAACATAATTTAAACTTAATATTTTATATTAATCGATAGCACAAACTTAAATGATTTTTTTTTTAATTTTTGGATTTATATTTAGAGAGTTCTATATCATCAAAAAACTTGTTCTTTCTAAAATGTTTCAGGACCATATGTTATTTATGAATAAGGTACCAAAGAAAGTGGAGTACTTTTAGAACCACACAATTTAAATACCAAAAGTAACCATATAAAACATAGTAACCATAAGAAAAATTGTGTGTGTGCAATTCATATACGGTAGAAGTAAAACTTTAGTATTCAAGTACTTACTTGAGAGACAAATCTCATTGCAAGATGATTTTTATTACGCATTTTGACTGTTGTGAATATCAATACAATATAATTTAGTTTAAGTTATACTATTGCAAAAATAGCCAAAAAAATTAAAAAACAGCAAAAACAAAAGAAAATAAGTAATAAGACAGAAGAATAAATAAAATAGCAAATGTATGTTATTTGAATCATACAACCAACATAGCGCCATCTATCGAAATGTTAAGTACATTTCGATAAGTTGCAGCGCTGTTTTGATCAATCAATTAGTTAATAATCTCCTAAAATGTTAAATAAAGGTGTAAAAAATGTTTACAAAATATTTTACTCAATGTTTCAATCATAATAAAAATAAGTTTACCTATCTATTTCAAGATTTCAACTGTCATCAGAATGGCTCGTTGGTCTAGGGGTATGATTATCGTTTAGGGTGCGAGAGGTCCCGGGTCCAAATCCCGGACGAGCCCAAAATTGTTTACTTTAATTTATTTATATTATGCACAAAATAATACACCGCGCTAGTTTTTACTATAGCTTTTTAATACGTAGGCGCATACTCACGTATTAACACACATACTAACATACACACGTAGAACGATTGGACCAGAGCAAGTATTAGGCAGTATCTCGTTTCTTTGTCGTGATGCATTTTCGTTTCATCATGTTTCAAATCACAACGATTCTAAAGAAGTTTCAATTCAATATGTAAATCTTTTCCCGTACAATTTTTACAAAACACATACTTGGTCTTCCCACTCTGCGTCTTTCGGTACGTGGTCGACATTCGAGAACTTTTCTTTCCCAACGGTTGCCGGTTTTATTTGGTATATGTTCTGTTCTGTCCATTGCCACTTCAGCCAGCTAATCCTATGAGTTATGTCGGTGACTTTAGCTCTAATAAATGTCCTTATACGGATCACGTTTCGTAAAGAAACCCCAAATATGACCATTTCCATAGCTTGCCAAATGTGTTGAAGTCTATTTTTGCCGCCAAAAATACCTTACTGCTAAGTCTCACTTCCGTATGTAGTCACTGGCAACTTACCCCGGTTGAAAACTTTCGTCTTCCGACACTGGGGTATTTCGGACTAAAATATATGGCAAAATTACTTGAATATTGTTCAGCTGAGCAGCATTCTCCGACTGATTTCTTTCTCTGGAGTTGGATTTATTTAATTAGACAGTTTGTCCCAGTTAGAAATTTCGAGAGTAGCATTTTCAGGGTACCAATATTTATAAGAATTTTATTAACGTTAGATATGATTGTGTCCATGTTCATATTTCGCCTAAAAGTTTGAAAATTCTGTTTATATCCTTAAGAATTGTGCCAAGACCGTCCAGTGCCATTGATATTGATGCCAAATCTGTCTCAATTAAAAAGCTTGAAGACATCTTTTAAACAAGTGGTGAAGAGTTTTGGAGAGATTACGTCTCGTTGTTGTACGTCTATCACGTCTCGTTGTTCTACAACTGTATCGGTTTCGTACTCCGGTGCTGTAATCGGACTGATATGGTGGCGGTACTATATAAATACATCAACATTGGGTAGTTAAAACGGTATCGCTGTAGAGACTGAAGCAGGGCCCACGTTTTGATATAATCGAAGGTTTTCCAATACAAGTGGTGAAGAGTTTTTTCACGAACGCTAGACATAGCGACCTTTTCGGACCTCTGTATAATCTGACTTAGCGTATGAATGTGGCTTATAACCTTTTTACGTAACCTGAGTACTATAACCTTTTCGGAAACCGGCGTGCTCGAGAGGTTGAAAGTTGTCAAACTTGCACGCAAGTCGATTCGTGATGACGCTCGAAAACAATTTATAGCTTTCAGGAGTTCCCAGATAATCCCATCATCACCTGGCTCCTTGTTGTTTTTCAGCTGTTTGAGAACCAATTTTGATCTGTATCATTTTTTGTCAGGCGGTGATATAGAGCTAGACAGGCATGTCCGAAATATAAAGGTTGCTAAGGCTATGGAATCTTAAAAAGTGTTTTCGCCAATAAATATATATATATATATATATACATATATATATATATATATATATGTATATATATATATATATATATATATATATATTTATATATAAATGATATCTTTGAAAATGATCTCTGCCAAAAATTCATATTTCCATTTCAAATTACGAAAATTTTCAGCCAACAGTGAAAAACAAGAAAGTAAAAAAATTATATCTGGATAGCGCCATCTTCCTCACCTTCGTATTCCCTTAAACAGTTGTCTTCTTTTGTCTTCTTTCTGCATTCACTCAAATTTAGATAAAATACATTAGCAATTTTCTTTCACAGTATCCTTCTGAATAACTTACATTTAGGGCTGACTTTTGAGGTGCAATAAAATGAATGTCAGTGGTTCGACATTGTGTTTAATTTGCTATGATAACAACTCTACAGTATATCTTAGGTATATGTAAATAGAGATTGATTAAATTACTTATTATGCATTATACACTCAATAATATATGCCCATTTTATACGTTTTGTGCGCCTGTTTATAATCCATGCGATTTGATTACCAGTTCAGCCATGCTTCAAGTTATATTTTGTGAGTACGTAATAATATTTTCTAAAGAAATTTAATACGAATAAGAGATCACAAATAACTTTAACACGATACGAGGTATATATCCAGAAATGCCCATATCATTTTGTTTTGGGAGCTAAGTGCTTATAAATAAAAATTATTACAAGCAAGTTAGTTAATCGCTTGCTACTTCATGACATTGTACAATTGTAACTGGCATTGGTCAACATAGTGTTCCAAGCATACAAGTCCGTTTAGTGGCGAACATAAACGAATATTGTTTAGAGATATAATGTGGTTACGGGCCCTAGTTTAAATAATGACATGATTGGACGCGAAATTTAAGGTCAAGGCCTCAATTTAAAATAACAGACCGCATTGTTTTATTTTGAAGTCACAGTGCCGTATTATGGTTATAATGCCATTTGTTCTATGTTGTGTACTTGATAAAATCCAACCATTATTTGTATACTTCTCACTTTGGCCCTAATTTGCATAATATTGGTGACCGATGGTAGGAAGTATATCGTATTAATATTTTCAGTAACTAAAGTGATGATATGGTTGAACGATCGGTACAAAGAAATGTTCGTAATGTACGAACATTAAGGTGTTTAAATCTTTAGTTATGTCCGAAAACGATCCACATCGCGAATATATTTAATATTTTTCTAACAAGAATTTATCTAACAAGAAATAATAATTGTAAGCGTTTTTACTTCACATTCACTTATTTTATCAAATTGCAAAGATTTTTAGACGTACACCTGTATCTGCTGAGCAGTCAGGTTTTATAGACGATATTGCAAATACTCTGTTCCAACAGTTGTCTGGTGTACTTGAATGGCGCTCTAGTCGTTCTGTGGAAAGATATTGTCGGGAGAAGAGAAGATGTTTGTGTTGTATCTGATTTAAAGGAGTCGATTGGCCCGAATTAGGGGAAAATTATTTTGAAAATATATTTTGTTTCGTATTACGAAACGAAGATGCATGGGAACAATTTCCGATGCGTGTTGTAGGTTTCATTATCGTTAATTTAAATAGAGTGAATGAATCAATGTTTCATCGCCTTAACTAAATAAATGAATGTGTATTAATTAACAATGAATAAAACGGTGTTGTTTTTTTTGTGTCTTGTCTATTAGCATCAAACATGTTATTTTTGTGAATTTATTTTCAGTTTTTAAATTGAAGAATTTTGTGCCTTCTGTGTTGAAATGCTTCCCATTCTACGTATTTGTTTAATTAAATGAAATTATTATTTTTATTTGTAATAGATTAAAACTTTTATTTATCATTACTAAAATGCATAAATTTATACATATATTTGAATAAATACAGAAATAAATAAATTATATCAACAATACAGTCTTTCAGCATTTTTTTTGTCTCCATTCCTTCAATTGAAAAAGATAAAGAGGATACAACAATATCATGGAAAAAAAACGACGCCACCTGG
The DNA here is from genome assembly GCA_039881145.1 of Druceiella hillmani. Taxonomy (NCBI): domain Eukaryota; kingdom Metazoa; phylum Arthropoda; class Insecta; order Lepidoptera; family Hepialidae; genus Druceiella; species Druceiella hillmani. Next base: position 508,361 of record JAYKKI010000059.1, read on the forward strand.
GTCGCGCGCTTTTAAACGAGGAGTGCTAAAGGTAAGACGCGCGTAAAGGAGATATTGGCGTCCTGTCGACGTCGAGCCTTCCAAAAATCAGTTTTGGAACAGAGTGCGCTACATAAACTTCAAACTGCGCTCTTAGCAGGTTCGTCAACTCATTATTCCGAGTTAAATCGTTATTTGATTGTTCGTTTTGAGGACACTGACTAGAGGGGTAGGAACCTTTAAGTTGTTTTTAATTTATGAGAAATTTAGCAACTAGCTCTATTGCTAAGAATTATATTTCGTAGGATGGTCTTTTATCTTACGTAAATATAATATCACCCACTTTAAAATGTAAATTTCTCTAACTGGAAATTTAAGAGAAAGGAATGGTGTCAAACATTTTCATAGTTTTTTAGGGTTCGGTACCTTAAAAAAGTAAAAAGGAAACTTTGAATCCGCCCACCTGTCGGCCATCCACATGTATTTCAATAATAATAATCAGAAATATTTATACGAAAATTCTAGAGAGGCAAATGAAATACTTAATTTTTTAAATATTATGTGTTGAGTGAAACATCCATTGAAAGGCAACATCACAAGAATTTCATAATTATTACTTTTTCAGAATTTTATGTTCTGTACTATATGTATTACTGAAAATGTCCATAAAACATACCACACCATGTCCGAAACTATTATCAAAAGCGTTACTCAGAATTTATCTCAAGTTTACTATAAAAATGGCAATGTATCATCTTAAATTGCTTTTAGAAATTCACAATATTTTTATGCATATGGAAGTAGGCATCTAATTACACGATGAAAAATATTTATATTGGCAAATATTTTAATACAAACATTACGTATCCATAAATGTTTACAAGGCTAGGTATATACTGAGAAATTGTGGCGCTAGTTTGACCCGTATTTAACCGTTTGTTTTAATTGCTGGAATATAGATCGAAAGTTCGATGATTTCCACTTACGGTTAAAAAACTCGGTCAGAGCAATTTTTCTCACAAAAGTTAATTAACGGCATCAGATTTTCAAGGAATCAGGCAGTTTCCTTAAATCAAAATTTAAAAGTTCTTAACACCAATTGCGAGACGTTCTTAATATACCCTTTTAATAAGAACAAATGGATACGATAAGAACATATTTTAAATTTTATGCTAAAAAGTTTCAATTGTCTTTTATGCACTAACTCCAGGTCAGGCCAAATCAATTAATAATAGGTTAGAGCAGTCGAATATTCAATAAATTGCTATATTATGTGCTAGTAGTCTCTGATGCGCATTCCGTCCGCGCCATTAACTCAAACAACAAAATGAATGGCGATAAGCTTAGGCTATTCCTCAAAAACGTTCAAAAAAAGTCATCCAAAATAGGAAAGTTATACTAACTGATACGGTGCACCTAATACAACAAAATGAAACAAAATTAAATCGAACTTTCAGGCATCATTTATTTCAAGGAAGCTTTTGTAACTATTGAATATTCAGAACAAATTGAACAATATAACAATTAAATATTTTGATACGTAGCAGTGCCATTAGTCGGGAAAAACAAATTTCGGTTTTTTTCTTGAACATTTCATAACTTATACTATGTACCCTTTTCACTAACCCAAAACACAATCTAAACGGATGCAAAATTTAGTGATGATGCATTAAGTTATTGTTGAGTAATTTGATAACACAAACTGAAAAAGAAACACGATCAGTCATGCGCAAAAATTATTACTTAGTAAATTAATAGACGGCAAAAAGAATTAAGATACTTAAGAAGCACACAAATGCCCAACGTTTTAACTCTGAAGTTAACAGATCGCTCAGTGATTTTGGTAACATTTAAATGTTAATTGAAACCATGTTCAATCCAGGTATTTAAAAAAATATTGAAAAGTTTTTTAAATTGTCAATTTCCATAAAACCGGCGCTCTCATAAATTATCTATAAAAACAGGCATATTACATCACTTGGTTAGAATCATAGAGAAGCAGGCATACAATTACACAATTGACCGTGTTTTGCTACGATCATTGCTATTCGAATACTTTCAAAAATAATACTCCAAAAATTTGTTGCTAAAAATAATAGGAAGATACAGGGTAACAATACGGGAAACAAAAAGAACAACATTTTTTAATTTTTGAGTTACGATACACATATTATATTTATTTCACCGCTAAATACAACACGAAGCACTTACATAAAAGACTCGTTAAGTACACTTCCGTCCTATCACCATGCTTATTATTACATTTCTCATCGGTATTATACCAGAATTTAAATATATCCTGAAACGTCCCGAATAAATATCATGGAGAATAATTCTCATAACTGAAAGTAAAAAGACGGAAGATTCCCAGGGAAAATAAATTTATATCATTACCCCGTCTTCCCAAGAAAAATTATGACAATAATATAGTAATGTAACGATAAAGGTAACTGTGAAATATTTTCAATGCAACTAAAATTTACCTTTAATAAATCGGAATAACTAATTTCATTAAAGCAGATGACTTAATCAAATAACCCCGGCAGCAGAATAAAACGCTGGGTTGAAAAGCTCTTTCGGCTAAACCCATTTTTCACGTGTCTTTTATTTGCTGGCAGCGGCTTTCGCCACAACTCATTTAATATAAATGCAGCGTGTACATTAAATAATGTAATTATTTTACACGAAAACAATGGACGAAACATTTCGACCTACATCGTGTGTAACGGGAAAAAACATTCCGACATCCCTGCCGCGCACTAGAAGCGACGGATGTTATTTATTGTTTAATATTCCAAGCAAAGTGCAAAAATTAAATCCAAGGGCGCCTTTGTTAAAACAATTAATGGTGATTCGGATACACATCTCTCTCGTTTGTTTCTACAGAGCTCTCCTCTAGTGTATTATTCAATATTAGCCTCTTGAATTTGGGAAGGCTTATCTATCCTTTTCATCGAGTGAGAAATGATATATGAGTAATAGGTTTAGTACCTATTTATACACACACAAACATATATATATACATATATATATATATATATATATATATATATATATATATATATATATATATATATATATATATATAATATATATATATATATATATTTTATTTTTTTTTTTTATAAATGTACATATATATGAGTAATAGGTTTAGCACCTGTTATATACTTACTGCAATATGAAACATAAATTTATTTTGAGTCACCTTTGAAATTATTTCAACTCGGAGAACAGAAAACGGGAAATTATTACAGCTTTATAAAATAGTTGATAAAATGAATAAAGTTGATGGTCGAAAACTTAGTGCATTGCTTCCATGACACATTCGATGTCATTTTAAAATTTTAATGCTACGTAAACGGAAATTGGAAATGAAAAACTTGCTGGAACCTCCTGATAGTTTAGTTTCTTGTCAGTATTTTCATGAACTACATAGCATTGATGTTATTTTCAGTAATCGCTGTTGAGAAACATCGCTCATACAGATCATTTCTGGGATCATTTTGACCATGATTAAACTCGTTAGATCAGTTATAAAAATGGAACATCGTCATGAAGTGTCAATCAAAATCAGTCATAACTTTGTTTTTGATTAAGAAAAAAAATCATCGCATGGAAATTTTCTCATGTTAAATATATCTTGACACACAAAATTTTCAAATTGTACCACAATGGCTTACTAAAGAGTTCTATTTCCGAAATTGGAGTTAATTTTTTTATTACCATTAATAAATATGGTAAGTTCTAAGACCTTTTCAGTGCTACAATTCAGTGCTACAATCTCCTACATCCTCATTTATTGGCGCTTGTTGCTTATGTTTATTCTCTCTATTGTATTTCCTCCTAAATATCTACTTGTTTCACGACAACTTGTTCATCTCATTGGTATAAAGTGGTACGCTAGGCCAGAGTTTCATTGAAAAAGAGTAAAAAATAATGGTAAAATAAATATTTAGATAAAGCAAAGTAAAGTATGATAAAATATTAATATATACTAAGCATGCACGAGATGAACATTTTTATGTAGGGTTTTCCTATCAAAATATTTACAAATGTTAATGTTATAATTTTTACCATGTAAATATATTCCCTAATTTATCTTAATAAGCGTTAAAATAACGTGAATTTAAGCACATCCCTACAGTTAGCCGGTAAGCTTTAGTAATGTCGTTTTTTTCATAATTGTTACTTTTTCAAAGGGGAGGGAGGAGTGCGTAACTGTATGAAGCTAAAAGTGGAATAAATAGACGTGAAAAAATATTATTTAATTTTTTTAAAACATCACCACCTGATTCCCAATAAACGACGCATTTCTGCAGAATATCTCAAAATATAACCAGGGGCCATGCATAAACACGTAGTTTTGCGGATCCATGCATATTTCTGCCCCTTTTATATTCTTAAACTTTATGGTTAAAGTTCCACTTATGTATGTGTTGCAGTCGAGTGCTTTGTGAGTGTAGGTAGAACCTTAAAGATCATCTTCTTACTTTTTTCTATAGATTGCGGTACTTTTTCCGGATGATTAGTGTAGTAAATTATTTTGATCAGTACTGTCGAGGAGAGATAATTAATATATTATTTTCCAGTGGACTTATACTATACGTGAACAATTCAAAGTTCGACGTATAAAAAGTGAAGTGGCGGCGTCTTACATTACTAGCCATAACTGCCCATTAAAACTAAATGCTGTACACTGACATACAGGGATGACATTCTAACATTACTTGACTAGAGTAATGTAGTAAAAAGAAATAGGTTATAAAAGGTAGGTTATAAATAATGGTTATAAAAAATATATAATAGAATAAGGTTTGCGTGTACGTGAGATAGTGATTATTTTCAGTTAAATATTGGCTAAAATCACAAAGATGGGTTTACTCTGTTTACTTCTTGTTATAAAAATATTATATGATTGTAAATATTTATTTTTATGACAACCGAACGCTGATCTGAGAAGATATAGCGTATGCTTACGTGGTAATGCGTACGGCGATCCATTGACCGGACACGCGTATGGTGCTTTGATTGGGCCAAGTGATGCCCAAAATAGGCCATGATGATAGAGGGATATACTCTAAACAGTAATTGTTGTTTATTGGTTTTAATTTAAAATGTAGTTGGTACCTGACTATTAGATATATTTTAATTTGATTATAAATCATAACTTTTGTTAAATAGTTTGTAATTATCTTCTTTATTGAAGCCACAGAGATGTCTCCGGTAATTTATGATCACAAGATGATCACAACGGCTGGTGAAATCACAGATAATTAATTGTATGTTGCATTGTACAAACAACGAAAGATATATTACCGAGAGTTGCTCGATGGTTATCACATCTTCAGGATTGTAATTTTGAAGTCATGCATTGGTATAGTATGCAAGTTTAACGTGTCGACTATTTGAGTTAAATCCTGTTGAAAATATTGAGTGTCCAGCGGTGAATAGTCCCAGAAAGTAGATCACTTTCGATGCTCTGAAGTGACTAGTTGAGTTGATTGTTTCAGATTGAGGCTAGTATCATTGCAGATGACGTGATGGAGCCGACTGGCAGTTGCTCAGGATAATGGTCGTGAACAGTCGAGTGGCTAAGCAGCTAATGAACAACCAGGTCTCGTCCGACTGACTCCGCTATTGACTCAGGATGGCCGAACGTGTCACCGACCGATGGCGATAAGGGGTCGGGCAGCCCCGGCTGATGAAGAGAGTATCTGAACAATTTTGACCCAGGTAGTTGAGTACATTACTCAGGTCAAGTAATGTATAGACTTCTTCCTGCGGCAAGGGTTGGGTTATGGTACCCATTAATTCAAAGAATACCGTCCATTACTCTGATCGAGTAATGTATGGACTTATTCCTATGACAAAGATTGGACCATGACCTGGTCCGTTGAGTCAAGGACTTGATCTACACTACTTGACCAAAGCAATGTACTATGCAGTACATTACTTTGGTCAAGTAGTGTATGGGCTTATTCCTGTGGCGAGGATATGACCAAAGGATCGCGAAGCTAGATAAATTAGGAACTAAGTTTATGTATGGAATACCTATAGCGTGAGTTCCACTCGTACATATTAAATATTTTTATTTTGCTTTATTCAAATGTTTATTTTATCATTATTTAATTATTTTTCAATAAAACCCTTGTTGTTGCAAAGCAAGTAAATATTTAGGATAAAAAACAATAAAGATAATAAACATAAGCAATAAATTAATATAAATGTGAATATAATAAATTGTAGCACTGAAAAGGTTTTAGAACTTACCATATTTATTGATGATAATAAAAAATTTAATTAAGATTTCGGAAATCGAACTCATTAGTAACTCATTGCGATAAAATTTGCAAAGTTTGTGTCTCAAGATAAATTACCAGGAGAAAATGTCATGCGATGTTTTTTTTAACGATTTCGTTGCGTTCCCGATGAAAAATACAGTTATATGAGTTTAATTGTGGTCGAAATGATCCCAGTAATGATCTGCTTGAGGGACGTTTCTCAACAGCGGTTACTGAAAATAACATCAATACTATGCAGTTCATGAAAAGTCTGACAAAAGAGAAAACTGTCAGGAGATTCCGGCAAGTTTAGGCATTACTATTTTTCATTCCCAGGTTCCGCTCATGTAACATTAAATTTTATAGTGACTTCGAATGTGTCATGTACACAATGCACTTATTTCTCGACTGTCTACTTTATTAAGCAGATTTAATTTGTAGTCATTCCAATTTTTCATTAGAACTTTTCATTATCATTAGTTTAACTAATTTGCATCAACAATTTTAAGAGATGTAGACAATTACAAAACTCTATTTTATTGCGTGCCTCGATACGCATTTGGCCAGTCTTTTCAGTTTAAGCCGGGTAACATATATATAGTTGCAGCGGATAAAATAACATACGGTAACTGAGACTTGAAAACTGCATTATATTTTGTATTATTTCTGACGCCGTTATTACTTAAACACTTATATTGTTTAATAAAAAAAGTAAAAGTAACGTAGTTTGAAGGGATTTTCATTTCTTGATTTGTCCTGTATTCAAATGAATATCTTACTAGAATTTATTTGCATAGTTGATGATTTCAACTATTTTTGATGATTTTTCTTCGGAATGTTTCAGAATATTATTGCAATTCTGGCATAACACGATTGAGAAATATAGCAATAATCATGGTGATAGGAAGAAAGGGGTACTTAAAATGTTAAATCCCGGATATAAATCATTGAGAATAATCCTCATAACCTAAAAGCAATATGGAGAAATAAAAGTTTTTTTCCCAGTGGAATAATTTCATACCTCCGTTAACTTACCCCATCTTCTCGTGAAAAGTGATGACAATAACATAACTATGTAACGATAAGGGCACTTGTGAAATTGTTTAACACAACTGGAAGCTACGCTACCGAACTCCTATGATAATGTTTGATCTCATCACTTTATCTTAAATTTCCAGTTGGATCAATTTGCAATTTAAAGTCTGTAAAGTTATACTTACGTAAGATAAAAAACGATCCAATGAAATATAATTCTTAGCAATAGAGCTAGTTACAAAGTTTCTCATAAGTAAGAAGCAACCAAAAATTCTATATCATCTACATTATTATATTTTGACACCAGGTCACAGTAGGAACTTTTTGAGTAAGGAACTCAAAAAGTTCCTACTATCGCTAGTCAGTGCCCTCCAAACGAAAAATAAAATTACGATTTAACTCATACTAACGAACTAAGACGCCAGCAAAGAGCGCAGTTTGAAGTTTATCCAGCGCTGTCCGCCTTAGAACTGATTTTCCGAAGACCGCGACGCTCGACGTCGGAAGGGTGCCACCATCTCCTTTATGCGAGTACCATTTTCAGCGCCTCTCGTATAAAAGCGCAGGCTCCAGGTGGCGCCGTTCGTTCCACGCTATTGTCGTATCCTATTTATCGTTTTCTATAGAAATAATGTAGACAGAAATTCGGAACGGGTGTATAGTTGATATATATTTATTTGTGTATTGATTAAAATATATTTCTCAATTTATTTATTTATAAATTTATGTATTTTAAAGTATCTAATTGATACATATGGTTGACTTATTACTACAAGAGCAATCTCTTAAGCGAACCAGAACACCAGTCCAGCCCCGCTCGACGAGCGGCCGGGAATTGAACCCGGGTTCCCGCGGTGATCAATCAACCCAATAATTACGGTGACGACGTTAATGTCGGTGACGACGAAAATTTATTCATTTTAGTTATGATAAAAAAAACTTGAATTTATCACAAATTAAAATAATAACACGTATTTAAGATACATGCAGAATGGAAAGCATTTCAACAACAGGAGGTACAAAATCATTCAACTTACTTTTTATTCCCAACTAAATGAAACTCGTGATATTACATATACTTTATTTAAATTTTTACCCCCACCTAGGCTCCGTTGTATGACAACATCTTCAGGTGGGCAATTTGAAGAGAAATTTTGACCATGAAGTATTGAGATAACTTGAAAATGTTTGTGCAAAATATAAGACACATATTTCACCCCAGTTTTTAAGTGCGCCTCGGAAATTAAACCAAATTATTTTCCTAATTTCATACGATTTTTTTACGAATTTAGGATTTTTCTCCTCAAATTGCCCACCTGCAAATATTGTCATACAACGAAACTTAGATCGTGGTTATTATTTAAATAAAGTGTATACTCGTACAATACTACATCACGTAGTTTAATTTAGTTGTGAATAAAAATTAAGTGATAATGAATTTCTACAAAATAAACGATACATATATTCAAAATCCTTCAATTTGAAAATAAATTCATAAAAATAACATGTTTGATGCTAATAGACAAGAAATAAAAAAAACAGTACCGTTTTATTTATTGTCAATTCTTACAGATTAAATTATTTAGCTGCCAATTTCGTGCGAACAAAAGACGATGAAACCTATAAAACGCACCGGAAATTGTTGTGATGCATCATCGTTTCGCAAAATGAAACAAAGTATATTTTTTCAAAATAATTTTTCCCTACTTTCGTCCAATCAACTCTATTAAATCAGATACAACACAAACACACTCATCTCTCCCGACAATATCTATCCACAGGACGATTAGAGCACTATTCAAGCACATCGGACAATTGCTGAAATGGAGTATTTGCAATATCGTCTGCAAAGTCTGGCTGCTCAGCAGATACACCTGTACGTTCAAGTCTTCGTAATTTGTTCTTTTATTATTCATTGTCTTTTCATTATTTGTTAGTTGTCTTTATTCGAGCTGAATTGTCGATCCATTTATTCTTATTTCGCTCATTTTATTACCCTCGTGGATACTTATAATTTTTTCACAAAACTTAATTAATGGCATTGTATTTATAAGAATCACACAGTTTATTTATTTCAAATTACAACTTTTTTGAAAGGAACAACTAATTTTTTTAAAAACATGTGATATTTACACAATCAGAAAAGCTAAATGACGACAACTCGTGGATGCCACCAGCAAATAAAAAACTAAAATATATGTTATATTTAATGTAAAAAAGATCAGTTATTTAAATACACACTTCATTGGAAGAGATATCATAAAAAAATCTCCGCACAATTGATTGTAGTTTCACATTGTGCGTAGTGGCAATTTCTTTTTTAAAATTTTTCTTAAATTTGCCACGGGAAAAGTAAAGGATAATAGCTTTAAATATTCTTTTTATGGTGTGTTTGGACCATATTAAGTATTTCGATATCATGGAAAAAAATAGTGTAATAATAGCAAAATAATTTGGTTTAAGTTTCATAAGGCACTTAAAAACTAGATGGAAATATATGTCCTAAATTTTGCGTAAATATTGTCAAGTTATTTCAACATTCCATGTTTAAAATTTAACTAATTACATAACTTAAAATAAATTAAAAACCTTATTACAGAACCTTCAACTTAACTCGCTTTGGCTGTTTTTTTTATTTTTCCTGTGAAACAGGGTTCTCTGTATAGGGACATGCGACGCCTAAAAGCAGATGGATGTACGTACTTTACTAATCTGTTTTCCGTTTTAGATGAAATCTTGCAAATGCTTCGAAAGTGGAATTCGATAAATATATATTCAAAATGTTGAGATTTCATTTATACGAACATCTCGGAGACGAAAATTCTCAGATAAAATGACAGCAATCAAATATTACGTGAAAGTTAATAGAAACACACAAAATCTTTGGCACTAATCGATAAATGGCACTAATCACTAATTATAATATTAATGACTTATATTGCAGGTTTTTAGTGTTCCGTGGAAAACTTACTAAAACGCAAAATTAATGGAATTAATTTGATTCCGTCTACGCATTTGTCACAAGTGATTTACTTCGAAATTATTCAAAGTAAAAATTTTAAATTTAGCAAAGAGATTGGTATGATTGCTCAATTATAGACGTGATGCATAAAAGGTTCAATTTTGATTCGGGGGTTAATTTTAGGGGTTCAATTGGGAAGTAAGAAACATTTCTTTCAAGGTTATGGTGTAGAGTGTCAAAAAAAACTTCTTGAAGCCCACGTACAACAATATAACTGTCTCTCTCCCATATTACTAAAAGAATCTCTTAAAAAATCATGAACATTGAGAACATCTGTACCTTGATGTTTGATGACCAAAATGGTGGAAATTAAAAAATTGTAGCGCTATTAATTATAGTAAACAATTTGGTTATGACACACCATTTACTGACTATTGACATGTGTTTATTTCCTCATAAATGCTGAATAATTGGTTTCAGAGAAAAACTTTTTCAACAAAAATAATTCTGACGATGTGAAGAACCACTTTCGTCCTCATACGTTTTTCAAAATTCTTAATTTGGCTCAATCGAAACGCTCCCCACTCATCTCCGCATAAACGTGATGTGATATGGTATTGGTGTGGTCGGCAAATGGTAAGGTAGTAAATACTCATCTTTTAAGCACATAATTGAATTTCATTACTATTAATATCTAAGCAGTAACCCGATGACGCTAAACACGATTGTTCAAATTTAGCTTGCACGTAACCTACTTTTTCTTTTATAAATTTTCATTCAAATTTAGTGATGAATTGATCAAAAAAAGTCAAATAAGTTTTTAAATATTAAACATCAAAATGAACAACTCAATACAATATCATCACCCATACTTAATATCTTCTAGACATAATATAATTAGACAACATTGATACCGCAGTGCACTTAAATTATTTGCCCGGGTTTTCTTTTGTGATGTGAGACACATCTGAGTGAGATGTGTCTCATATCACAAAAGAAAACAAAAAATGGGAGATATGTATAATTAGTTGATACCCTTGTTCCAATCATGAGATATCCTTGCTATTCTATAAATATATTACTGAGAATAATATCCATTTAATTTTGTTACATACACCGGAATATTTGCATTGTATATTTTGCACCTAATAGAATAACATCAATTCATTACCCTCACTAAAATACTTGTATATTGTATAACTTTCAAAAATATAAAAAAAAACTACACCACTCCGCTACCATAAACTCACTACCCACGCAAATCCCACTTCCGCTATTGTTTTATATAATATTTAAATGCCGTTGGGAGTTTCTTCGAGTCAATATTTGCTAATTGCCCACCTAAAGATATTATTATACAACGAAACCTAGGTCGTGGGTAAATAATTTAAACAAAGTAGAAATAATACTACATTGCCTAGCTTCATTTAGTAGTAATTATTAAACATCGTAAGTATTCTAATAAGTGCCGTATATTAAATTTTATATTTTGAAATTAATTTTACCAATCTTTTTCATCCTTAGAAATCTATAAGAAATATGTAAAAATACTTGCTTTGATCTAGCATAATTGATTTCTTTCTGACAGACACCTTTTCAAATTAATTGCCCAAATACTCACTCGAAGACTAGTTATATACATATATAACAAGACAAATATGCCAACTCCATATTTGAGGGTCGCTTAAAAGCTAGATTCTACTCTTGGAATTTCCAAATGAACTACATTGTTAATTTAAATCTAATCAGTCAAAGGAAATTGAAGAAAACTTCCTGTGGCCAACTTCTTGGCGCTCGACAGCCTCCGCGGCACTCCATCAGATCTTGAGCTGCATACTCGCTCTTCAAATTAGTCTTACTTTAAATGTAACTTCGCCCAATTTACATGCCCGTTGCACTTGCAACGGAACAAAATTTTCAGCAAGGTTTACTTCTAAAACTTTTACTTTTTAAAACTGACTTACTTTCGAATTGTTTTTTGCGAATTCAGTTTAATAAGCCCTCAACTTTTATTTGGCTCATTTCGGAAATCAGTTTTAACCCCTGTTTAAAAAATGATCATACATTATATCTGTAGTTTGTTTCTCTAATTATTACTTTATAAGTTATTTTATAGCTCTCTAACGAGTCAATTGATATCGGTATATTTTTTTATAATAATAAATAATATATTTAAAATATGTTTTATGTACAGATTTGGTTGCTATTTTGAATTTTTTAAATTAAAACTGAAAATATGTGGACACTTTTAGTAGCTTGAGATTATTTTGTTTTAATTCTTCGCTTCTCATTAATAATTTTTTAATTTAAATATGAACCATTCATAGAAATATTAAAACCTAACCAATAAAGAAGACAAAACTGCGCCGTAATCTTCAAAAAGTTAACACCTCAGCTTTAAATTTACAGTCATCTTATGTACGAGTATATAATATTTTTAATATGATTCCATCGACAAACTACAGGCTTTTATAGTCTACTTCAAAGACCCATGCTTTGAAGTAGAAAGTAATAATCTTAAAATATAGAGTATACAGCGCATACGCACAAATCATTGCGCGGTCGCGGTGAAGCCAAAAATCGGTGGAGGGGGCCCCGCGCTCCGCCTACTAGCGCCCTCCCCCAACGCGCACAGTGTTACCAACAGAATAAATTTACCCACGGACTTCAGGAAATCGACGCATATAAATATATTTGCTTGCAGCATTGCATTTCAGATTTGCATCAATTTATATGGTCGTGGCTTGGCTTATATGAAGTATTATTAAGGCCGCCGTGTTAAATTTCTAAAATGTTTATTCTGACCACAACCATTTTATTCATCACTTAATACTTTTAATACAAAAAGAAAACAATTATCTTAGTGTCTTAAAGTAAAAAAAAATGTGAATAAGCCCATAATAAATGTTTGAAAATATTCGATCTCATACTAAAGAAATGCAAAATAGGACGAAACATTTATTTATATTAATTAGCATTCAATGTCGTGATAAAATTTCTTCATATTTTAAACAATATCGGTTCGCATTTTGAATAAATTGAAGAAGACGGCGGAAATGAATGAATATAACATGTGTTTTTTGTAATCCTACATATAGTGATGATATACGCAATACGTAAAATATTCTAAAATTTAATACGATAACGGGAATTCAATCGTTACACTAAATTCTCCAACGACATTTTCCATATCCCAATTTTTTTAACAATAAAATTTTACATTTTTCAATATTGAGCAATTAAGATGTTTTAATTTGGGTAAACAATTTTTTAAGAGGTGACAACACCAATAAAAATGGCGCGCTTCTGTTGATAACAATCCACTTCGATATTTTAAAATTGCATAGTTAATTGAAAATTAAATTAAGTAATAGTTTTTACGTATGAAAAGTAATCCCCATTTGTTTCTTTCCAGTGATATTTTTCCAGGTGGGAATAACACAAGCCGGCATTTTAAGCTATATTGTCACGTAGAAAGCACCATAACCTTTCATAGCTGTGTCTTAAATTGTACTGACAGCCGTGTTTTGAAACTACGTATTTTATGCGATTTTTGGACACACTTTTGCGCATGTTCTCGTCTTCTAGAGTACTCTTTATTCTATGGTTATAATACTAGCTCGTAAGTTTTTAATTTTTATTTCTTTTTGCATTTTATAAATTTCAATATAATTTTAATTTTTTGGTGAAAAAGAGAACCCTTATATTATTGTCACGTCTTTTTATCCGTCCGTATGTCACAGCATCGTAACTATTTAAATTTAAGTCCGATTGTGATAAACTTGAACAAGAATACGTAAATTTATTTCCATAATACACAAAAATATAAATAAATTACAAATTTAGTTTCTATTTATGGACGTAATCATGCTTGGAGAAAAATGTTTCTCGCGGACTTCATTATATACGATGTCATAAAAACTGTTTTAACGTTGTATCGAAAATGCCACATGAGTTTCTATATTACGGTATCGTCTTCGTAGATTTTAATATCCGAAATGTCTAAAAGTGTGCGCTTCCCCCTCTTCCCATATCACCTTTTAACTATATGTGTATGTATGTGTGTGTGTGTGTGTGTGTGTGTGTATTTGAAAAATCTGAAAAGAAATCACCATGGGGGCATTTAGTAAACACTTCGAAAGAAAATTGTTTTGGTTAAGTTGCATTAAGAAATTAAAGAAGCATAGGCAATCAAGTTATTTTCCTCAGGTTTGGAAAATATTTAGTACACAATATATTTTTACATATCGGAAAATATTGTTACACACATTATTACAATTTTAAAAAGTACTAAAAAACTTAATTGTTAAACTTTCCATAAGTACCTTAATGGAAACAGAACTTCCCTAGTACTCATATTTTTCAATAACTTGGTTTTTTTTTATTAATTTCATTTTCTTAAATAATGGCCAACAAAGATCTGCAAAAACCGTTTCTCATAAATTATTATTTTGCGCATTCTTTAGATGTGAATTTTTTTTTTCTGGATTCCAGTATCATAATAAATAATAATTTTCGGCACTTGTAAGATAAATAGACATATTTGTCAATTATCCATAAAAGACTGAATATCCCATTAGTGTTCAGCTTAGTGTACTGAATGTGTACAAAGATTAAACTATGCAATGTAGGTTATTAAATTTAATATTATATAATACGTAATGATCACTGAATACATATTCGATATAATCTGGTTATAACAATGTAGATATTTAATATGTTATAAGGATTGATATATAAATGTAAATTGGTATTTAAACTAGTTGATATTGGATGAGAAGTTATTACAAACGATATATCGAATTACACATACAATTGTTAGATAAAGCATTAGTTAATTTGTAAGCAGTAAAACTGCAAATCGCCTTTCTCTGTCGGTAAAAGTGACTGTAGTATTGTTTGTAGGGATTAATACTTTGAATTACCTATTAGCCATTTATTAGCCATTATCCAAAATTTTTTTGCGTAATATTATTGTAAAAACTTTTTCTTTTAAATAAAGAAAAATATATGATTTGTAACCCAAGCGAACGCTATTAGTGCGTGTCACTTTAGAATTAACTTACACACTTTATTCTTATTTCTCGCGAAGTATGAAATTACAAGTAACTTATCGTCACAAAAGATTTCCATAGTAAACCAAAATTTATTACATCATCTCAAGCAGCCGGTTTGCAGGGAGAAAACAAGCTATCATTCCATATCTGATAGCTATATTCAGAATGAAACAAATCTGTATGTTTATTCTTCTATTGGCGCATCACACATACAAATATATATATATATATATATATATATATATATATATATATATATACATGTATACACACACGTATATAAACAAACAATATCGCTGTGTTATTATAACGAAATATACGAACTTCAATAACTTTCCCTATTTTATTAGTTTATTATCGTGAATGTGCAAAACGGTATAGTGTATTTCGTAATTCTCCGTAATTCGTCCAATTCACCTCTTAATGAAAACAAAAGTAATTGTGAACCATCAGATGCCATAATTATTGGCAGATGCAATAATTATTTGTAGTTAATTATATATTAATTTTTCACAACGTAAAATCTACATCTTTTACAGGCTAGCAGATTTTCCACGGGCAAAAACAAAACTAATTATAAAAATGTATTACTCTACATAGAATGAGAAATCGTTAACTTTTGGATTGTTCCCTTTACCTCCCATTATGCCACCGTTCAAGATTTAGGTCAACCGGAATTACCCTATGGCTTTTGCTGATCAGTGAACAAATTTATTGTATGAAAAAAGAAAAAGGACTTGTTTTTTGTTGCGTGAACAAAAAACTTGACATTTGTATTGTAATAGCCTTACATAAGCAACCTCAAGTACGTTTTTGAGAAAAAATACTATGGTATACGAACGGACGGACAGTCAAGTTCCGTTTTTTTTCATTTTGAAGGGCGAAATTCTAACAACGTACTTAAAATTAACAAATTTTGAGTCGTGATGATTTTAAAAAACAAAATATATTTTAAACATTCTTTTATTTTGAAGAAACGTCCGTCAAATGTCAAGTCTGTTATCTCACTACGCAATTATTCTTGATTATTTAAATTTTTATATGAGTTCGTGTGTATATTTGCATATTCAGTATTTGGTATTACTAAGAATAAAATTAATTAGAATAAAAAAAATTAGCAAGCAGTTTTCTGCAAAAATGTAAGTTTGCATTTTGGCAGTAAACTGTAAAAATGCGAACTGAATTTTTGCAGAAAAATGCGTTAATTTGTATAGTAAAATTTAAATTTTCCTTTGATACTTTTATGGACTTAGAACAGTCTCAATTATTGTCATTTCTTTAGTTAAATTAGTAATTTCATTAAGGCTGATTGCAGGGAGAAAACAAGCTATATTGACCTGAAATTTGTTGTGATTTTAATCCTTGTTCGAAATTAGGTCCATACCCCTCAATACATTGCTCAAATTTGCACATTTTGTTAAATCATTAAGAACGTTCATTTTCGTGTTTACATTTAAATATATATATATATATATATATATATATATATATATATATATATATATATATATTTATATTTATATGTATATATATATATATATATATATATATATATATTGTTTAAGTTGCGATAGCGTGGTTTCACTATACAGTTTAATATTTGAGTTTATTTTATTAAACTCAAAAAAAAAGAAAAACTCAAAAGTAAAAAAACTCTGTGTACACTATATCCGAAAAATTTAATGTGTAATGGTAAAAATGTTTGTGATAATTATTAAAAAAATTAACTAACAGGAAAATTTTAGACATTTTTTTACATGACAAATTTCTATATCTAGACTATGTAGTCTTTCCTGGATAGCAGTGCTAATGGTTCTTAAAATATAAACTTGCTTTATAAATAAATTGCAGACCGACTTATCATTCACACTTATTTTCGACAGCGCATAGATTTTAGCTATGGATGACTGTAAGAAATTGTTCTCGTAGCAATAAATCCGCCATATACATCAATTAGATAAATTCAAGTAGATAAATAAATAAATAGATTTTAAAGTTCTGCCAGAATTATTATGGGTCATAACTTAGATCTATGTTTTGCTACAATTATAGCATATATTACAGTTTTTTTAGTAAGAGATGCGTCGTCCAGTGTCATATGGTCTTTTCAGGAGGGAATTGAATGTTAAGTAAAAGGAACGAAAATAGAATTACCCTCGTGGAAGTTATATTCGAGTTAGTGACTACGGTAGGAAATTAGTCGCCTTTCTCTATTTCATGTCCTACAAACGAATGTACTCGTCAGATGATTGAAGTTCTGAATGTTCGGTTGGAGAGAGAGTGAAGTAACGAAATATATAAATGTAGGGATTTTGAAAATTATTGAATTATAATATTTATCAGCAGACGCGAAACAAAAATTGGTAGGGGTAATGATGCTGCCGCAGGTTGATTACAGGGATATGGTATACAAAAAAAAATTATATAGAATATTTATTGTATACCACATATAACTATAAATATTTTACAGCAGATCTTCTCTCAAAACGCACGAAGTACTTAACTTTATATTAAATAGTACAACAAGTACTACAACAAAATAACTAGTAACAGTCGAGAAATACATCTTTTATGTGTTTCGTAAAATTTAATTTACACAAAAGTAAGAAAGGCTACCTATACTCATCTGCAAGTTGATCATGTTTGAACTGTTTGCTCACAACTCGCAGCAGACAGCCTATGCCACAGCATAGGCTGTCTGCTTTATTATATTTACAGTACATTGTTTTAGAGACCATTTGTGTACGCAGCCACACTCTGCTGGAGAATTATGTTGGCCAATAGACGACAGGCTCAAACGTTTATGGACGTACATGGTGCAGCCGTGTCCTGTTCTTCCAACTTTTTTCCGTGACTAGTTACATTTGAGACTCAAACTAATAATTTGCAAATTTGGTGTAATTTATTTATTTTCGAGATAGAAGCAATATCCTTATTAATATAGCTCACGCGTATCTGTCTTTTATTGTTCATCCAAATGATGCACATAAAGCGTAATTGGGTAACAAATAGTTCTCTATTATTTGTAAACAAATATTTTTTGAATATACGTTATTAGTTTTTCATTAGATTATCTCACGTATCTAATATTATTTAAATATATATACCGTATCGTATTTTCATATTTAATGCTTGATATTTCAAACGACTTCACAAAATATTTATTGTGTTTGTAAAATGTGATGTGCATTAAAAACCAGTGATGTAGTGATGTATTTAAATACACGACTACATACATAGCTCTTCCAATTTTGATATGAAGTATATTGAATTTATTTTGATATAAAAGGATGGTAACACAAGGGTTTATTGTTTTATTTATGTATTTAATGCACGTTAAAAAAATTTAAAAGGGTCTCACTTCAAAACACTATTATCTTCTAATGACTTTTTAAAATAATTTTTTGAAAGTGTTTTATGTTTCTATACGGGTTTAACTTGAATTTTTGAACAGTTTTTATGATCGACAATTATATAGGTAGTGCAAAACATAACGTCCAAATTAATTCGATGATTAATTTACTTTTCTAAAGGTTTTTTGTTGAACGCTAAATGATTGAGGACCAAACAAGGACCTTTCTTTTAGGGTTAGAACTATTCCTTTATAAATTATATATAAATGTATATATATATATATATATATATATATATATATATATACGGGTTTAACTTGAATTTTTGAACAGTTTTTATGATCGACAAAAACTGTTCAAAAATTCAAGTTTTATCTTTCTATACGGGTTTAACTTGAATTTTTGAACAGTTTAACTTGAATTTTTGAAAATTTTGACTTGAATTTTTGAACATTTTTATGTTTCTATACGGGTTTAATTTGAATTTTTGAACAGTTTTTATGATCGACAATTATATAGGTAGTGCAAAACATGACGTCCAAATTAATTCGATTATTAATTTACTTTTCTAAAGGTTTTTTGTTGAACGCTAAATGATTGAGGACCAAACAAGGACCTTTCTTTTAGGGTTAGAACTATTCCTTTATAAATTATATATAAATGTATATATATATATATATATATACGGGTTTAACTTGAATTTTTGAACAGTTTTTATGATCGACAAAAACTGTTCAAAAATTCAAGTTTTATGTTTCTATACGGGTTTAACTTGAATTTTTGAACAGTTTAACTTGAATTTTTGAACATTTTAACTTGAATTTTTGAACATTTAACTTGAATTTTTGAATATTTTTATGTTTCTGGTTTAACTTGAATTTTTGAACATTTTTATGTTTTTATACGGGTTTAACTTGAATTTTTGAACAGTTTTTATGATCGACAATTATATAGGTAGTGCAAAACATGACGTCCAAATTAATTCGATGATTAATTTACTTTTCTAAAGGTTTTTTGTTGAACGCTAAATGATTGAGGACCAAACAAGGACCTTTCTTTTAGGGTTAGAACTATTCCTTTATAAATTATATATAAATGTATATATATATATATATATATATATATATATATATATATATATATATATATATATATATATAGGATTGTAACAGTTATATAGGTACGCATATAAAGATTCATTATATCTTACAAGATATCGTTCAACACATAATTTTAAATATAACATAAAAACATTTTATTTTTAGATCGCCTGTCACAACTTTTCACGCTGTCAGTAAAAAAGAAAGAAAAAAGCAAAAAGAAGTGCTAATAAATGTAAATGAAAGAATTTATAATTACATTGAATTGGAAGCTCTATATTACAATATTGCTGAAATATTTAAAGTTTTCCAAGCAATATTTCGGTTTAGCGTTTCATAATTGGTTTTACAAGTGTTTCATATAATAAATTTAACCAGAAATCTCAACTCTTTCTACATAATTTCTTGAAAATAATAATCGTTTTATTGTTTTATTTGACTTGTAATTTCGACAATAGAATTATGCTTTTCGAAACAAGGATCGAACCTATATTTGGACATTGTCAATAAACATTTTTATTACCCGAATTAAAGGAATGATATTTCAAAAGCTACATAATGGTATTTTTTTTTTTAATTCTGTATGTTATCTATAACAAATCACCAAATGTCTAATTACAATCACAATTCAAATACTTAAAATAAAATGATCAGACCAGAGCAAAACATTATTAATCAGAAAAATTGATTTATAGATTGTAGTTAAATTTATACAACAATAGTCGAGAGCAACAACGGTTGAAAGCAAGTCTAGCTTTGCAAACAAGAGTATCGCTTCCTAAAATGAAATTAGTGAAAGTTTAGTTGGGATAAGAACCGGTAAGTCCTGAAATATGATTGATTTTATAAGAATCCTCATAAGAAGACAATAAAAGTTGTTTTAAGTTTGTTGCTAATAAGATAAACAGTATAATTTGTCTTTATGTGGTCAAGTTGTAAAACTTCTGTAATCTTTAAGTACAATTCATAATACGATCGTGGAACATAAATCGACTATCCATGAGGATTTCAAGACTTCCTTCATAGTAACATTATGAGCATGAACTATATAATAAACAATTACGGTCAATGAGTGATGGGGTCTGGAACATACCATTATTGCACTGTTGTAATAAAGTCTTTTGCTCAGACTCCATTGATGGACAGAATCGGCTCAATCTGAAACGAGTCGCACTTGGAAACGTAACTGCTCATTCTGAAAGAATCTCGTATGGCAAATAATGCAAAATTCTCACGATTTTATAGAAACTAACTATATTATGCTTTATATGGAGTAATTTGGTTTTGAAGCATTTTTATTTTATGAAGGGTTTTAAAATAACTATAGAAATTCTTTTTGTCCATGTTATTAAATTTTATATTTCAGTTGTCGTTTTTTATACCCCATTCATTTCCCTGAATTGTTTTACAGAGCAAAATTGAATTGGATTTGATTAGGTTGGTGACTTATAAACTCGCCATCTCTGTACACAAACTTTTCAACTTTTTATATGTAGCCAATAAAATGAATCGTTAATTATATAAGCACCGTCGGTATCTAACACTTACCGCCAATATGTAGGTAAAGCTAAAGTTCCGTCCTTATAGAAATCTTTGGGCCTTTGACTGAAAAACCGGTGAAGTTCGATTTTTATGTGACTTTCGTCTTTAAATTTTCTATTGCGTGAATTATTAGAGAAAGAGAGAGAGAGAGAGTGAAAAAAAATGGTAATTAGATGCAAAGCTTTGGACAGTACGGTGGGTGAAGTATCATACTCCATCAGAGTGCGAGCAGTTTACTTTTGCTACGTGAGGTCGAGCAATATCATGTAAACAATAAACTTTGCTTTGAATTGGAGGAAGTTTAGCAATGACTTTGCTTAATTGTTCTCAATTAATCTTAGTTGTAATTGTACTGTTAGCTTGAATGAGTACCATGCACTCAAAGTATCTTCTGTCCAATATTATATTTTGGTCTAGGTACACCCTTTTTCCAGCTCCTAGCTCCTGACGTTTACGCTAAAAATGAACATAAGCCACCCATTTTTCATCGCCTGTAACCAGATATTGTAGCATCTCGTTTCTCATTCTCGTATGATTGGAACTCAGTAATCCCAAGCACACATTAGTTCTCCTCTAAAGTTGAAGGGGAATATTTCCGCGAAACGGAATATATGCGAAACGGAATATTTCCACTTCTTTCTCAAAGCATGAAGTTGTTTTTCCATTGTAGTATAAGAGTATGAAAACAGCTCTGCCAAACAAGGCGAATTTAATCTGGGATCTGTTTCAACAAGGCTTTTCTATTTTTTTAAGTTAATTGTAGGAGATCAATTTGGATAAAGTTTATCGGACAGGTCAAAATTAACTTCTTGAATATTTGGAACCAGTACTTGCCTGTGTCGCAAGACGGCATACCACCACCCATCGTTATGTGTATATTGCGTGATGCTTCGCTGGTTTTTCGTTTTAAACGACATTCATGAAGAAAGAGTCCTCTAAGTTCACTTCGAAGTTCCATTTTACTTCCATCTCTCTTTATGAGTATACTTATACAAATATTCATTCTGGAGAAAATCAAAAGAATTTTATATTTCAGGATGTGACTTGCTCTCTATCAAGTACCTCGTTAAACATTAAATAATCATATAATCATTAATAAATATAACCTTTTTTATTGGAATTCGTTTCATTTTATACTGTCCTATATTTCATTTGGATTAGAAGTCAAACTAATTTAGTCCCCGAAATCAGACACCAACTTTTCGGGGTGATCTCCCATTCTATGCATCTTCGATTTGATCACGATTGCCATTTTGAAACTCTTTCAGTTTGATCCCAAGTGCAATTTTGAAATTTTCTTCTGTTCTTTTGGTAATGCGACTGTTAGATTTTTAGATATTTTAAAATCTACTTTAACATCTCGATAATTTAGTAGTTATTTCTTGAATTTGAATTGTATTGCATAAATAAATATTCAGTTATAAAATAAAATAATACAGTGAGTCTCTATTATCACAATTTATGGTTCATAATAATATTATTAAATTTAAGAATCAGTTAAAATGTAGTGGCACGGAAAAGTGTTTCATATATGTATTGACACATCTATACTATTACTTCAATACGTGAGACCCATTTTAGATACTTAATTGCTTACAATGAGTCAAATACAAAGTTGACTTATAATAAATTTAAAAACGCTTACATTATGAAAACATTCGAAGACAACAAGAAATGGACTACCGGTAATTGCTGTATGTAGAATATTTCTGTAAATTAAATTCGTATATGAACGCAGTTTGATCTCGGTTTGTGGAATTAATAAAAATGTCGATAAATTGTGAAACTTACATGACATTATAGAGTAGCATCATATGAGTAGCATCTCACACACACACACACGTGAGTAAGAAACTAGGTTTATGAATCCGTTTCGCCGTTTAGCATTCTGGGCAATATATTCACCATTTTTCATGAAAGAGTCGCTATTTTATCAAGAGGTATGAAGTAGATATAGAATCCAATACTGACAAACAATACTGACTTACTTTTATATTTTCAATACGCCAGAAGTTAAAAGCGATTTAAATCTGATTTTCTATTGCTTCACCACATCATTCGTTGCAAATCGACAACAGCAGGGTGCCTTCCTCGTTACGCTTGAAGCTGGTATCTTTTTTGGCTATATTTATTTTTTTCTGTTTGCAATACATTTGTTCATTTTTTATCTGTCTATAAATCGCGGAGTTAAGTTTTCGATTCACTGTATGATATTGATTGCATTTAGTCAAGATCAGATCGAGAGGTTCCTAGCTAGGTTCACGTTAATATATTTGCAGTTCATTTTCTGAAACTAAGTCTTAATTAAATAAAGATTAATAATGTAATATTGTGTTGCTAAATTCAGCTAGTGTATTTATTACAACAAATAAAATTTAAATTACTTTTACTGTTTTATTTATTAGTGACGTATTGTTTACCTGACTTAAATTCGTGTTCATTTTGCATCATTAAAAATAAGGGTACCACCTTATTTGTGGAATATAACGTTTTCTTTGTCATAATTTACTGTTCACCAATTTTTAGACGAATTTTAATCTTTAAATTGTTTTTTTAATATAGTTATTGGAATAAAATTATTATGACCTATCTGGAATAGATATATTCAATAATATTGTCCTAAAGCTTTTAAAATTTTTATTAGTATTTATAATCAATGATAATATAAATGAAATTTATTGAATATTTTTGCTTATGGTAATGCCACCCCTTCTACATAGTCTATGATAGAGGATATATATACCGCAATTCCGTCGTTATACTTCTTCTTTTCTCTACATGGTGATAGTAATAGAGGGTATTTTTCCAGACTACTAATCCAGGAATACCTCTTTAATTAACCACGCGGTTCCACTAGCACAAAAATAATTCAGCAGGTTATGTACCCAGAAGCTTTAATGTCAAATAAAATGTTAATGCAATTCTGCAAAGTAAATTAAGCTGTCGGAACGATATAACCAACGAACACGGGTATTGTCAAATCATCAACATTAAAAGCAAGTTAAAAAACTTTAAACAATTCATTAATATTAAGCGAAAAAAACAGGTCGCGATAAATATTCCATGTGGAGGTTTGCAGTTTAAACATATATTCATCACGAGGAATTGTGGGATTTTGTCCAATGTAATGGAAAAGTTAATTTAAAAGACGATTTAAAGGTGAGAACGGAAATTATTTTACTGGTTGACACATCGCTTTATGTTCATATTCAGAACATACAGACTTCAAAGAAAGTTTGGAATAATCTAGCTTATGCCCTTGACGATGAAGTTCTGTCATGCCGCGTTGATTTACTAAGCGATCTGGGTAGGATAAATCTTGCAAAATGTCAAAGTGTAGAAGAATACATTAATTGAATATTGACTACGGCGCATAAACTGTAAAATATATGTTTTTTAGGGTGATGAAGAATGGCTGGCAACATTGTTACTCTCAGGTTTACCAGAAACAATAAACCAATGATCATGGCGGTCGAGAGCTTAGGCGTAAAAATAAATGCAGATTCAGTCAAGGCGAAAAATAGAAAATGTCAAAATAAATGAAAACGATAGAAAATATAGAAATAGTCATCAGAAAAAACTGGTATTTTAAGTGCAACAAATTCAGTCTGGACGAACTGTGGTATTTTAAGTGTAATAATCTGGCACCGGAAAACCGGGTTATGGCGTGGAAGGCAACCCGAGCCCTCTCACCAATATATCGTGCATGTGGCATAAGATTGCGCATAGAATCAAGGACCATACCTAAGTACTTTACCCGGTCCCGTACGTCGATCCTGGACCATCCCATCATCACAGTTGGCTCCCTCGCCAATCTACACTTGAAGAGGACAGCTTCAGACTTTTGGGGGGCAAAGCTGAGCTTATTCTTAGTGCCCCAGTCGTATAGTCCGTCGAGGGAGTATAGCACCCGATTCTCTATAATATAGCACTCTATTACTCTTCAGTTCGCTTCTCCGGCCATCAGCAGAGTGTTATCAGCATATTTTCTATGATATCTCCGTCCTCCAATATGAAACCGATCACAAAAGTAATTGCTTATTATTTGCTGGAGGTTTGCTGACACTCCCCGGTTCTTCAGTGCGATCAAAATGACAGGCCGCCAGGCGTCATCAAACGTGCTGTAAATGTCCAAAAAAATCCCGAGTACGTATTTTTCTGGGTCGACTAATTGGATAAAGCGGGATAATTGTGCCAACAAACGCACCACCGATATTCGCTCAAGCCACTTCCCAAAAGCCGGAAGGAATGTAATGGGTCTGTAAAACTTCGAATCGCTAGGCGATCTCCGATTACTGTTTGGGATTACTTTGGGTTCCCCCATTTTTCAGTGGAAAGTGATCTTTTTGCAGGTAGCGATTGAAAATCTCGTACAAACCATTTTTACAAGTCTGTTAACGATATAATTCAGATATTGAGAATATATTTGGCGTTAATTTTGTAGAAATTCATTATTCACAATTAAATGAAACTACGTGATGTAGTATTATTTCTACTTTCTTTAAATTTCTTTAACCACGACCTAGGTTTCGTTGTATTACAACATCTTCAGGTGGGATATTGGCAAAGATATTGGCAATCTTTGCCAATATCCCACCTGAAGATGTTGTAATACAACGAAACCTAGGTCGTGGTTAAAGAAATTTAAAGAAAGTAGAAATAATACTACATCACGTAGTGTCATTTAATTGTGGATATAATCCAGACTTTATCGTGGCCATTTTCTGAATAATATCATCTACGGTGTCGAGGTCAGGGTCATCATCAAGGAAGAGTGTGGCCAAAAGGCATTACTGGGTTTCCCGCGTATTCCCGGTGTACCTCCCATCGAATTTTTGAGCCACGCAAAAACGAAGGGCTTCCCTGGGTTCTGCATACTTCTGTATACTGCACCTCCATGGATTCAAATTTCCTATCTGAGTTACGAAAAAGTGAAGACGGGAGCGCCTAGCCCGTTTAACTTCTCTATTATAGTTACACCGGCGACTAATGAGGCCACTCGGCGAGCCTCCATAAAGTCCGCGTTTAGCGTGCCATGGCCTTTAGTGCGATGATAGTCATGTCTTTTCTTCCTAAAAGCTCTCCATAGAGCGTCTAGGGTGGTATTCCACGAAGAATTTTTTTTATTGTGGCTAGACATCTTCTTCCTGACCCACCTTCGACAATGTTGTTCGCCCTAGATTGAAATTCAAACGGCAAATTAATTTAGATGAACTAAGCGCTTAGAGATTATGCTGAAGGCATTGCGCTCTCGGTGAATAATTTTGAAAAACCGACTCCAGTATTGGCAACCCTTTCTAAATAGGGTAGTGATTTGCGTCCCATACTTTAGTTTAGGTCACGCCTGGGTCTTTATGAAGAATAAAATTGCTCTATGGTCGCTCGAGAAAACGTCCCGTTCGACCCTCCAATTGCACACACCCCCGTAAGTCTACTTGAGATGAGAGTGATGTCAATACAACTCTTTTCCAGGGGCCCCGAGAATTTTGCGTCGTAGCATATTTGGCAAATTGCACACCACGTCTTTTTTCACGTCCAGGCAATTGCACACAAAGTCCTCCATGATGCGTTCTGATGGATGAAGTCCCCACGTAGATTAGGGCGTATTGAGTACCACAGGCAAGATTACATGTTTGTACAGAAAACTACCTGTCCACGGCCAATAATACGGAAAACAGTGTTCAAGTGCTCGCAGATAACCTTGGTAGGTAATGAATATTGAAAATATGTACTAATTACAAAAATCTGTGTTCAGCCGAGCAAAATCTGAGCAACTACACAATGTTCGGTAGATAAGTGTTCCAGGATGAGGATACTCATTGCAGTTGAGTTGAGGATAATTACAGCCTTAGAACTAGGACCCTTCTCTGGAACTCTGACATGACCGTTGAACTTCAAACGTTAATTATATTCAATCTGCTTTACCATACGCTCCAATGATGCCCTATATGCAAGGTAAGCATCAGTACCAACCTGAAGTTCTGCATTTCGACGGAACCTCATGAAGGTGAAGCAAATATTTTGTGACGCGGTATTTTAGGGCAATCTTGACAGAAGGAAGGTGTGTCCAGAAGAGGCATGAGCCTCTTGCTTCCTTGAAAATCTTCCACAGTATTGGTCGCTCTTATAATGATGAGTAATATGTCCGTAAAGATGATATTTGTGCAAAGTCAGCCACGCGACATGACGCCCAATCAAAAAACGCATGTTCCTTTCGCAGAAACTTTTTCCGGAGCACACACCGTGGTAGTTCAAGGGCCCAATTTTTATTTCCGAACTTAGAGATCCTTATATTTATATTTATTTTCTGAAGGTCTATGGAAGAGAAAGGCATAAAGGAAGATAGCCTACAGGGAGCCCTGTAGGCTATCTTCCTTTATGGCCTTTATGATTTTAGTATTACCCAGATCTTTCGTGACATCATAAATTATTATGGCCAGTAGTTTCGCCTTCTTTTCTTCTACTGATTGTGGATGTACTAAGGATACGTATTCTTATTTCTTTTGTTTTGATTTTCGTATTGAGGGTATTCAGGATCTCCTCACTCGATTTTGCCTTTTTTTTCACTGAAGAGAAGAAGAAAACCGGCTTCGGCGCGGATCTGGGGTCCCTTTTTAACCTCTGGCATTTAAAATCGTGCTAATGTAGTTGCGGCTACTTCACTTTTAAGTGCCGCACTATATGTGATTGCGGGAGCAGTAATACGCGCTGCCATTGCGATCGTCACTACCACTTTTGCGGCAAGAGTACATTTTAATTCACCACTTACTTTTGTAATTTCCTCGGCCATAAAACCGACACGACCCATCACATCCGTAATTTTCTTGTAAATTTTTTCTTCAACGAGCTGTGCCGAGCCCGCGCGACGTTTTGAAAATACGATTTTAAAAACACACACAATTCAGAATGCACGGTGTCCTCAACATGCACTTGTTATACTTTTCTTACGGAATAACACGTTCATATTCACAAACTGACGAATATCGACAACTGCCGCGCGCTTCGCACTGCTTGTAATTGACTTCCAATTGCCACGTGACGAGTAAACAACGAATAGAACAATATATTTGAACACTTAGTAGGTTTCACACTTAACGTTTGGAAAACACGAATTTTAAAACACACACAATACAGAACGCACGGTGTCCTCAACATGCACGTGGTATACTTTTCTTCCGGAATAACACGTCCGTCTTCACAAACTGACGAATATCAACTAACTGCCGCGCGCTCGGCACAGCTCGTTGATTACCCCCAATTGTTACGTAACGCGTAAACATATTTGTGACAGGTTGCGCTCGCAGCGGTTGGAGCATTATTTTCAAACACTAATTGATTTTCACACTTGAGGTTTTGATAATACGAATTTTAAAACACACACAATTCAGAATGCACTATTTGGTTTTCACACTTGAGGTTTTGATAATACGAATTTTAAAACACACACAATACAGAACGCACGGTGTCCTCAACATGCACGTGGTATACTTTTCTTCCGGAATAACACGTCCGTCTTCACAAACTGACGAATATAAACTAACTGCCGCGCGCTCAGCACAGCTCGTTGATTACCGCCAATTGTTACGTAACGCGTAAACATGTTTGTGACAGGTTGCGCTCGCAGCGGTTGGACCATTATTTTCAAACACTAATTGGTTTTCACACTTGAGGTTTTGATAATACGAATTTTAAAACACACGCAATTCAGAATGCACTATTTGGTTTTCACACTTGAGGTTTTGATAATACGAATTTTAAAACACACACAATTCAGAATGCACGGTGTCCTCAACATGCAAGTGGTATACATTTCTTCCGGAATAACACGTCCAACTTCACAAACTGACGAAAATCAGCAACTGCCGCGCGCTTCGCACTGCTTCTTTGTTACTTCCAATTGTTAGGTAAAGCGTAAACATGTTTGTGACAGGTTGCGCTAGCAGCGGCTACACCATTATTTTTAAACACTTATTAGTTTTCGCACTTGACGTTTTGAAAATACGAATTTAAAAACACACACTATTCAGAACGCACGGTGTACTCAACATGCACTTGTTATACTTTTCTTACGGAATAACAGGTCCATATTCACAACCTGACGAATATCGACAACTGCCGCGCGCTTCGCACTGCTTGTTGGTGACTTCCAATTGCCACGTGACGAGTAAACAACGAATGGAACAATATATTTGAACACTTATTAGTTTTCACACTTAACGTTTGGAAAACACGAATTTTAAAACACACACAATACAGAACGCACGGTGTCCTCAACATGCACGTGGTATACTTTTCTTCCGGAATAACACGTCCGTCTTCACAAACTGACGAATATAAACTAACTGCCGCGGGCTCGGCACAGCTCGTTGATTCCTGGAAGTGCGGGTCTAGTTGCTCCAGGTCTTTACGAATAGTTTCTATATGGGGAGCACATGATTCGCTCTCTGTCTTCTTCTCTACCTTCTCCTTGGTTCTTATAATTCTGGTAATTATAATTCTGCCAACCACAAGGTCATTTCATTTTAGCTACAAATGTACATAGCTTAAAAATTGTCAGAGGTAAAATTAGTTTCTTTATTTTGTCATGCGGTTAATATCTAGACAATAAGAGAACTTACCTATATATTGAAAGATTCTTACTGTTTGTTAGCTTTATTCAAAATTTCCAGCATTATCTCCTCTTGACTTTATCTATAACGTGAAATAAGCTTACTTTTTTAATTTTTGAACCTACTATTAGTTTTTGATCAATATCATCGGCGCTACGTTTACAAAATACCTATGGAGGATTTTGAATGTCTGTGTCAACTGCGGCACGTGTGTAACCCACAAAATTGAAAATATCGTGAAGTCGGATTTCGTCATCGTTTTGCAATAGTTTAACTAGCTTTAATTTACTTAGTTTGCGCTGCATGCAAGAGAGACACCAAACAACACGCGGCTTAATTTTGCATACTAAGAAATATTTCCCACTCACGTTGTTACATTGTGTAGATCGATTCATTTTAACTTACACCTTTCGACCAAAGTACCGTATGCTACGCTGCAATATATATATATATATATATATATATATATATATATATATAGCCGTTATTAAATCTTCCTAAATACCAATATTTCACTGTGCCTTTATGGCGGATACGAGCGTATTGTACACGTCAAAGAGTTTTAATATTAAAGGTCTCATAAAAATATTACAGGAGCAAAGCAAACTGTAACGGTGTCTCGGGAATCAAATATATAAGAAATACAATGAAATTATAAACCTATTTAACAAAAATAACAGTTCTTAAAGAAAATCTCCGACCATAAACGAAGATATTATTGTCAGACGAAGCAGGATTGTGTAGAATTTAATTTACGGGGTCGTTCGTGCAACGATACGGAGCTCTAATTAACTGTTGGCCCCGAAACGAAGAATATACTTTACTCGAAGCCTTCGTGGCTTTTAATGTGATGTTGTAATTAAATAGCGTTACAATTCCGCGGAAAGTGCTTATTATTTTCACAGGGAGATAGGAGTGAAGTGCGAATGGTGGTATTATGAAGACTTATTCGTATTATAAAAGGGAGTTATTTTAAAGGTTTCCTTGTAGTAGGAGTTTATTACAATGAAATGAATACAATTAAATTATAAGCTTTGTGTAGAGTAATTTATAATTTAACACCGGTTGGAGTTCTGAGAGTTACGATCGCCGTGATGCTTTCGGAAGTCGAGGCTCATACGAATATGATTACTAATCTGTTTCGTGATTTAAGGTTTATTATTTATATAAAAAAATAAGTATAAGTTCTAGAATTCTTTTAAGATCATCGAGTGAAATCAAAGATGAATCAGGAAATGGTGTAGTGTTTACCTTAGAAAATAATGACACACGTATGCTTAATTTTTATTCTCTCTTTGTGATCTAGATATATAGCCCTTTTGTGATCTAGGTAAATGGATTTAAAAACCTTTAAGACTCAGATGTTTAAAAGGGGGTTTACATACGTATGTACTTTGGTATAAACAGGAAACTAAGATAAATGTACACATAAGTACGTATATGAAAAACTGTAGATTGACATACAAAAACAAACACAGGGGCACATGACCACGCGTATTTACGCTCAAGCAAATTTATAAAGCTGCTGAATAATATATTAGCAATCGTAATGAATGAACGAAATAAATTTCGAATGGGTTATAGAATTTAATATTTTATTTTAATCTCGGCGTCAGGCGACATTAAAGAAAAATCGGAGACTTGGTGCAGATCAAGAGTTTGGACGTAGTATCATTATTGATATTAAAATAATACATTGAGAGCTGCATGAAGTAAATAACTAAAAATATATGCACGAGTGGAAAGTAAACAACTCTCTTGTGATCTAGTGAACAAGTCTAAAGAGTGAATAACTCCCCTAACAAAACTTTACAACACAGATATTTAAAATAAGCTTAAAATAGGTTTACACTTACATATGTACTTTAGTGTAAACTATTAACTGAAGAAAATAATGTATATGGAAAAACCGAAAGACACAAGAAAAATCACAGGTGTACATGAGTACGTGGACTTGCGCTCACACACTGCGCAAAATATTGTCATTTCCCTTTTCTTCCGGGAATAAATAATACCGATTTCCACTGCGTCCCTGTTTCCGATGATAAGCAGAAATTCAATATAATGTGGCTATAGTCTCTGGTATAGCCTGTGGTAAAAAGAACACGTAACACCTCCAAAAATAATTGACCTTTGGAGTTGCTAAGAGTGAAAGCTTTATATAAACTTAAATTCAAGTAATTTTAAATCGTTAATAAAAAAAAGTGGAAATGTTTGCAGCACACCGTAAATAACGTATTTATAATATATAACCATATTGTGTTTAAATAAAGTATACCGATTGACCTGAGCAAGATGGATTTATTTTATTGCAATAAGTGAACACGGAAAACAGATCCGCCAACGCGACAGTTACTACTTTTTACAGGAAGAGACAATAACTAGAAGATAAGTGTTCTCAGCATCACGACGTAATTACATTGCCATATTTTTAACACCTCCTCTCAATGTAATTATATATCTAAATTCAACAGACAAAGAAATACTTTAGACAAACATACAATAAGCCACCGTTCACCGTTATCATCTTATGTTTGTTAAAAAAATTACCTTTCTACATTATCTATGACACAGTTCTTTAAACACCTTGTAAATAATTCTATATTTAAGGTCTTTGTAAACATATCTGCTGGTTATCTCTAGTTGTAACATATTTTAAACATACCTTATTATCCTTAATCAAATCTTTTATGAAATGGTAACAGATATCTCTATGTTTCAAACGTCTAACAGTATCAGTATTTGGCCCAGACATAGCAGACTAATTATCGGAATAAATTGTTACAGGGCATACATTACGGAAACCAAGTTCATTTAACAAGTCAACAAGCGTCACTAGCTGTCATACTCATTGCAACATATTCAGCGTCCGTTGAGGATAAACTTAAACACTTGTTTCTTTGAGCATTGAAATTAAACAATTTGAAAACTTAAATAAGAAGCCTGTAGTAGACTTTCTATCCTTGGGAACGCCTCCCTATTTAGCATCATAAAAGCCTTCCAGAAGTACATCTTCGTACTTATAAATTAGTGTATTAGTTAACAACATCACATTAGCGCATTTTTGATACTTACTTAACATAGATGCAGCAAAACATAAATCGGGCGTAGTGCTGGATACAGCATACATGAGACAACCTAAACTTTGATTACATAGCTTCTCAATATCTTTATCTCTAGTGTTACTATAATTTCTAAGTATTTTTACATTGATATTCTGTTTAAATCTTTTAAGAACATTTTGCATATAATTTCTTTAACTCAATTCAATGATATCAGATTTTAAATTTTGTTCAACGTTTATATCCAAGAAATAAAATACCAATCCTTAGGTTTTTCATCTTAAATGTTTTCCTTAGAACAATTTTTAGTTGATTAATTCATTTTTCATTAGTCCCAAATATTAAAAGATCATCAACACACAACAACACATAGGTATTACTATTTCAATCACACTTTATATACAAACGAGAATCATATTTTGACCTTACAAAACCTTCTCCTATTATAACAGAATTAAATTTGATATTACATTTTGGTAAATTATTGAGACGATATAGCGATATATTTAACTTCAAAATATTGTTATTACTATCTGAATAAACTCATTTCTAGAATTGAATAAAACATTTTCATTTATCTCATCATATAAAAAGGGTCCTGTTACATCCATGTAATAGATTAGTCATTTTAATTTACAATTACTATAAAAAGTCTAAACGTTGATATTTTTGCAAGTGGAGTATAAATGTCATTTAAATCTAAAACGTCATCTTACTCAAACCCTCTAGCGACTAACATGGCTTTGTACTGAGTAACATTATTTATTCTCTTAAGTTTAAATACCCATTTACTGCCAACTACCTTCTTATTTACAGGTACATCACTAAAATCTCAAGTAATATTCTCTTTTCATGTTTGCAATTCTTTATTTATAGCGTCACTCCACTTAGCAGCACCTTTTCTTTGCATGTCCTCCTTGTACGCGCACACTATCCACCCTGCAGACATTATTACAATGATAAAAGGGTGTTTGCTTTCTTATACGACTGCTTGTTTCCTCGTGGCTCTACGGTGTCATCCGAGTCGCATGAATTTCCACTGTAATCAACACATGGATTGTTACTTCCAGATTCAGTCCGACTCTGTCCCACTGCCATCGAGACTAGATAGATTAAGTTTCATTTCTTCTTCATTTTTTGTCAATCGATTCTGCAAATCAAGATTATTTGTGGCTTCTCTCTCTTAATTTTCTTCTGGCTCTAAGAAAACTGTATCCATTTACTTGTTCCTTTGTGAAAAATATTACCTATATCCTTTGACATCCTCTCCGCACCCAACCATCAATCCTTCTTCTCCTTTACTGCCCTACTGTCTCCTCTTTTCCTTCGGTATGTGCACTTTGCTTCGTCCATACCTTATGTTGCGATTTTCTTTCCTTATCCTTTGAAATTTATACCAACTATCATCTCTCACCATGACATAACCTTTGTCCGGAGAGCGATTGACTTAGAAAAGGTTAGTTTTCAATTACGAAACGAATAGAGCATTGTCCACTGTAGTCAATCCATTACTGTTCATTATGTACTTGCACTACTATCTGTCCAAAACCAAACACACTAATCGCTGCACCATTACGGAAAATCACAGACGTTTGCGTGGCTCTGGTAAAAATGTAAACAAACCGCGATCATAACACATGTTCAGTGGCTCCAGAGTCCTCTACCCAATTTGATTGTTGATATTGTTCCGATAAATTTAACACCACAAAGCCATTACGATTCTTATTTTCACTGTACTTCCTAAACTTAGATTGCGCTTTATAATGTCCTACTTTGCCAAAGTAAAATCATTTGTTATTGTTGCTGTTAATATTTCTTTCTTTTTTGAAAATGTTCAGGTTTATTACATTTTAGACACTCGACATTCTCCTTATCGTTTACCACAAAGCGGTTGAGGATGATATCTATTGAAATACTACACTCTTCTCTTAACCCTTTCTTCTTCCACTAGTAATCTGGCCGTTAAACTGTCAATAGTCTACACGTCAATGGAGCAATTAACATGGTAAGTTTTTGCAATATATTATTATTATATGTCCAAACAAATCTCTTTCTTGCATATTGTGATCATTTACTTTGCTTTTTAAATATCTAACAAATAATACGATTGGCCTGCCATACACGATTTAGAGTAGGCGAAAGTATACGTTTCCGAATGAATATTAATTATAATATTACATATTCGTATAAAGAACTATTTTTTCTAGATTTTGGATATTATGTGTTTTACATCAGTTTTTTTAGAATGTATACTAAATTGAATACAGTAAATTATGAAATTAAAACGTAATTAATTTAACTATAATGATTTTTTCCCGTGCGCGGCCAACAACGTAATGATTCGACAATTCCATAGTTTAGGTAATTTCATAACTTTTCGAAAATGTTTAGTTATAGATAGTTCTTTGAAGTAATTTTCGCAATTAATCGATAACTTTTGGCGGCGCAGCCGTCGCGAATTTCATTTTTCAGGACCGTCTAATCAGCGCCCTCTCTCAAGTGTAGTTTGGTTGTGCGATATTTTCTATATATTTAGTTTATAACAATGTAGATCAAGAAAATGTAGAATCATATGTACTATATCTCAAAAAAATATTTAGCAAAATAAAATGACATTTTATGGAGACGCCCCAAGATCACAGGTACATATATATTGAAACAGAGTTTAAGGTTCTTTTATTTTTTAAATAAATAACAAAAAAAACTTATTATTATAAGTGTACTGCCACCATTACGAAATATTATACAAATTTTGTCCATCTGCGAACTTAAGTTACATTTTAATCTAAGCTAATTACGTGCCATATATTTTTTGAGTTACGTATATATATATATATATATATACATATACATATACATATATATCTATATATATATATGTGTGTGTGTGTGTGTAACCTGTTCCTCTCATGTTAGTTCTTGAAGACGTTTCTATTTGAATAATCTACATTTTAAATTAACTATGAACAGTTATGGGAAAAAAATATATTTCTGACTTAAGTAATTAGCTTAGTGTTATAAGCGACCACCATTTGGTTGATGGCTAGGGATATTCCAATATCATTCAAACCGAAAAAAATATTTTCTGTGATATATAATTTCACATATAACGGTGCGGCGTATCCTGGAATTCAGGGTTTGATACCCTGCCACTTATCTAGAGGCACTGGAGTAATGTTTATAATAGGGCAGCTAAAATACCAAAGAACAGTGACAGACAACAGCCACAGACAATTTTACCTATTAATAACCACATATATTATAATAACACAACAAACAATTTTACACAACAGCCACAGACAATTTTACCTATTAATAACCACATATATTATAATAACACAACAACAATAATAACACAACAGACAATTTTACCAATTAATAACCACAATGTAATTAACAATTGATTAAATACCATACTATCGCTAAGGGCCGGGTAAATTAAAAAATGCATGTGTGTTTAATTACGGAAAAATAAGCTATAGATACAAAATTGTAAGCTAGATTTGAATTAGTACATTTAATACTTCTGGAAAACTCTGTGATGAAAATCGAACAGAAGTCAAAAGAACTTTCTCTCAAAATTGTTGTTTGTCAATCTCTTTGCTAGGCCATCAGCAATAGTCATTACGCCAATTTAAATAGGACTTCCACTCTAACAGAGTTTGGTTTTGAGGTTAAAGCTAGGGTATATTTTGTACCCATAAAATATTCCATAACGGACTTAAGATCAGATTAAATACACTCACGCCGCACAACCGAGCGCGCGGGTTTTAAATTCTTTGAAAATTTTCTACATTATTAGAGATATTCAATGTAACTTACATTTATCTCGGCCAAGGATAGTTTTGTACAATCATAAATTTTGCCCTATACATTATAATATTAACGTAAAAGTCTACAACTCCGTTATTGACAGTATTACCTAACGATTTCATTCAAAAATTAAGGAATAGAGATATTGAATAATACTACATCACGTTCATTTAATTGTGAATAGAGATATTAGCAAGATAATTTGAAATTTTATTAACTTCTTATCGTTACTGAAATCACATACCTAAATAAGTTCGCCATGCATATGTACACAATCTTACGGGTTAATAAAAAAACCTTGCCCGACACAAAATATTAACTCGCAAGTAAACAATTAAATAATAATTTAAAAATTCAATACAATAATAAACAACAATACACATTACTTGTTAGTGCAAGTTTTCATCGAATTTATAATATATATACACATTACCAATCGCATAAGGCAGAATCCAAGACTAAAGTATTATTGATTTTCGCTCTGTCCATATCTGGTATTCGATTTTTTTTTTAAATTTCGGATGTTTATTACCAACATTGGAATTTTTAGAAAAACAACCTAAAAAAATCCAAAAATTTAATAAGGTTACAGCTAATAAGTAAAATAAAAGGATTTTTAACTTTTTAGCGCAAAAATAATGCCGGCGATCGTCCCGACATAATTGATATGCAATATGAAATACGTCTGAACATTTCTTAATGCTTGATGTTTGGAACGTTACTGGTATCGGTTTTTTTAAATTAAATTTATCGGTTTAGTTATTTACCATAAATCAGTAAGGTATTGCTAATTTTCATAATGTTACGACACCGTGTCATAGTGTCACTGATTATAGTCAACCTAAACTTATATTAGTATTCTTAACTTAAAATGCATGGCTATTTTATGTAAAGCACGATAATAACGTACTAAAAACTCAATTCAAAGAAGTGTTTACTCACTTCAGAGAGGTGTTTACTCAATCGAAAGAAGTGTTTACTCAATTCAAAGAAGTCAATTCAAAGAAGTGCTTACTCAATTCAAAGAAGTCTTTTAAGCATACCAGTCTTTATATTAAACCGTTCAATGTAATCCGTGATCGTTTTCTGATGTACTTTGCGAATCCGAAAAGTATATAGTAATAAACATGAAAAATATTATTTTTGTAATGAAACATTATGTAATAGCAATTTGAATGCTATGATCTACTAAATTAATGTATTTAATATTGTTAACACTGCTATTACGACTTTTACATATGTACGTATAGATAGGTTATCTGGAAAATTTATTCGGAAGGAATAAAATCCATAAAAACATTGCATGTTTTACTTTTAACATTGGTTTTACACGTTTGGTATTGATTCTAACACAAGAATAAAATGAAAGCAAAAGTATTTTGTGAATATTCTTTTTTAATAAAGATGCCCTTTTAATATAAATACTTCCACGAAAACGACTTTAGTTCATTAAATACTACATTTAAAACTTCAAAAAACATCAGAAAACCCTTTTTCAAAATTAAATATCTCTAATAAGGTCAGAAAACGATGCGCCAAATAGAAATAAATTTGTTTTATGATTTTCATTATTATCTCATTGCTCTGAATAGTAGTTTAGTTACAATTATTTAATAAATAATCAACAAAAGTTTGACTAAAACAATATTAAAAAATAATAAATCATAGACCGGGATTGTTGGACGAAAACCCAAAGCGTCCGAATTGTTATCGCTAAGAGGACTTATTTAATGGCACAAAAAATTTATAGCTGAAAAAGCTCATTCCGAATCTATAGTTATGTGGTATGTATAGTAAGAAGGTAATATTTAACTTTATAAAATATCGGCCTCTATTTTTTTTGTTAAATAAAGTGTCAGTTCGACCAGTATTACCTGATGTTTGAAAGTTTCTTCATCAAACATTTTGTATTACAAATCTTGTCAAATTTTTAATTTAGTCTTTCTTTTGGGGGGACTTCTTAGTTTCCTTAATAAGGTTTTAAGAATTAACGAGGTATTTATTAAGGTTAATGAGGGCCGCTGTCTTTGTCACTCATACTGGTATTGGTGCCCTGTGTAGGTGTCCTTACCACAAGTCGCTCTGAGTTCAAGAAAAACATTGAATTAGGTTTGAGATTTCTTGAATCGATCCAAATATTGTATTTTCAATTTTGTAAATAATTTCTCTCCTAAATTTTGTATTTTTAAAATAACGCCTTGACGCGATAGAAACACATTTCTTTCGATATGCATTTTCGTAATAATTGTGTCAAAAATTAACCAAATGTATTTTTGTCTCATGTCATCTTCTAATTATGATCTTTAGGAAGGACAAGCCTATTGTTGATAAGACAGGACTATTGTTGATATTCCATTAAGAGCTTGAACCGATTTAACAGCCCTTATCATAAAAATTATGTACGAATTCGCTTTTAGAATGCAGGCCTTCGATCGATTAAAAGCTTGCACTCAATATTCAAGCGCCTATATGATTGAATATTGAGTGCAAGCTACACTTTTTCAAAGTGTTTTATAATGCAAAACAAGCATGTTCTCTAATAATGCTCTCCGCAACTAATGACAAAAATATATGTATTTCTTTCCGATGTACCGCGTTTATGACAGCAAGTACACTGCACATTGAGAACAATGCCGGCTACGTCACCAATTCGCCATTGAGGATTATAATCTCGGATTTTTGAAGGGCAAAACTAGATTTGTTCGTGGTTCTTCGATCCTAGCGAAAGTAACCATGGCTCGATTCTCTGACTCCCTTCTTAACAAATATTCGAAAATATTACTTTATTTATTATTAAGTAAATTTTGTGTTTGGTTTACTCCAATCTGTTGGTACTATACTATTAAAAGAAAAAAATTAAATCTTTTTTCTTAAATAAATAGCCTAAGCCAGAGCCTTTTTAAAATTATTATGTCGACGGGTAAAGTGTTTTTTTTTAAGTTTAGGTGGTTATGAAACTACTTAACTAGCGGGCGGGACACAAATTTAGTAGGTATTTTACGTAATTTATATATACAAGCAAAGTATTTATGAAATGGGAAAAAACAAATTGATAAAAAACCTGTTGAATACGAGTAGAACTCGCACTACGTAGGCTGCGTAGACACTTAGACTTAGGGATATATATATATATATATATATATATATATATATATATACACACTAGCAGTGTATATATATATATATATATATATATATATATATACACACTATATGTATATACACACCGCGGCTTCACTTGCGTTGGATTCTGTTAGTGACTAAAAGAGTATAATTAAAAAACTGTTTTTATTTTTATTTGCATATATTTTTATTTTTTCTTATACTATTGTATATTTTTAAATTTAATATATTTTGCAATTAATTACGCCTTTTTCTAATAATTTGTTTGCGATTTCGCAACTTTGAAAATCGCAGCTGTTTGAAAGATATCGGTAAGCCGTTGGAATCATTGGAACCTCGGAATGTTTACCAGCTGGTCAGCAGCAGGGCCGCTGAGGATGTCCGTCACAAATAAGTGGTGTTTTAAGCTTTTAATTAGTAGCTTTGTGCCATTGAATATATTCGGAGGACTTAACTTTCTTAAAAGCATGATAGACGTACCCACTTTTAATGGTAGTTCGTAAGATGGTAAGCCAGCAAATTTGAAAATTCTTGTGGATAGCAGACGACATTCTTTATTTTGGCGACGGTGTCGATCGACTTACAGTTTTATAATTTGGCTGGGTCCTTTTTGCATAATCAGATAATTAATTTCATTGACAGTATCGTTCCTAGGTAATACTATGCCCTTGAAGTCTCTTTCGAGTAAATTGATACGGATTGTTACTCCAGAGATACTAATAATGAAAGTTTAAATGTGTAATGTGCCGTTTTCCCGTCGCTCAATAGAGTAGCAACAATCCCTGAAAACACGACTGCCAATGCTATTTTTACAAATTGCCTTACCTATGCTAGTAATAAATTTATGAGGAATGTGGCGTCCAAAAAATACTTTGCTTTTATAATTCGTCATACTCTCAATTATTATATCAAACGCCTTTAAATGATCTGTGACTAATTTTGGTAAATTTCTATTGACAAAATCTATCAACTCACTGACGTACTAACGTATCAGCATCAACTCACTGACATTGTACTAGCATTTCAGCATAACCCATTGCATCATTTTGTGAATGAATAGGGTAACCCGTAATCACAAAAACTTTTATTATTCAATTCCACTAGCTTATTTTCTATTTGCATCAAACCTTCGTTGTATACATATATCGTCGTTGAAAGATAAAATAAATCCTAATTTTGTTGTCGAATTCAGTGTCCGATGTCTTCACAGAAATCTTTTTTGAAGTTGTTGAAGAAATAGTAGAATAACAACATACAACTCTCTCAATTTTGTGAAACTTTTTGATGTTGGATCGCGCATCTGATGCAGTAACATTCTGAGATAAAAACACTCAGATTGAGAATGATATATACCATACATTCCTTCACGTCTTTCTTTATGCCTGGGTGCTCATGAATCTACGTTTTAACCACACCTTATTCTTGTAAATTCGTTATTAGCTCACGTACAATAGTGTGGTACATGATGGTACAGTACAGTTTTTGCAGATTCGTGCGTATTGCAGAGCTCAAATGCGTATTGCAGAGCTAAAAGTGTATTTTTACATGAATTTTTGGCAACTTATTGCGCCGTTCCTGTCGTAAAGTACACCCTTTGACAGTTTTCGAAGTATACGGCTCAATTTAGCATACCGGTCGTGGATCGGAAATTCTAACATTCGATAGATAGACTCTGACGTACTTATGTACCGGCTATTCAAATAGATTTCCACCTCTTTATGCGCGTATCTAATGTTGAAAGTAGTTTAGTCCAATCCCCTATTAATATATTTACATGTCATGATATTTAAATAGTTCTTCCTTAACCTTTCGTCATTCCGGATTGCAAATAAATGTCTCCCGTAGTTTTGGACGTGGTCATAGCATTCTAAGTTTTTTGTCAATATAATGCGGAGATCCCGTAAAAGTTGAAGACAAGATGATGTGTGGTCCATTTATATTTGCGGGGTTAGCATTAGCATCCTGATTTAAAGCATCTCGTAGACGTATATAGCCGTCAGCTCTAAGTTGTTATTGGTTTTTACATATATAATTTAGTCTTTCTGATATAACTTTAGACGTTATGTTGACACAATAATGACTAAACAAATCTTTGTAATAATGTAAGGGATTCAAACAGTCAGCTTTGATCATCATCCTACAGGCATAAAACTGCATACATGATATAATTTTATTTCCCGCTAATTTACGTTGAGGGATTGTCAAGTAGTAACCATCTTTTCCTTTTACAAACATTAAAGGATATTGCAAAGTATCGTAAGCACGGCGTAATTCTAATACTCTTTTTAAGTGACCGCCTTATATCACTATATACCTAAGTCCTTTATCTTCATCGGCTAAAAAAACTACAACTTCGTTTACGATAGGTGAATTGTACCATCTTTGTATGTTGCGGAGTGCGGTCGGCGTGAATTATTCATGTTAAATTATCCGAAGCAAAGTTATGCTCTAGTTATATTTAAAACTGCGCATGTATATATTATGGCGACTCAATGCAGACTACAACTCGTTGATTATATCTATTTTTAGCTTGAAAGTAATATTAGATGGCAACAATAATTGATCGGCATCAGATATGAAGTAAATCAGTAGAAACTGCGGACTTTGACCTAAAAGTGCGGACTTCGACCTAAAGTAGGAGACTATCGATCAAATGATACATCTGCCCTTCTACCTTAAATGTAGATTTAAGTTTCCTTTGCGAATTTTTTTAACACCAAGTGACGTCATCTGAAACAGGTATTATGCTTACGTATGTTATGTAGTTCCTGTATTTCCCTAAACACTTTGCCTCCAGCACAACACATACCGTTTGCTTCTTCACTCCGTGTTTTGACATACCACTTAGAGTAAATTTTAGTCACTTTGTTATGTAGTTCCTGTATATTAGAGAGAACCACATTGCCTCCAGCACAACACATACCGTTTGCTTCTTCACTCCGTTTTTTGACATAACACTTAGAG
Organism: Druceiella hillmani; assembly: GCA_039881145.1. Taxonomy (NCBI): domain Eukaryota; kingdom Metazoa; phylum Arthropoda; class Insecta; order Lepidoptera; family Hepialidae; genus Druceiella; species Druceiella hillmani. The sequence continues at coordinate 551,244 of JAYKKI010000059.1, forward strand.
TAAATTTTAGTCATTTGTCCAGTTTATACAGTATTACTCTGGACATAATCGATACTTGGATAGTTATTGAAAGCTGATCTATTTCCGTGAGCAACAATTCGATTACGCGCTCTGGTCGTAGATATAGATCATTGTCTTTCTGCTGCTAGGCGTTGGAAGCGTTTGGTGCTAGATTCCCTATTATGTGCATTTGAGATATGCTGTATAAGGCTAGCAAGCCGCTTGAAGCATTCACAGCTAGAGCATTCATACTGGACCCCTAGCACGCCCTTGTGATATGTACTCTCTCTGACTCGCGAGACACTATGTAGTTTGAGTGGAGGACTCTGCTCGGTGAATTTTAGTTGCACTTGTCTGAATTGTTTGGTGTGAAAGTTGTGATTTTCTTTTAGGCATCGTTGTTATTGAAACGAAGTTCCTTATGGCACGTTACACGCTTGGCGAATGAGAGCTAACCAGAAAAAAAGGTAAGATTTCAAAACACTACTTTACTACAAATAAAACAACACTTTTGCTCCAGTATAAGCACAATTGTATGTAAATGTTGTTTTTCTGGCTTTCTATTGTAAGCCAATTATCTACCAGACCGTTTTCAGTTCGGTATGTATTTATTTACATTATATATTTTAAATGATTACTTTATCATCTATTAAATACTTAAAATTAATAAAATACAATGAATTTCCAGCACATTAATTTAATTCCTTTACTAATTTAACTTTATTTAGATTGTTTAGTTAATTTAATAATTTACAGCGAATTAAATTTTTAAAATAATTGAATTAATTTTATAATTAAATTTTAAATGTAATTTAACTAATTAAAAAAATTGAATTTGAAAGTAATTTAACTTAAACAAATTGAATAAAAGAATTGAATGTTTATTTTTCAATTGATTAAATTAATTAAAATTTTTAAAATAAATAACTTTAATTTTAAACTTAATTTTGCATTTAATTTTAAATCAATTAAAATAAAAATAATTGAATTCTAATTTTTAAAGTATTTAAATGTAATTTTCAAATTAACTTTAAATGAAATTAATTTTTATTCATTATAAAAAATAAAAATAAAAAAAAATACTCTTGAAATGCTTAAATTAAGAAAAAAATTATTAAATTTTAATTTTTAATTAAGTTAAATTTTTTAAAATGTAGATAGAAAGATCAAATTTTTTACGCCACTCGCTGACACTAAAACAAAATATAACGCTGACCTTGATGATATCATTTAATTTATATGTATGTTTTTGGAACGCATACGGAATAAAAGATATTCAATATATATAAGATCGTTCCGGTTTTTCTTTTTATGGAAATATAAAGATTTGTGTTTTTTCGAATATAAACCCTTTTATGTACTTAAACAGATAACTTTTCGTTTTTTCTTTGTTTCAACTTCTCTCGTTAACTGTCTTTTAGTCATATTTTATTAAATTAGTCATATTTTATTATATTAACATTACTACATTTAAAAATACAAATTTCTTAAACAGTCTTAGAGGGTATAAATGTAACTAGTCGATGGTAGTTTCGTGGTCTATAACATTAAATTTTACAAAATAAATATGTTTTGGGTAACACAAAACATGTTATTTCAATTAAGCGTACTAGAGTAATAACATCTGAAGTTTTTTAAATAAATTATGACTACAATGCTATCATACCAATTATATACGATTATATACGAGATATTCAATATATATATATCGTTAGAAATATTATAAAGCCATAATAAGAAAACATATATTTAAAATATTTCTCTTTTTATTTTAGTTACTATGTATTTAAAAATAAAAATATTTTCTGTGTAAACGACAATTATTATTGACTAATTATTGATTACATTTTTATTACTCGATGCGTTAGTATATTCTTCTACAATAGTTTATTATTTATTTATATTTTCAACTACATCATCTATGAAATTTGTGCAAATATATGGCTTAAATTTAGACGTTTAGTATATTTTTTTTATTTTTTTGAAGGTCGTGTATCGGAATACTAAAACAAAATTTTGTTACCAGAGAGTATGTAGCCATATATTTGAATCGATATTTTAAAAACACATTTTTTTCATTTTTAACACTATTTTAAAAATTAAAAAAAATGTGTTTTTAAAATATCGATTCAAATATATGCCATTTTACTAATCATTTTACTAATCTACATTTACTAATCCCCCCTATCGGTATCCTAGTTATCGACTCAAATATTATACGTCGCTGAGCTTGAATATTTTCTTACCAATATCTTCTTGACCAAGAAGAAATGTAATTTCCGATATTGTCGTTAAATTATTGCTGATTCAAAGTTTTTTCCTCTATCAATTTGATGACGTCAAGTGAATAATATAACATTAAGTGCCATTTGATTGTAAATGGCGGTATTATAATTAAAGTATTAGAAATTCATATAAAAAAAACAGCCGACGGCAAATGATTGTCGGAAAGGTGAGTTTCGTAGTCTTTAACCGTCTTTAAAAAAGGAGGAGGTTCTCAATCTTTTTTTATGTTTGTTCAGCGATAAATCTTTACCGAGTGAACCGATTTTGATGATTTTTTTTTATTTGAAAGAGAAGCTACATGTGTGGTCCCATATAAATATGATGATGAGGTCTGGAAATGAACAATGGAACTCACTAACCAATAGCAATAAATCAACTATGATTCAAGATCAGGGTCTGATGATGAGTTCTGGAGATGGACAATGGAACTCCTTAACGGATGCTAGTAAATTTAAAGTGATTTAAGATATTTGTTACTGATGGTAGTATTTCGATCGTGATTCAATATATATAATACTGGTTAGTTGTTATTTTAGTTTTTAATTTGCAAAATCTGATCGTGGACTTCGGATATGGAGAACCGAACTACTCAACGGCTAACAGCTAATCATTGGCGGCTACTACTATCGCTTCATTATTGATAATCAATTTTAGACAAACAGAAAATTATCTATATACTAGCTTTTGCCCGTGATTTTGATTATTAATATTAATATGTTATTCACTAAAAATTCTAAAATAAAAGATTTTTTGAAAAACCGATTTCAAAAAAGGTAGAAAGTAAAAAATAATTAACTGAAAATAGATACCTACTTATTTTCAATAAATAACTATGTTACTTATTTTTGAAGTCAGTGCCAGCACCGCCGATTAAATTCAACAACTGTAATTTTTTATATTATAGAAAAGCCCTTTACGAATCTATTTAGTATTGTAGGTACATTAGAAGTTAAAGTTTTAAATTTGAATTATAAATTAAATTATGTATTTGTTTAAGTGGGTCGATAGTGCTGGCACCGACTTCAAAAATAAGTAACGTATTTATTTCAAATAAGTAGGTACATATTTTGAGGTAATTATTTTTTACTTTTTAGTATCTACCTTTTTTGAAGTCGGTTTTGTAAAAGATATTTTATTGATTATATATATATATATATATATATATATATATATATATATATATATATATGATTTATATTACAAATTTTACACATTGTTTGCATTACAAATTTGAAGAAATAACAATGAGAAACAATGTACGAGGGACGAATAATTTATACTCATCCAATTGAATTGACAGTTTGATTTTCGTGAAATATTCATAAAGAATAAAATAAAAGTACAGCACCGTTCAATTAATTTCTAACAGAAACTTAAATAATTGTTTTAATAATATTCAAATTGGATGTTATTTTACAAATAAAACCATGCAATCTTCTAATTGTCTTAAGGAATTAATTTTATTGCACGACGTTAGCATCTCCTATCTCTTATCTGGTTTAGGTGGCGTATTTTTCTATACTATACGACTAAAAATAAAGTGTTCTTTAATCAATTACCAAAATATATGTTGATATAGAATCCAATACACTGTTTCTTAAATAAATATTTATTCAAATGAAGCTGTATGGAAATGCCATAATTGGAATGGAGTTTAGATAATGTTTCTTTTTCCCAATAAGCGATAAAAAAATATTTTTAGAAAAATTGGTAGTATTTTTTAATTAATGTATCATTTATCCATTCCCTAAGATGAATTTTTAGTGATTTTGTTGTTGTTCGAACTGTTCCCATTTTAAAAGTATTATTAGACCAATATAGTATAGATTTTAATCCGCTTAATTTTTGTATCAAGTTTAGTCCTCATCGAATAAGGGACGTGGCTTCTGCAGCATCAAAATTCAAGTCTGCATCTGAAATAGTGGTGAATAAAATTGTGGTGAAAAAATATTTATTTACTTTTTTCATCTGAATTCATTGAAACTAATTTAAAATAGTTTACTACCATATAGCTCAAATACACACACCTTTCTTCCCAAATGATTTTTTTTCAGAAGTTAAAGTTAAAATATAGCTTATTTACACAAAATATGCATTAAAAATATTTTCAGCATGAAGGGGGAAACCCTTTTCATGCTAAGGTTTAATCCTTATCAGGGTGTACTATTATAAATACACGTTGCTTTTCATCTTGAACAGCGACCCAAGATACAAAATTCGCGATCCAATGAATCTCAATACCAGGAAGGCCTCCTCGTCAAATGTCTTTAAAGACATTTCAGATTTAGGATGTCGTCAAATGATACTCGTATCTAAATACGAGTATCATTTGAGGACGTTCTAAATATTTTAGCCTCTAACTCTTTTGCACTCTTGGCGCTATCTTTTCCATCTCAGTTCATAAAAATATTGATATTTGAACTCTGTATTTTTTACACCATAGATTTATTTTAAATTATTTTTTAATTGCATATTTTTGTATTTTACACTGTAGTACTTTAAACTGTAGTATTTTACAGTTGTATTTTATACTGTAGAACTACCGTTATATACTATAATCGTACAACAATTGTTTCCAGCCTGTTGACTGGGGGAGACTGCTATTGTGGCAATAAGTTTTCCATATGTACGCAATCATTTTTGTGTGAAGTTTTCAAATATAATAGATAAGTGACTAGTGTTAAATATTTTTTCCTGGAGGCTGTGTCGGTTTGCAATATATTGAGTTGTGAGCTCTTGAATGAATTTGATTTATTTCTCACTTTTTAATGAATTCATTTACTAAAATGATTGAAATTCGTTTATAAGAATATGAATATGTCAATAGCTGTGGCGGTACTAATATATGATGGAAATTAAAAGGGACATATCAGAATAACGTTTAAGAGATGTTTTCATATTCGAAAATTCCAAAAAATAGTACATAACTCTCATTCATACTGTAATCACAAAAACCAGTTTTATGTTTTTAAAAAAGTTTATTTTATAACATCATTACATTAGGAGTGACTACACCGATTATACAACAGATAAGTACCTACGTAAGTAAAATTACGATAATTTCTCGATATGCACATGTATCCTGAACCCATGTTTTAATATTAATTATTGAATTAGGTAAAAGTTACGAAGATGAAAACACTATGCACGATCTATGAGATAATGTAAATATGAATATGAAGGCACGCGAACCGCGGTACTCCGTCACAATATGAATATGGTTTCAGCTTCATTTGTTACTTTAGCACTTTGCACGGTAGAAATTTTATTTATCAAATTTGATTTTACATAAGACTACAAATAATGTTTTAAATACATAAAAACCGGTGAAGTGCGTTTTGGTGCACTTAAAAAATAAGATTCCATAGTTGTCGCAGAAAGAGTGTAGGGCAAATTATTTAAAAAACATATGAAACATTTTTTGGCAAGTTATCGAAATTACAAAGTTCTACTCAAATGCTAGTAGCTACAATTTTTTAGATTTAAAGAAAAATTATTGTCACTTGACAAGCTATGTATCAATTGAGATCTTTATTTCAACCATATATTGGCAATATTTCCATTCTCATGTATCTAAAAGTGCAGAAACTGTGAGGCTGTAATAGACGGAGAAAATAATGAAGTTCCAAGATTCGATACGGGTCCGTTGCCTTTTGAATTTTTGGTAAATTAATGCCTTGTTGATAAAAAGAGGCGAGGTTTTGGAAATTGTCGATGCTCATTGGCAGTCGAGGTTGTCTTCATCCGGTTCTAAAAGGGAAACGACTAGGCTATTTTCCCCCGATTTATCCTAGTGGTTATGTATAAATTGGCTCATCACCGATTATTTTACTTCACAATTTTAACGGGACATAGCGCATTTCGTACCAGTTTGCTTGGATTCACCCTCAGAGGTAGTCCGGCGTTTTGTTCCACTTCAGTGACCACAATGATGTGTAGAGTTTTGTTAGATAGAGACAATGAAGCTGAGTGTACAATCACGCTTTAGAACGTGGTAACTTTTAGTCACCGAGACGTGGTTGAAAATGAATCTATCTTTTATTTAGAGCGTTTTCTCAGTGCTTTGTTGAAAAAATGGAGATATTATATGACTCATTGCGAAGAGACAGTCTTTAATCCAGTTGGGTGGAAGAGATGGTAAATACGGGACACTATTAAGGGACCTTCGAAGGTCCCTTCTTTTATATGAGAGGGGATTTTTGTGTTCCAAGGAGGGTCCTTGAGACAACCCGGGTAAATTTCCATAAAAAATCAGTTGAGAATTTTGGCCGGCCACATTTTTTTAAATTACTACGTCATTCTGATGTAAAAGTTTGTGTAATAATTCAAAGTTTGTTATTGTGCGAACCAGAAAAGTTCTTGTGTAACATTACTCGGTGAGTTTCTTGACTATTCATTATTTTTCCAACCATTAACCATTATTTTTCCAGGTCGTGGTCATGTTTTCATAATGTGCCTTGAATAAGATGAATGCCTTTATCAGATGTCACTTAACATTAGTTTGATTTATAGTAATTAATAATTTGCAATCAAACCAACAACAAAGCAAGTACGTAAAGAAAGCGCATACATAGCCATAGGTGCGCGGCGTCTCTCAACAACGGATATTGTATTCGAGTATTTTGCATTCGGAATAGCATTAGCATATTTACAGCGGCAAACTAGAGCGATATTCAATTGAGAATTAAGCATTTGAATAAGAGACGTGAACGAAAGATCTGTTAGACCGCGCGAGAAGAGACTGGCGTGGTTTTGTCATCGAACTTTTCCCGCCCCTGCATCGAGTTGTATTAACAGAAATCAAGTTTTGCATATCTGATTTCGTTATGGTTATTATTACAGGAATTTCATTCTAAAGATCTATCAAACTTGAGTTGGATTTAAACAGTTCTGTAATATGACGAGATCTTTGCTTCGAGGTTGGTCGGCGGGCAGTCGCATGTATTGTACACAATCCGTATGTGTCGTTTAAATCAGGATGTTGTCTAAACTATTGCACGATCTGAAGAAGGTTTTGTCAGTATTTCTGTTATTAGCAAACTTTGTATTTTACTGTACGAACTTTAAGGCGTAAAGTTTGAGAAGCTGATTTTAAAGTAAAATGATAACCTTGAATTGTTTATTTTTTTTTATTTAAGGTTTTTAACCAAACCAATGTGAGTTAAACATTAAATATAAGATTTTAGTCTTTTTTATTAATTACATGATTATTTTAAAAAACCCAATTCACTGGATAATAGAAGTTACAGAGAATAATGAAAACGTGCAGAAAACCAATGTGACAGAGGAGTTAACTTAGGGGTGGACATGCTTTTTAATTCTTTTCGGTGTAAGCAGTCTCGACATATACTCTGTACGGACAAGGCTTATTATAGGACGAGTAGTGGCCATAAAGAAGAGGTTTGGTCTTCCTTGCATCGCACCGCAAAGTTAATAAATTATATTGCGCAATGTTTTATAAATAGTCTTGAGGAATGGAATAATCTATAACGATTTCGTATCAGTTTCACATTTAGATAAATTTTGAAGGCAACAGGGGTTTGTCAGACAAATTTAAGGAAAACGATCTATTAAACTTTACTTCCCACCTTGTCTTCTAAGCGACGGGAACGCACTGTGCAATGCTGTGACAAATATTACTTTTTCCTCGTTCACGTATTAAGTATCTTGTGACGATATTAAGTGTTCATAACCAGAAAACTGTAGTTTCCGTTCAGTGAGGTTTTTTTTTAAAAAGATTACTTGAGAAACATACATTTGGTACGCAAATTACATACATAGCTTTATAGAGAGTCGCTTTCGTTATATTTCATGATTATTTCAGTCAATCCCAAAATAACTACAAGAATTGAAAACTAAAAATACTACGAATTTAAAACTATATGTTCAAAGAACGAACATTATTATGCGTGACAAATAGGCGTTGTCATGAAATCGATCATTGAGATCGATGACTTAAGTTTTTTTTTTAAATATCATAGGGAAATGGAAGATGTATAAATAATAGACAGTAACATTTAAATAACTATACTTGCTAGTTATGAACGGATCTCACACTATAATAACAAATAATTTTGAAATAGTAATATAATTATAATTTGTCATCCTTTAAATATATTGCCTAGTGCATTTTTCTTTTTGTTGAAATATTATATTTTTTTTATTTTGTCATATGGGTGTATCAGCTGGAAAGATGAATTACGGGAAGTGCAAAGGGTTTTTTTCATGTTTTCCAAATTAAACTTAAGATAATTTTAGAGATGTTGTTGAAGTCAAAATCATGATAAAACAGAGTTAATAGTAGTTTATATAAAGTTTACCTGACAACTAACACAATAATTCCAAATCTCTTAGTTAGACTTATGATATTTTAACCGTTTTGAAGATATAATAAGCAGTATATTTACATAGTGAATAATTATATTAATGTTTGTAGATATTTGAATTTAAATATCATAACTATATACATTTAAATGTTTACATTTTCCTAAATGCGCAATCCTGAATTGTAAGTTCCACTCCTATATATATATATATATATATATATATATATATATATATATATATATATATATATATAGTTATAATAAATCTCTTAAATGGAAGTAGAATTTGCGCTACGAAGGTTCCGTAAACACTTAAGAATTTATAAATATTTAAGAATATTCCCATTAAACTCTTGGAAACGATGGAAATACAGTATTCCCATTAAACTCTTGAAAATTTTGATATTATTTTCCATTTGAAATACTTAAAATTTATATAAATATATAAAAAGTATTGATACAAATTAGATTTAATTATTATTGTAGATACTTTTGTAGACGAGTATTTAATTTTTTTTCTATAGAATTTACGAAATCGTTTAAAATAAATTATTTTAAACTAAGCAATAACAATTCTTCGATTATACTTCACGTTAATTAAGTTTTTATTTTCTTTCTTACTTTTTTACAATGAAGACCAATTTATGAAACTTATAACAATCTTGTATAATCTATGAATAATACTTTCAAGTATTCTAATAATACTTTCAAGTATATATTTATGGAAAAAATATACGTTATACAGAAAACAAAATATACACACAGAGTCTAACTCATATGAAACTGACAATTAATTGAAAATTTATGAAAAAATATTGACAAGGTAATTCAATGTTTATTGCAATACGAACAAGGTAACATAGTTTTGCGAACATAAATATCTTTTCAATATCTGATTCTAAAATAAGTTCTGATAAATATATTAACTCACCTTAATTTCAATTCTTTCACAGTATATGCTGTAATTATTAAATTATTTAAATTATTTTCTATCACGTAAAAACGTGATAGAAAATAATATCAAAATTTCCAAGAGTTTAATGGGAATACCGTATATTCTTAAATATTTATAAATTCTTAAGTGTTTACGGAACCTTCGTAGCGGAAATTCTACTTCCATTTAAGAGATTTATTCCTAAATAAAATAACCAGCATCAATGTTAACGGGAATAAAATCAAAATTAATTTAATGAAATTTCTATTTGCACGAAATATTTAATTACGTTCACTTTTCACATAAGATATTTAAATATTGAATAAATTTGGCGTTAATTTTCTAGAAATTCATTATTCACAATTAAATGAAACTACGTGATGTAGTATTATTTCTACTTTCTTTAATTTCTTTAACCATGACCTAGGTTTCGTTGTATTACAATATCTTCAGGTGGGATATTAGCAAAGATTTCTTGCTAATGAAGATGAAGAATCTTTGCTAATATCCCACCTGAAGAAGAATCTTTGCTAATATCCCACCTGAAGATATTGTAATACAACGAAACCTAGGTCGTGGTAAAGAAATTAAAGATAGTAGAAATAATACTACATCACGTAGTTTCATTTAATTGTGAAGATATTTAAACATAAAAGATGCCAAACCTTTTGTTTGGCATCCTTTATGTCTAAATATCTTATCTATTTTCCGGATAACTTACTCATTTCTCGTACCATATATTTCAAGTTATTAAGTATATAAATTAATATTAATTATATTGATAGACAATGTGTAATCAAACAATAAAGCAAGTTCATTCATGATTTATCGTCGTAAGGAAAGTTGATGCATAGCCGTAGATGTGCGGCATTTCTTAACAACGCCCCGGGATGTTGTTTTCGAATATTTCCCATTCCGAACAGCATTAGCATATTTACAGCTGCTAACTGGAGCGATACTTAATTGAGAATTAAGCATTTTAGCATTTGAATGAGAGACGTGAACAAAAGATCGGTAAGACCGCGCAAGGAGAGACGAGCTCGGCATTGGCAATCGAACTTCCCCGCCTCTGCGTCGAGTTGTATTAAAACTTATCAAATTTTACATGTAAGCCAATTTCGTTATCGTTACAATTTTTATTATTATAATTAATTTTAGGAATGTTATAGTCATTTCAAGTAAGCAGCCAAAGGAAAAGCTACTTTGATTCATTAATTTCAATGTCACTTGTTAATACAAGTCACTTGTTCTATGTCGCTTGTCATCTAAGACGTGTCTTTTATATCATCATACTTCTTCTGAATCTTTATAATCTAAATATCAACAGTTCGATGACAAACGGAGTTTTGGAATAAAACAAGAGTTTGGTGGGCCCGCGCAAATTTGATTTTTGATTTTTATTCAATGTGTCGTTTGCACGTTCAAGCTAGCGATTTTTGTGTGGATAATTTAGGTACTTTGAAAAAATTAATTTATTTATGTATATTTTGCTTCATTATCTATCTAAGCAACCCGATTACTAAATTCTGCAAATTCGTAGTTCCACAGTAATATTTATTCCTTTCGTCATTCTGTCTTATACAAAATTTTACAGTGTTACTCAAAATGTTAGACTCGTTATAACTTTAGAGACATTGAACTTTACTGTATGTGACAAAGTGTTGTAATGCAGAAATAAAAAAACCGCTACCTACGTTAGAAGGGAAACTTTTCTATAAGTTGTTGTTATAAAGGAAACAAAAAGATATATTAAAGTATTTATGAAATAAAAACAAGAAAATATTTCTTCCGGAAAACAAGTTGTATTATTCTTAAGTGTAAAAGTAACACACTGATCTCAGGAATTTTTTAGGATATTATATTGTTAATATATAAAGACGAATATTAAGAAAATGTAAACATGTTAAGCTTAGTTTACTGATTATATGTCGTTCAATGAATAACTGGCAATGAAGGGGGTCATTGCTATGCTCGTATTTTTCAATTATATTACCGTGACAAAAAAAATCACTTTAAAAACATTCATAAGACTTGACAACGAAGCATTATTACATATTGAATTAAAACACAAAAGCACATTGATGACCAACAACAGCCACAGTATTTTGATAGAAGCGCACAGCATATCGGAAAAATCACATCAGAAGTTCTCTGAGTTCAGTCATTTCGACAGAAATATGATATTTCCTGTTTTTTCCCATGTTAAATTCAATTATATCATATATATATATACACAAATATAATTCTTAATAATTGATTTACGTATATATGACGCTTGTACGTCAATGCTAGTAATGAGAGAAGATACTAAACATAGAACAAAAATAAGATACGCTCTGTGACACTAAAAATATTTGTTTCTTATTTTTGACGTTAAATTATATATGTAGTCTCCAGCATCCGGCATCCGCGATGGGAATTTAAATAATAAATGTCAGGTAATTTAAAGTAAAATTCTTACTTAAGACACCCGTAACTGTAACCTTTCCAATACCAGAGAATATAAATAATAGTTGGGTTCTAAACTAGGTCATTAAACAGAAATTCCTCACACTGATTGCTTGTGAAAAGCAAGTCGGATATTTCTGACGATAAGTCACATACGGTATCACCGAGGTAAATATGGTATTACCAAAGAAGATTGCAGTAAGGCGAAATATATTATTCAAAATGGAATAATGTATGTGGGTATACGGAGTAATTAGTGTGGTATAGGAGCATATGGCTATAGATTTTACGCACATTAAATGTAATTTAATAACATGGACTTGAGCAATTTTTAATATTATTTCGATTATAAATAAACCTTAGAATTGGGCGTTTGATTATAAGGTGGCACAACAAGATTTAGGGTTTATTCAAAAGGTCAGTGTCGTACTTTTTCAAGCTCTACGTAGTATTTTAATAGGCAATAGTGACTAGTAACGTCACAATATACAATTCTTCATGTACGAGTACAATAACGTTTCATAAAGAGGTTTTCTGGAGTACTATGCTAAGCTTATTTAAACATAACAATTTACTTGAATTTTACACACGGACGTTAAGAGTACTATCCTAGTTTATAAAATCGAATCCTCTAGTTCGTGACAATGGTTTTTAGAGTGTTATCTGAGTTTGAACAGTCTAAGTGATTCAAAGGAGGCAAATATATTGGAGTGAGGCATCTCAAAGAAATTTACGTGTTTTCATATAAAATTTTCTATTATTACAGATAAATAATTTAGTTGTTTCTAATAAAAGAATTATAAAAAGTAATAAAATACAAAATAAATAATACATCTTAATGGGTATTTAAACCATGGTTTTATCACAGCACACTATATGTTTTATTACTTGGTGCTTTTGTAGACCGGAAGAGATGGCTTATATTTAAAATCTATGAATAAGTACATAATAAATAAATAATTGTATATATTTCAAAAAAATGACTGAGTCAAGCACGTTGTACATGTTTATCCAAATGGCCTATATTCTATGCATTTTTTACTGTCCGACACGCCCATGGGTGACTATTTAAAAGTCAATATCATCTGTTTTTGAAAAGTGGACCCATCTTAAATAGAAGAAGAATCATTTAAAAATTGTCTAAAATATGCCACTGTTTACTGCTATGTTTTATTTCGTAAAAAGTCCCATGTCTCGCTTAGAGTTACTTTCAACATATTGAACATTTGCAGGCATCAAAAGAGCAGTAGTTCGAAGTACAATATAATTTACAAAACATAAAAATCACACATCAACTGAAATTAAAGATAACAGTTATGAACCGTGTATCAAGTAACTTCATAATCGTATTCCTAAAGCTTGAACGCTATGAGCAGAAAAAATATCAAGGTTAGGCCATTCTCGCGACAACTAGGTGATCAATGTAAATGAGCGGAAAAGAGGGGAGCGCCACTATTCCTTCCTCCTCTGGCATAACAAATAAAGTGTTATCAAATCTAAGATCATCAATATAATTATTTAATAAGTTAGAAAAATACGTAATCAGAAGCAATTCCCCTTCGGAGTTGAAGAGCCACGCACATTCTAAAATTTGTGGGAAACAAGTAACGATAGTAAGTAGCCGTACATTTATTATAAAAAAATTGATTAAGCTTTTTAATATTTTATTCAACATCAATATATTAATAATGTCTAATGAATTCGATTAAGGATCGAATTAAATCTTATTTTTTTTAACAATAACACCGATGGTTTAACTTACCAGTTTAGATATATTTTTTTGTTGTCGTAAAAAAAATTCCAATAATTCGTAATGAATTGAACATCGTGAATAACAAATAGACTATAATTAATAACTTATTTTAAAATATCATTTTTAGTAAGTTTGAATGAATGAAGTCGGTGTGGTGAGAGTTTTAAGGTTTGTACGAGCATACTTCTATTTACATATTTTTGAAGAAAAAGTCGAATCTATAGTTTTCATCAAATGTTTTTAATTTTGATGAAACCACAGAGGTGCAGAACCCTCTCTCGTGAGTTCTAATTGTACAAATACCCTATATTTAGTTTTATATTTAGGATTATATTAAATAATTATTCAATAATTTAAATAATTAACATGTGCCAATAAAGCAACGTTATGTGTATTTTATATATTCCCTCATTTCTTACTATCTAAAAAAGTAATTAATTTAAAAAGGTTCCCTATTAACAAAGTACTCATCAGAGATAAACAAAATACAATGTTCAATGAAATTACATTTAAATCCGTTTTATAATTCATGAATATTTATTTTCTTCTGATTCTTGTAATAAAATTTTCCAATTAGCACATATTATTTTGTTAATACCTACATACATTTATTTTGATGAAAAACAGAGTTCAAGTTTCATTTTTAACTACTTTGCATAGTTATATGAGAATATTCAACTAACTTGCGCCATAATGTCCTTCATTTAGTTTTTACTATAAACTATTTCGTGCGTACAAGTTCCACGTAATATATCTAGCAGCCTTAGTTTATTCAAGGCACAATAATTAGACACTCTTCACATCCAAACTTAAATTCATAATGTCACGTAATTTACAGAGTTTATTTTTTATCGGCAGAGAATATAAACAATATAGAAGCGGTATGTTCGGATAATGCTAAAAAAAATGTTCCTAATCTGAAATAAATGAATTATAAACGCGCCAATTGTATTACTGGGAAGTATCAAGAACTAAGACGTGATAGCTTTCCTTTTTCCATTATTTCCCAGAATTAATGGAGTAGCATATATGAATTATACTTTTTCATAATCCTTACTTGTGTGTAATAAACAGGATATCCCGTAAGTCATGGACCAAGGAAGATACGCCAAGCTATGATTGGGTTAATGCCAAACTTTTACCTCAATAAAAATCTCTTAATTTTAGAGAAATATACTTTTTAAAAATTTGTGAAAATCATTCTATGGTTCGATCTTTTGGGTGTCACGACTATAAATTAAGTCTGATTTTTATTTTTGTTTTGGTATTTAACTAAAGTTGAATAATGACAATTTTTAATGAGTTAAAAATTGTACGACAACTAATTCGACAACGGTTCTCTCAAAAAAATTTGACCGTTTGTGCTGAAAAAAATGTATTACTCAGAACTGGCAAACCATTTTAAAATTGGCACATGTAATGGAAAAATTAAAGTAATAAAAGTCTTACAGCTTTCAAATATGAAAAAATGATATTCACACTTAATCACAAAAGGCACCCATCATGAGATAATTAATGTGCTTTTCTTTCATTTTGTTTCATGGAAACTACCCCCTTTTCTTTCATTTTGTTTCATGGAATCTACCCCTTAAAAATAATCAAATTAATTTAAAGTTAAACAATATAACAATTTCTTTGAGAAGATAAATTTTTACCTTTCATTATAACACATGTTGAAACTGTCTGCAACTGGTTCTAATGAGCATTTAAAGCACTAAAAGTAATTTAAGGTTATTATATTTTTGTAATGGGAGATCTTAATATTAAACTGGCTCACGGAATCAAAATAAAGCCAAAATTATGGAATACTGGGAATACGGCACGAGAAATCATAGAGGTGAAATGCTAATCCAATTCTATATTAAGAATGAACTTGCAGTAGAAAACAGGTTTTACAAAAGAAAATCAAAAAGAGGTTGGGCCTAGCAGTTCCCAAACGGACAAACAAGAAATAAAGTAGACTTTGTGATGGTAAAAAATAAAATCCTTAAAAGCATAGGAATTATAGAAGTAGTAAATAGTTTTTACCTCATATCATCGACTGGTCCGAATAACATAAAAAGCAGATATAAAGCAAAAGCAGTCAAGAATAAAATGGGGAAAAAATTAAAATAACTACCGCCGATAGAATATGAAACACTAAAAAACATATTTATACAAGATTATGAACATGTTCTCAATCTCTCAAATCTGAAAAAAAGAGAAGATTGCAAAACGAATGACATTCTAAAAGCGGTAACAGACCCAATAACCCCGAGACGTATGCAAAAACATATTGAAATATAATTTTATACCTCAGGAATGGGAAAAGTTAAACATAATGCCTGCTCTACAAGGAAGGCAATCTCCGAAAAATTTAAAACTACTGACCGATAAACTTGTAAAAAGTGTTCACAAGTACTCTACTAAAAAGACTACGAGTAACTTTAGATGATGAACAGGTCCGGCTCTTCGACTTTGGATCAACATATTCACGCTCTCACAGATAATGGAACCTTGCGCTGAGTACAAGAAAAAAATGTATATCGCATTCATAGACTACTCGAAAGCATTTGATAGTATTTATCGTAAGGCAGTGTAGGAAGCTTTAAATAAACAAGAAATTTATAACAAATATATATATATATAAGCATATTGCAAGAAATATATAAGAAAAGTAAAGCAATCCTCAAAACGTACCAAAAGGGTAGTGCGTTTCCGCTTAAAAGAAGAGTAACATAAGGTGACCCCATTTTACTCAATCTGTTTACAGCTCTACAGTAACACATTTTTTTTCAAAAGCTTGATTTTGATAACAAAGGTTTAAATATAAAGGGCGAAAGCCTGTATCACTTAAGGTTTGCCAATGATATTGACGAGAATAGCTGGTGACAGGAGTCAGCAGCTGATGGACGAGGACTTCACTTGCAAACGGGTAGCCCAAACAAAAAATGCATATTAGTTATCAAGTTGAATAATGAAATAGTATTATTACAGTTGTCGTTAATATTACTCTTACTTAGTACCATTAGAAATATTATTTATTTTGTTAATGTGAAATTATTTAATTCATGAATTTAATGTTAATATTGATTTTAGTGATTTATTTTTATTTAATTTCAACTTTGAATGTTTTATGAGGTTTGAAAAATAAAAAGACTAAATATATATACTTTATCTATTAAAAAATAACAATCAGACTTAATTCGTAGTCGCGGCATCCAAAAGATCGACCCAGAGTAGTGATTTTCACATATTTTAAAAAACTAAGAGATGTCATTCGGTTCTAACATTTCTCATATTCTGACGTTTTTCATTTTATATTTAAACGGAGAGTATATCAACGATTTAAAAAATATGTAAAAAACATGTAGCATGAGTGGAAATCGCAGTACACTACTTCCGTTTACATTCAGGTATTTATAAACATTTAATGTTACATGATATTCCTATTAAATTACTTATAAAACTTTATTTTTTAGGACGAAAATATATTGCCTACTATATCTTTCTCAGGCGCATATTTAAAAAAATATTTTCTATGTGCTGTAAATGCAAATTAACGATTTTCGGATTTTTACCTTTACTTGTGTTGTGAAACCACGCTCTTGCCAAATTTCATGATTCCAGGTTAACGGTGAGTACACTATAGGTTTTGATTTATTTGTATCAAAATGTTGGATCAAATGCGGAATTCATGGCCGTATCTTTAGGGTTTTTAATTGCGTTGACTTAGAAGTTTACTTTTTTTACAGTTCCAAGGAACCGCAGACCTAAGTGTTTGATATTAATTTCAACTTGACACCTCCTGGCATTCCTGAGAAAAAGTATCCGACACACAGATTGAGAGACAAAAGGACAATAAAGTGATATTTCAAGAGTTTCTTTTTTTCCTTGGAGGTTTAACTTTAAAAACTTAACTTTAAAAAGCCACAATAACAAAAGTTACGAGTAATCCAAATCTGAGTATTTATAAGAAATTCATAACATTTTACGTCTACGAAAGTATACTAGGCAATATATTTACTTTGTGGAAAATAATATTAATATTTGTAAATAGTTTATAAAAAATGCTTTATGCCATTAAATCTGTATATTAATCCGCGAAGAGAAATTTTTTATCACTTTTTAAGCATATTGAGCGCACAAAGAAGTGTGAGATTTGACATAGTTATGTTCAAAAATAAAAGATTCATTGTTTACGTCGATGCCAAACATAAGTCTATGGGCAAACAGTCGCACAGAGTAGAAATTGCCGTCACAGAATTTTAAATGTCATATTGACTGAATGAGTTTCGAGCGCGAGTTTCACGCGCACGCACACGCACACGTATATGCACACGCACATGCCCACACACATACACACACACATACGGTTTGTTTCAAAATTTTAAATCACAATTTAAATTACAATCTAAATTACATTCCTATAATCGTAGTCATCAATTTGTCGAAAATCCATCAACGTGCAATCGCTCGATTTATTTAACGCATTTATGTTTTAAAACGATATTTATTTTAAAACGATATTTCATTTTCCACTTCATTTAGTAAATCTGCTATCAAGGTCATTCCATTGCTTCCCTTTGTTCCATATTCTATAGTTATTTTTTTAATTTATACAAAAATCATAAGCGAAAGATATATTTACATAGAAACTTTAAATTTGGTCTAATGATGAGTTATAATAACCCACATATCACTCAAAAATGTTTTCATGACAATTTTCATAGTGTTTAAAATTATTAAATTTTGTACATCGTTTGATTAAAAAGAGCAAGCAATAGAGCTTCCAAAAATTATTTCTTCAGAACTTTACGTAATGATAGATGTATTGTTGAAAGCGTTCACACAAATTATGGATAGATAGAAGGAAGCACCCCTCTATCTCTGAAACTCTTGTAGCAAACATTATGAAAAAACAGAGCTACTAGAAATTTACTAGATTTAACGTCTCTAAAAGGGATACTAAGCAATATACTTCAATGGTGAAACTTGTTGCAACCATAGTAGAAAATGAAAGAAATTGTAATTTAATTAAATACAATTCAATTTGAACGTAATTTTTAGTAAACTTACAAAGTTATAGACCTTGTGTGGTAAAATTAACAATACAATACATCCCATTGTACTTGAACTATCGTATGATGAAATAATTATCAATTTGTTTTTATTTTGTATGCATTTGCGTAGCGAGCGTGGGGCAA
Organism: Druceiella hillmani; assembly: GCA_039881145.1. Lineage (NCBI taxonomy): Eukaryota > Metazoa > Arthropoda > Insecta > Lepidoptera > Hepialidae > Druceiella > Druceiella hillmani. Next base: position 570,177 of record JAYKKI010000059.1, read on the forward strand.
TGTCGAGCATGGCGGGAACATGTGATTTTTTTGCAAATATTTTAACTGATATGTGATTTTTTTTAAATATTATAAAATTATTACGAATAAATTGGTCTTTTTGGTTGTATCGTCCTCTCTTAGGAAAAATAGTGGTATACATTTTTCAAGAAATCACATAATCATGTACTCACTATTGATCAAGAGAGTTTAACAAAAGTTTGAAGATATGTCTCTTCCATTAATAGATTACGAAATATTTCTATAATTATATCTGTATTTGTGTATTTTTTCTTTGTTTTCAGATGTACGAGTTATCCACACTTGTATATGCAGTTACCACCTAGTGATGTCCCAGAACACCAATGCTATTCACAACTGCATTTTCGAATTTATTTCAATTTTCTTGAATTGTGTTTTTATAGTAATTGTATTTTAATAACTTATATTGTATAGTAATGTTATCTTGACATTTGTCTTTTGATTGAAATATCTTTGTTATAATGGTTTTAAGAAATGTATTATTATTAAATTTTAATTAAAAATTAATTTTTTTTAATTAAAAATTAATTTTTCTTTGATAACACCATCTATGAGCAATAGAGAGTAAGAGATTACGCCATTTATGGGCATTAATAATAATTACACATGTTTTTTGGTCAGGAGGGGTGAGGCGAGGACAGCGGGGAGTCATTTTGACAGCATTTGGGAAGGTATGAAAAAGTGTGACTTTTTATGTGGGTTAGTATACGCCGTGTCCATTCTGTGCCGTATCTGTTCTGTGCACCTTATATTTAATAGCTGTCACCCGCACATCAGTGTATAAGCGTTTAGTTTGATTCGCAGTTATAATTTAAAAATTGAGATAGCGCCAATGAACTTTTTTGCACGTCGAACTATGAATTGTTCACGTACAGTATAAGACCACTGAAAAATAAAGTGTTATTTAGCTCTTCTCGACAGTAGTGATTAAAATAATTTACTACATGTCAGAAGTGGTATAAAATCGTGTATCAAACTTGTGGAATGCGTCATGCGAGGGTTAATAAATATATATTAGTGATCAGTGTCTGCAGTGATGGCGTACGTGGCTGGATAAGATAGCCACCACATATGCCGACTGACTTTTACGTCAGATATTGAAAGTGTAGGTCTACTCCCAAAGGAGCTTCTGTGTCATTTTCAAGAAGAAGGTCTGGACTTTACACCATTACACGACATTAATCTGGATCGGAGCGTGAGCAAAAGGAATGCGCAACGGGCTGGTTAGAAATCGTTCATCTTCACCTATGGAAAGGAGTACATGTTAGGCGGCACCAGAGGTTGATATTTTTACTATGAGATGATGGGCTGCTGGGTAGTGGATGGTCTCCAGCGGAGACATGCGGGTACGCGGGACGGACTTCGGCGCATTTCTAGCCGCTTAGGAGTCATCTGTTTTCGTTATAGAGTGACAGGTTGCATCACTGGCAAGATACCCTAGTGAGATGGCTGCGGCACTCGTTGTGACGCGGCGACGGTGTCAGGCCGTGCATTATTCATACTACATACATCTTGTTATCGTATGTAGTATGAATAATGCACGGCCATATGACGATCAATGGTGAGGTATACCCATTTTATTTTGATTTCGGAGTAAAGTGCTCACTTGTAACAGAAATTATTGCAAGCAAATTAGTTGGCGGGCGATTTCATGTCATCGTTCACAGCATACATACATAGTTCGTTCGATGGCTAACATAAACGAATATTGCATAGAGATCCCATATTATGCGGTGCTAGACCCTAGTTTAAATAATAACTTTATGATTGGACGCGAGATGTTAGGTTAAGGTCTCAATTTAAAATAACAGCCCGTATAGATTTATTTTGAAGTCACAGTCCCGCCTTATGGTTATAATGCCATTTCTTCTATCTTCTGCACTTGATAAAATCCAAACATTATTTGTATACTTCTTACTTTGGCCCCAATTTGCATAATTACATGATGATTGGTGATAGAAAGTACATATTATTAAGATTTTCAGTGACTAAAGTGATGATTATATATGGTTGAACAATCGGAACAAAGAAATGTTCGTAAGGTAACGGACATTAAGGAGTTTAAATCTTTAGTTATGTCCGAAAATGCTCCACATCGTGAATATATTTTATCTAAAAAGAAATAAGAATTTTAAACGTTTTTACTTCACATTCACTTATCTTGTCAAATTGCGAAGATTTTTGGAAGTACAGCTGTATTTGCTGAGCAGCCAGATTTTATAGACGATATTGCAAATACTCTATTCCAACAGTTGTCCGGTGTACTTGAATGGCGCTCTAGTCGTCCTGTGGACAGATATTGTCGGGAGAGGAGTGTGTGTTTGTGTTGTATCTGATTTAAAGGAGTCAATGGGCCGGAATTGGGGAAAATTTATTTTAAAAAATATATTCTCTTTCGCACTGCGAAACAACGATGCACGAGAATAATTTCCAATGCGTATTGTAGTTTAATTACTGTTAATTTAATTAAAGCAAAGAAGATATGAATCTGTGTTTCATCATCCTTAGTTCGCACGAGGGAAATTGACAGCTAAATAATTGAATAATAATTTATTCATTGTTAATTCGTACTGAATATTGTTGTTTTTTTTTGTTTCTTGTCAGTTAGCATCAAACATGGTAGTTTTAGGAATTTATTTTCAGTTTTTAAATTGAAGGATTTTGTGCCTCCTGTGCTGAAATGCTTCCCGTTCTACGCATTTGTTCAAATAAATGAAATATGTTATCTTTATTTGTGATAAATTGAAAATTTTATTTTTCATCAATAAAATGCATAAATCGAGAAATATATTTTATTAAATACAGAAATAAATAAATTATGTCGAAAATACTCTCGTTCAGCTTATTTGTCGTCATTCTTTCTATTGAAAATGATAAAAAGTATACAACAATAGCATGGATCAAAACGACGCCACCTGGAGCGTGCGTTTTGAAACGAGGAGTGCTGAAGATAAGACGCGCATAAAAGAGATGATAGCGTCCTGTCGACGACAATCGTCACGATTTTAGGAAATCAGTTTTGGGACAGAGAGCCCTGCATAAACTTTAAACGGCGCTTTTAGCAGGCTTCTCAGCTCATTATTCCGAGGTAAATAGTTATTTGATTGTTCGTTTTGAGGGCACTGACTAGAGGGGGTAGGAACTTTTAAGTTGTTTTTAACTTATGAGAAATTTAGCAACTAGCTCTATTGCTAAGAATTATATTTCGGAGCAACGTCTCTTATCTTACGTAAGTATAATTCTACATACTTTAAATTGCAAATTTTCCTAACTGAAAATTTAAGAAAGAGTGTCATGGGGTCAAATATTACCATAGTTTTTTGGGCTCGGTAGGTACCTTAATAAAGTAAAACAGAAACCTTATAAGATCCTTCATGAATACCTCCACCTGTTTATCATCCGTATATATTTCAATAATAACGCTCAAAAATATTAATGTAAAGATTCTAGAGGCACCAATGACATTTTTTTAAATACCATATATTGTTTGGAACACCTCTTGAAAGCTACCTTATAAGAATTTCTAAATTATTATTTTTGCAGAATTTTATGTGAGGTACTCCTATAGATATTACTGAAAAACTGTCCATAAAACATACCCCACCGTGTTTGAAAGTGACAAGGTCAAAATTGTTACAACAAAAGCTTCACTTAGAATTTATCTTAAGTTCATTATAAAACTATGACGATGTGTCTATATCTTTAATTTTTTTACACGATGAAAAATGTAATATTGGCAAATATTTTAATACAAATATTACGTACCCTTAAATGTTTACAAAGCCAAGTATGTGCTGAGTAATTGTAGCGCAAGATCGACCCGTATTTAACCGTTTTATTTAATTACTGGAATTTCGATCAAAAGTTTTGATGTTCTATTTCCAGTTAAAAAACTCGGTCAGTCAAACTTCTCACAAAAGTTAATTAACCGTATCAGATTTTCGAGGAATTACGCAGTTTACTTAGATCAAAATTTGAACATTCTAACAATATTGGCACTAGTCATAGATCTATCTAACTCACGAATACGATAAGACCATGGTTTCTAATTTTTTGTTAAAAAGTTTCAATTGTCTTTTCTGCAACTCCGGGTAAATCAATTAATAATAAATAGGTTAGAGATATATAGAATAAATTATCCGCTAGTAATCTTTGGTACCCAAAAAACCAAATGAAAGGCGATAAGCTAAAGCTGTTCTTCAAAAACGTCCAAATCATTCATCCAAAAAAGGAAAGTTATACTAATTGATACGGTGCATCAAATACAACAAAAGCAAATGAAATAAAAACGAATTTTTTAATCCAAGGAAGCATTTGCAATTATTGAATATTCAGAACATAATAAACAGCACAACAATTAAATATTTTGGCACGTAGCAGCGCCGTCTATGGGGAAAATACAACTTTCGTTTTTTTTTCTCCTATGTATTCTTTTTATTAACCCTTAACACGATCTACACGGGTACAAAATTTGGTGATGATGCATTAAGTTATTGCTGAGTAATTTGATAATACAAACTAAAAAACAAACACGATCAGTCTCATGCGTAAAAATTATTACTTAGTAAATTAATAGACGGCACAGAGAATTAAGATACTTAAGAAGCACACAAAGGCCTAATGTTTTAACTCTAAAGTTAGAATATTTAGTCTCAGTTCTCAATAAATTTAGGTCACTTTTAAACGTTAATTAAATGTATTGTCTATGTTCATTTCAGGCACAGAAAAAAATATTTGAAAGTTTCTACAAAAACTTTCGTGCGCCGGTTACAAAACCGGCGCTCTCTTAAATCATCTATAAAAACAGGTATATTACATCACTTGGTTAGAATATAGAAAAGCAGGTATATGATTAACGTGTTTCACTATGATTATTGCTTGCTCCCACAAATCAAAAGCTAATTCCAAAAAGAATGCTCTAAAAATTCGTTGCTAAAAATTATGTGAAGATACAGAGTAACCACACGATAAACAAAACTAAAAAAAATTATTGATTTTTGAGTTACACTACACATGTTATATACATTTCAAGTCATAAACATAAAAACACCGTTAAATCCACTACTCCAGAATTTCAATATACTCTGAAATAATCCCAAATAAAAATGATGGAGAATAATTTTCATGACTGAATAGCAATAAGGAGAGATAAAAGGTTTTCCGGTGAAAATAAATTCTTACCTCCATTATCATTGCCCCGTCTTCTCCTGAAAAATTATAAAAATAATATAACAATGTAACGATAAGTGAACCTGTGAAATATATTCAACACAACTGAAAGCGTACCCTTTAATATCCGGAATAACTTATTTCATTAAAGCAGATGACTTAATCAAATAACCCCGGCAGCAGAGTAAAATGCTGGGTTGAAAGTTCTTTCGACTAAACCATTTTTCACGTGTCTTTTGTTTGCTGGCAGTGGCTTTCACCACAATTCATTTCATATAAATGCAGCGTGTACACAAAATAACGTAATTATTTTACACGAAAACAATGGATGAAAGGAAACATTTCGACGTACATCGTGTGTAACAAAAAAAACATTCCGACGCCCCGCCGCGCACTAGAAGCGACGGATGTTATTTATTGTTTAATATTCCAAGCAAAGTGCAAAAAGTAAAGCCAAGGGCGCCTTTGTTAAAACAATTAATGGTGATTCGGATACACATCTCTCTCGTTTGTTTCTACAGAGCTCTCCTCTAGTGTATTATTCAATATTTGGCTCTTCAATTTGGGAAGGCTTATCTATCCTTTCATTGAGTTAGAAATCATATTACTACCCATAGTAGGTACTAAACTGTAATATGAAACATAAATTTATATTGAACAAATTTTGAAATTGTTTCAACCCAGAGAACAGAAAACAGTGAATTAATATAGATTTATAAAACTGTTTAATAAAATTAGTGAATTGCTTCCATGACACATTCGACATCACTTTAAAATTTAATGTTAGGTAAACGGAAATTAGAATGTGTTGATGTTACCTTCAGTAACCGCTGTTGAGAAACGTCGATGACGCAGGTCATTACTGGGAACATTTCGACTGGGATTAAACTCCTTAAATCAGTCACAAAAACGGGAGATTGTCATACAATGTCAATGGAAGTGAGTCATAACTTTGTTTTTGATTTAGACTACACAGAAAACGTAAAAAAATAATCGCACGATAATTTTCTCATAGGGTAATTTTTTTCACCTTGACACACAATGGGTTACTAAAGAGTTCGATTTCGAAATTTGAGTTAATTTGTTTTATTACCATTAATAAATATGGTAAGTTCTAAGACTCTTCTCTTATATTCACATTTATTTGCGCTTATTGCTTATGTTTATTGCTTTATTGTCTTTTATCCTAAATATTTGCTTGTTTTACAACAACTTGTTCACATCATTGTTTGTTGTTCACATCGTTGTTCACATCAAGAGTTTTATTCAAAAATATTTAAAAATAATGGTAAAATTAAGCATGTACGAGTAGAACTCACACTACGAGGATTCCATACACACTCACGCACACATAAACATTTTGATGTAGGGTTTTATAAAATATTTACAAATGTTAATGTTACAATTTTTGCCGTGTAAATATATTCACTTATTTATCGTAATAAGCATTAAAATAACGTGAATTTAAACACATCCCTACAGTTAGCCGGTAAACTTCAATACTGTTGTTTTTTTCATCACTGTTACTTTTTTCGAAGAGTAGGGAGGACTGCGTAATTGTATGAAGTTAAAAGTGGAATAAATAGACGTGAAATAATATCGTTTTTTTTTCGAAAACCGATTCCCATTAAACGTATGCATTTCTGCTGAATATTTCAAAATATAGCCAGAGGCCACGCATAAACAGGAAAGATCGATGCATGTTTCTGCCCCTTTTATGTTCTTAAACTTTATGACCAAAGTTCCACTTATTTACGTGTTGCAGTCATGAGTTACTTTTTGCCATAGATTACGGTAATTTTTCCAGATTATTAGTGTAGTAAATTATTTTGATCAATAGTCTCAAGAAGAGATAATTAACACATTATCCAGAGGTCTTATACTATACGTGAACAATTCAAAGTTCGACGTATAAAAAGTTCAGTGGCACCATCTCCCATTGTAAACTGTAACTGCAAAGTGAAAGTAAATGCTGTACACTGACATACAGGGATGACATTCTGACAGTATTTGACTAAAATAATGTAGTAAAAAGAAATAGGTGATAAAAAGTAGGTTATAGTATTTATGACAAAAATAGATAAAGGAATAAGGTTCGCGTGTACGTGAGATAGTGATTACTTTCAGTTAGATGTCGGCTAGAATCACAAAGATGGGTTTAACTCTGCTTACTGCTTGATGACTTGCATTTGTTGTTTTTAAGATTATATGATTGTAAATATTTCGTTTTATAACCACTGAAAACTGATCTAAAAAGATAGAGAAGACGAGTATGCCCACGTGGCAATACGTACGGCGATCCATTGACCGGATGCGCGTCTGCTGCTGTGATTGGGCCAAGTGATACCCAAAATGAGCCATGATGACAGAGGAATATAATCCAAATAGTAATTGTTGTTTATCGGTTTTAATTTAAAATGTAGTTGGTACCTGACTATTGGATATTTATAATTTTAATTTGATTATAAATCATAACTTTTGTGAAACTATTTGTAATTATCTTTTTTATTATAGTCACAGAGATGTCAATGGTAATTTATGATCACAGGAATGGTTGTATGATAAAACCATAAATAATTAATTGTATTTTGCATTGTACAAATAAAGAAAGGTGTATGATCATATCATCAGGATTATAATTTTGAAGTCGTGCATCGGCCTAGTATGCAACTTCAACATGCCGACTATTTGAGTCGAAATCCTGTTGAAAATATTGAGTGATTGAAAGTGGGCCACTTTCGATGTTCTGGAGTGACTATTTGAATTGGTTGTTTCAGATTGATGCCAGAATCATTGCTAATGACTTAATGGAGCCGACTGGCAGTTGCTCAGGACAATGGCCTTAAGCAGTTTGATGGTTGAGCCGTTACTGAACAACTAGGCTCCATCCGACTGACTCATATGTCGAGTATGGTACACAGCTTTGGTCAAGTAATGTATGGGCTTGGATAAGATCAAAGGATCGCGAAGCTAGACAAGTTGCAGATTAAATTTGTGTATGGTAGTGTGAGTTCCACTCGTACATACTTAATATGTTTATTTTGCTTTATCTAAATGTTTATTTTATCATTACTTTCAATTCTTTTTCAATAAAACCCTTGCCTAGCGTACCACTTTATGCCAATGAGGTGAACAAGTTGTAAAACAAATTATTAATGATAATAAAAAAAATTAATTCAAATTTCGGAACTCGAACCTTTGTGGCACAATTTGAAAATGTTGTGTGTCAAGATGAAAAAAATTTGGTGCGATGATTTTATTACGATTTCATTGTGGTCTCAATCAAAAACAAAGTTATGATCGACTTTGATTGGTACTTTATGACTATGTCACATTTGTTTACGACTGATTAACGAGTTTAATCATGGTCGAAATGATCCCAGAAATTATTTTTGTGAGGGGTGTTTCTCAACAGCGGTTACTGAAAATAACATCAATACTATGCAGTTCATGAAAAGTATGACTTTAGGCATTACCATTTTTCATTTCTAAGTTCCGTTTATGTAACATTAAATTTTATAGTGACTTCGAATGTGTCATGGACACAATGTAATAATTTCTAGTCAGTCTACTTTATTAAACAGTTTTAATCTGTCATAATGCCAATTTTCAATTGAAACTTTTAATTCCTATTATTTTAATTAATTGGCATCGAGGCTAGATGTAGATAATTACAAAACTCTATTTTATGCGTGCCACAATAAGCATTTGGCCAGTGTTTTCAGGTTAAGCCAGATAATATATAGTTGCAGCGGATAAAATTACGGAAATTGAAAATTAAATTGTATTTTCTAATATTTATGACGCTGTTATTACTTAAAAATTTATGTTGTTTAGTAGAAAAAGTTAACAGTAACATAGTTTGAAGGGCTTTTTATTCCTTGATTTATTCTTTATTGAAATGAATATCTTATTCGAATTTAATGATATAGTTGATAGTTTCAACTATTATACCCGTTCTCTGGGTTGAAACAATTTCAAAGGTTGCTCAATATAAATTTACGTTTCATATTACAGTTTAGTACCTACTACCCGTATATAATTTCTTACTCGATGAAAAGTATGGACAAGCCTTCCCAAATTGAAGAGCCAAGTATTTAATAATACACTAGAGGAGAACTCTGTAGAAACACATGTGAGAGATGTGTATCTGAATCACCATTAATTGTATTAACAAAGGCGCCCTTGGCTTTACTTTTTGCACCTTGCTTGGAATATTAAACAATAAATAACATCCGTAATGCACGGTGGGGCATCGCAATATATTTTTCCTGTTACACACGATGTACGTTGAAATACTTCCTTTCGTCCATTGTTTTAATGTAAATTAATTACGTTATATACATGCTGCATTTATATTAAATGAGTTGCGGTGAAAGCCGCTGTCAGAAAATAAAAGACACGTGAAAAATGGATTTAGCCGAAAGAGCTTTTCAACCCAGCGCGTTACTGTGCTGCCGTGATTATTTGATTAAGTCATGTGCTTTAATAAAATAAGTTATTCCGAAATATTAAGGGGTAGCTTTCAGTTGTATTGAAAACATCTCACAGGTACCCTTATCGTTACATTGTTATATTATTGGTATCATTTTTCACGAGACGATGGGGCAATGATAATGGAGGTAAGAAATTATTATCCCTGGGAAAACCATTTATCTCTCCTTATTGCTTTTCAGTCATGAAAATTATTCTCTATGATTCTTATTCGGGATGTTTCAGAATATATTGAAATTCTGGCATAATACGGTTGAGAAATGTAGTAATGAGGGTGGCGATAGGAAGAAAGGGGTACTTAACAATTACTTTATGTAAGTGCTTCGTATTGGATTTAACGGTGTTTTTATGTTTATGACTGAAATGTACATAACATGTGTAATGTAACTCAAAAATCAATAATTATTTTTCAATTTTATTTCTCGTGTGGTTACCCTGTATAAGTATCTTTGCATTATTCTTAGCAACAAATTTTTGGAACATTCTTTTTGGAAATAGCTTTTGATTTGTGGGAGCCAGCAATAATCGTAGTGAAACACGGTTAATCATATGCCTGTTTTTCTACATTTTAACCAAGTAATATAATATGCCTGTTTTTATAGATGATTTATGAGAGCTTTTTATAGATGTGCAGATCGTATTTCGGGTTAAAAAAAGAGGATAAGTTATAAATTCCTTGAGAAAAAAAACCGAAATTTCTCTTTTCTATATAGACGGCGCTGCTATGTGTTAAAATATTTAATTGTTGTGTAGTTCAATTTGTTCTGAATATTCAATAGTTGAAAAAGCTTCCTTCGAATAAACGATGCCTAAAAAGTTCGTTTTAATTTCGTTTGTTTTGTTGTATTTGATGCACTATATCAGTTAGTATAACTTTCCTTTTTTGAATGACTTTGTTTGTGTTTAAAGAATAGCCTTAGCTTGTCGCCTTTCACTTGGTTGTTTGAGTTAATGGCGCCGACGAAATGCGCACCGGAGATTACTAGCAAGTAATATAGTTTATTGAATATTCGACTGCTCTAATCTATTATTTTTGGCCTTACCTGGAGTTAGTGCATAAAAGACAATTGAAACTTTTTAACTTAAAATTCGAAACCATGTTCGCACCGTATTCATGAGTTCTTATTAAAAGAATCTATTAAGAATCTTTTAGAACTGGTGTTAAGAATGTCAGAATGTCCCAATTTCGATCTAAATAAGCTGCGCGAGTCCATAATAATCTGATGCCTTTAATTAACTTTTGTGAGGAAATTTGACTGACCAAGTTTTTTAACCCTAAATGGAATACTTTCCAGCAATTAAAACAAGTGATTAAATACGAGTGGAACTCCCGCTACAATTGCTCAGTTCACTTAGCCAAGTAAACATTTAAAGGTACGTAATATTTGTATTAAAATATTTGCCAATATTAATATTTTTCATCATATAATTAGATGCCTATTTCTATATGATTAAAAATATTGGGAATTTTTATAAAAAAAATATAGATACATCGCCATAGTTTTATAGTAAACTTAATATAAATTCTAAGTAACGTTTTTGTTTTAACAATTTTTCATTGTATTGCATTTCCGTTATGTGAACTGAAGAGATATTGAAATAAATAAAATTATTTCCGGACAAAATCAAAACATTAAGTCGATGTACTCTAGATAGTCAATACTTCTTTAAAATAATCAAGGGTGCGCATATACCCCAGAAACAAAAATTGTAATAAGCTAAAGAGGTAAAAATAGATGATGCAAAAAGGATTAATGAAATAAATCACAACGAACAAATTTATTGAAACAAAAACAGTCGGGAACTCAATAAAACAAATAGACTACACTAAAATCTATGGGTTCGTGAATCAGAATATATAGTTCAGAACATAGAGAATCCAATCGCGACGAAACTCTACATTTTGAAATTTATCTCGGTTATTTAAACCTGCTTCGAGGCTTGAGAAACTAGAATTTTGTGATATAGTACTAATACTCTAATGCAAACTGCATTTGAGTGTTCACATTTTACAGAAAATTGAGAAGCATATAATGAAATATCCGTGTACCGATTGCATTTTGTGCCTATTTTTGGTAATAATTCTTCAATAATCGTGAGGTCTGAGCTACTTTTAAAGACTGCCTCCATTTTGCCTTTCAAATGGATTACTAGGTCCTCTTCAAGACTTCTGATATTAATTTTGATTTATAACATTTTTTCTGTTTTGTACTGAGCATTCATTTTGGGCAATTGTTCCTTTTTTATTATTTCAAGAAAATTCAAATTCGTTGCGATGAAATAGATATTTTGAATGAATTCTTCGTTCGATTGTATATAGATTACGAACGACAGTTTTGACGTGAAACGTCTTTAAAATCACACCAAAATATACGGGTACCAGATCAGAAAAATGGTCCGTAACGAAAAGGTCTATATCGTCTTATCTTAATAATTACAAAACTAAAAGTCTTAGAAACATGAATCCAATATCATTATTTAGCGTATATAGTCAGCTCGCTGTTGTTGAGTTTGCATCGAAGCCGGGCGGGGCGGCGGGGGAGAGGTACTGCGTAGAATAATGGAATCCGGCGCTCTCGCTGGTTTCTGTTCAGTATAACTCACGACTCACACGTGATAGCGAGGTGATACTTTCGTGTATTTATAGAGTTCATTTAGACCAATCGATTTAAATAATAAATGTAACTTGGACGATATTTGTAGTTAAAAATAACCAATAAGTGTAAAAAATTAAATAAAATATCAATAGGTCGGTCTCAGCCCGTGCAAGGGCCAGCCAGAAATATAAAACACGGCTATCGTCGGAAAGAGGGGGTTATGGGCCACGCACAGGTACTCCAATGTTCGGCGCCGAGCGAGCGAGGGAGGAGAGCATCTCAAAGCTGCGAAGGCACGTTCAGTAAACGACGCCGATTCCGCGTGGACCTTTATACTACTACCGTCGATTTCACGAACACCTCAACCTCTGCCGCCAACCCCGCAAGCACCTCTACCTCTACCTCTGTACTGGTACCTGTAGACATAACGAGTGAAGATACCAACCATACATATGTCGAATCTGGCATACCTAGTAAACAACACCGACTCCGAGAGCACTGCTGCCGCTAGTGCACTTATACCAATGGACGTTGTCAATGCGAGCAAGAGACTTCTCCAAGCGAGATGTCCTAGCCAAAGGCGATGAAGACAGGAACGGCGAACTGTAGTTTGCTGTCGACGCACAATGTTTGGTGGCTCATGCGGGAGACATTGAGAGATATAATATTGATAAATGATGATATATTGATAAATGCCGATTATATGGTAATTACCTAGACTTGGATGAATTACGCGAATACTGTGAAGCTTAATGACTTCGAATTAAAAGCAAGCAATAACATTGCATTCGAATATCGTACAGATCGTCCATCTACTTCGTTTGAAATGCCACTGACGCGAATTTCTGCTGCTGGAGGTTCTGCAATCTACATAAACCTACACAGCTCTACGAGCTGCAGCGAAATCATCGTTAATGCTATCAGGCCATGCGAAAATTCCGTCTTGAGAAAACTTAATGTCGGCAACATATGCCTGGTGGACGTCAAAGTCGAAGGTCTTACGCTGTTTGTACTCGGAGCCGTATATATCCTAAAGCGTCAGCGGAAGATGTTAAGGGCGATGTTAAGCGGCACATGTCTTTGTCAATCCCTTCTGCCATATTCAGCGAACATGACAAAATTATTAGCTCTCAACCAGACTTGAAGACTCCAATCATTCTATGCGGCGATTTCAATAATGACCCACGACACAACAACTAGCTTGTTGACTTCATGAAGAATGAATTCGTCCTCAACTACGTGCGAACAACACCGACTACACTGGGCAATACCACTATAGATTGTACATTCACCAGAAATATTAATGTTGACATTTTACCTTATGTTCCTTATTTCTCATACCACAGACCAATGTCAAACAAAATCTATGTCGAATATTAAATGGAATGTTATTTGGACTAACCTATTCAGTGTAAGATTGTATTAAAATATTTAGAACGAAGTAAATCTGGTTTTCTTTCAATCTTTAACACTAAAAGCGACTCGCTGATATAGACGTTTCACGTTAAAACCAACGGCCGTGTGCACCGACACAGCCCCACCCGTTTTTTTTGGGTATTAATTAAAAATTAATTTCTTAATAAATCGAGCAACATTAACTTTGCAGTCTGGAACTGAAATATTTCCTAAAAATCCAACCACTGCTTACAACAAAGATACAGGAATGATACATCGCTGAAAAGAACTTTTAAAATACCACAAGTTTTGACTGTGACTCATACAGCAGATAAAATAAAAATGGATTTGATGATATAGGTAATTTGACAAATTATTATGGAAACAAAATATTGCTCTAGAAATGTGTATCGGCGGGCAAGTGACTCTTTCCCATCGTGAACATAATAAATTAGTGGATAGAAATAGAAATATTTTAAAAAGTTTACTAGGTGCTTATTGTATTTCAGGCAAGCAAAACTTAAATATCGTAGTCACTATGAAAGTCATAGTTTGGTAAATTGAAGTAATTCCGAATGCATAAAGAGTTTATTGTATTTGAGTTCCTGATTAAATGATTGAGATATATTTTCATTATATATCATCTCCAATACCATTTTCAAGATTACGTGGGTGAATTCAAAATTATTTAGCTTCTTCCGTGGCCGACGTTATCCTTGACTTAATTATTAGAAATGATTCATGTTAATTATCTAATTAATTATTAGAAATGAATCATTCTTTGCTAATAGCCCACCTGAAGATGTTATAATACAACGAAAGCCAGGTCGTGGTAAAGAACTTAAAGAAAGTAGAAATAACACTACATCAAGTAGTTTCATTTAATTATGAATTATTAATTACTACAAAATTAACGCCAAATATATTCAATATCAAAAATGACAGATTAAAAAAGATACCAACGATATTTAGTATTGATAGATGTAATGCCCGATATTAGTAAGAGGGAACAATAACAGTAAGATAAGTGCAGATAATGATATCGAAGAGCGTTTTCTTGGTTGTTTAAATGTTAGTTTCAAACGAATGGATCAAGTATTAAGTGAACAAAGTTTTCGTCAAATCGACAAAAAAGATCTGAGCAGTAAATTAATAGCGCAGTAACGCGCCATTTTAACGACCTTCGCTTATATCATCGGTGTTAAACGGTGTTCAGAGTACGACACGAAATAAATATCTTTCAGCAATATTTATATCCTGTTATGACAATATTCTTAATTTGGTGTCACCAAAATCTAATGATAATATTGCGGAACGTAAAATATTTTTTACTCATCTCGATTACTTTCCTGGCTTAGTAAATCGACAAAGTGAAAATAAATATTAACCAAACTGACAAGCGCATTCCGTTTCCATTACAAGGTTGCATATAATTACTTTATCCTAATACATCGTCAAACGACATATATTTATAATATCCTAATTGATATTATAAATATATGTCGAGCCATGCAATCTACCATGATAACTGAGATAAAGTTTTTTTTCTTCGTGGTTTATGTAATAAGAAATTAGAAGATTTTGAATTTAATTTTTACTTAAATATTTATTTTCTGTAATATTTGACGGATAGCATCATTCAAGGTAAAACAATAAATATACATTTTTTTCTGAAGACGTGATTCAAAATTTGTTTAAATACACTATTATCAATAATTTCGTTAGTATTTGTGCACATATCGGGTTATTCTGGATATTTCAAAATAGGGGCAAATTAATTTGAGTCCCAATATAGAAGGATATTTCGAGAAATAATTGAGGATATATTAAGGCAAATTAATAATTCTATTTTTTTATATTTCAACTAGCTCTACGCCTTCGACTTTATTCGCGTGTAATTAGGAACAACAATTTTTGTCCCCAATTAAATGAAACTACGTGATGTAGTATTATTTCTATTTTCTTTAAGTTCTTTACCACGACCTAGGTTTCGTTGTATTACAACATCTTCAGGTGGGCTATTAGCAAAGATGATCGATTATCGATCGAGATTATCGATAGATCTTTGCTAATAGCCCACCTGAAGATGTAATACAACGAAACCTAGGTCGTGGTAAAGAACTTAAAGAAAGTAGAAATAATACTACATCACGTAGTTTCATTTAATTGTGAATAATGAATTTTTATAAAATTAACGCCAAATATATTCAACAATTTTTGTTTTTTTTTCCTTGCGTATTGTTGTGGCAGATTTCAATGTTTGATAAATTGGAAAAAAAAATCTACACCTCTGATACAAAGTAGGTTTATTTTAACTTTATAACAACAAATGCGGATTTCATTTTTTAAAAACCACGTTTTCCAAATGGCGGCCATCGAGTCTGACACACTCTTCGAATCTAGCACGCATGTTTTCAAAAACGCGTTTGCAGAGCGACTGGGGTATCCTACTGACTTCGGCTCGAATATTTTCTTTAAGTTGTGTCACAGTGCTCGAATTTGTAAACAACGGATTTTAAGTATCCCTATAAGAAAAAGTTACATGGACTTAAATCGGGTGACCTAGGTGGCCACGATACCGTTTCGGGATGTTTTTTTCTGGAAATAACTGCCGCACTGCATTCATGGACACATTAGCAGTGTGAGCTGTGGCCCCGTCCTGCTGGAACCATGTTCTGCTTATTCACATATCCTCCAATGTGAAAGTGAGATTCGTCACTAAAAAATATGTTGCCCATCCGGGTAGCAGTACGAAATCTCAACAACATCACCTCCGCGTAAGTTTTTCTTAATTCAAAGTCAGAATCGTGTAAATCTTGAACAATTTGAATTTTATATGGATGGAACTTGAGCTTTTTTTGCATTATTACCTGCCAAGTTGATTTCGGAATTCCCAATATCGATGAACGTGTACGCAGTGATAAACAGGGATTTTCAACGACAGAAACCATAACACGCTAGACATTTTCATCCATGGCTACCAATGGTGTAGGTCCTGGCCTGGGCCTATTTAATGTTTATCCTGTAGCTCTGAACCTTGCTACCCATGATTGAATGAGGTTGATCGATGGTCCATCACGCAATCGACGAATACTGTAACGATTATTAAAACGATGTCGTGCTACAGATAGTGAAAATCTACTCGAAATGTACGCCTCGACGGTAAAAACGCGGTGCTCTCCACTCCACTGTTCCATGGCTACTAAAACATCCGCACCGCTTGCGCTTCCCGCGCCCCTCTCATGTGTTACGTTCAGAAACTATGTTTGTTCAAACTTTGAAATCTGCCACTGGACACTCTGTACATACTATTGCCATATAAAAATTTCATCAAAATCCATCCAGTAGATTTTGCGTGATACCCGCTCAAATTAACATACAGGCAGATAGGTTCTGTCTATCTGCCTGTTTGTATATATATTCTAAAAAAGTTTTCAAGCTTGTAAAACCTTAAAAATATTTTTAATGTACAGAATTTACTCTATTACAATTTTGTTTTACATATAGATAAACGGTCGTTACATAGCAAACCATGTCCCGAAAATCTTTTATATTCATTGTAAATCAGTTATCCAATAAATTCTATGAAATTAAAAAATGAACTGACCGTTGAAGGACGGAATTTCGTGTTTTAAATATTTCAGTTTATGTGAATTTAATTTCATATACCATGTATATCACGTTAGTAATTTATTTACAAGATATTAATTAATACCAATTTGATTGACAAACGATTTGAAATAAAACCAACGTTAAAGCATTCGTTATCTATTATAAGCAATAATAAACAGCAGATCCATAGCTGTAGATGCACGCCATCATTCAACAAAGCCCCGGGATGTTGTATTCGAAATAGCATTAGTATATTTACAGTGGCAAACTGGATCGGTATTAAACTGAGATTTAATCATTTGAACAATTAAACGAGAGGTGTGAACAAAATATCGGTTGCGAATTAATGAACGCATTCCGTTTCCATTACAAGTTGTAATATAATTCCCGTATCCTAATACATCGTACAAATATCGAATTGATATTAAAAAGGGACGGGCGCTATTTTGATCGAGCTTTCCCGCCTCAGCGTCGAGTTATATTAACAGAAATCAAGTTTTACACATGATCCGATTTCGTGATGGTTACAATTTTTATTATTATAATTATTTCCAGAATTTTGCTTTTAACGTTTGATAAAAATTATGTTTCACGTAAAGCAATTCTACTAAGAGCGAAGGATTTATTGCACCAAATGCGCTAATGACAGCTTATTATAATTAATAAATTTCCATGCCATTTGTATTGTATCATCTAAGACGTGTTACTTATATTATCGTACTATTTCTGAATCATTATAATTTGAATAACCACGGATAGAGGTCGAGCGGAGTTTCGGAATGAAGCAGTTATTTGATGCGTCTTTTATGCATGCAGTCTAGTGATTTTTGTATCCGGAGGGAACTTTAGAGACATTGAATAATATTATGTGACAAACTTTCAAATAAAAAATAAACCACCGTGCATATTAGAAGTGAAACATATGTTTTTGTTATGAAGGAAAGAAATAGATACTTAAAATAATCGTGGAATAAAAACAAGAAAATATTTCTGGCAGAAAATATACTTTATTACTCTGAAGATTACAAGTAACCCATTATTCTGAGGAAATTATTTACATTTATTGCTTTCATATTCTCATGCTTTCATATTGCTTTCATATCTGTTGTTCAGTGACGTATTAACTGGCGACGAAGAGGATACTCTATTCATCATTCGTTTCCCTGTTCCAATTTTTTCTACTTTTCGTTATGTTTGTACTTCTCATTATATGAACTGACACTATCGTGGCAAAAAAAATCACTATAAAGATATGCAAAAATTGTCGGTCACTGATTTAATCTGGAACGGAAGCATCGTTGCATTTTTTAATTTATAAGTCCGATGGAAGATTAAAAACGCGTTTACGATCGTCAACCACGGCTGGATGTTCAAAGAGGCTCACAGCGTATCGAAAAAAAATCGGTAGGATACTTGAACTTCTCTAAGGTCAGCAAGTTTCATAGAAATATGATGTTTTTTGTTTTTTCCCCATATTAACTCAATTACTTTATAAGGATGAAAATAAATATGGTATCACCGACGTACGTTCCTACGGTATCACTGAAGTGCCGTACGAATGAGGATTTAAGTAAAGCGAAATTAGCTGGCATATAATTGTTAATATTGGAATAATGCGCGTATAATCACACGGAACGGAATAATCAGTATTATTCACACCCAATTTTATTTAATAACATGGACTTGAATAATTTTTTGATATAATCTTGTTTATAGGTTATTTAGATTTAAACTTGAACTGGACGTTTGTTGATAACGCGGCAAAATAGGTTTGGACTTTACTTAGAAGCTCAGTTTCCAATTTCTAAAGCTTTTGCGTAGTTATTTTAACATGTAATGATTGCTATATACATGTAACAAAATAAAAGACTAACACGACAACTTGTGCCATCTGTACAAAGTCTTGAATGAAAATGAAATAAAGTAAGTTGATTGCAAAAATCACACCGTATTTTATTCGATTATGATAAATTACCTACCAACGTCCCAAAAGTAAAAGACCGTGAGAATTACGACGATTGGTGTTTTACGGCGAAAAATGGGCTCGTGCCGGAGGGAATGGCGTACATCGTCAAACAACCATTACCGGCGACGTTTACTGCAGTTCATAAAGCAGAGGATTTGGAAGGTAAAGTATAATTAATTTTTACAATGGATTATTCACTTGATGTGCATGTGAAACAAATACTACGACACACGATTTGTGGAAAACGTTGAAGAATATTTTCAACAATTCCGGGTTTCCACGCAAAATTAATTTGCTGAGAAATCTCATAAGTATACGGCTTGATAATTGCGAATCCATGACCAGCTACGTCAGCCAGCTTATAGAAACAGCACAGAAATTGAAAGGAATTGATAATAGCTATTGAACATTTGGGCATAAATATCAGTGCGGACGCTATTAAAACGAAGTTGTTGGACATGAATGCAGATTTTGAGGTTAAGTATGGAGGTGTATTTATCGCTTAAAATGTTCATAAGCGTGATAGTACTGGAATTAACAAAGGGCATCCGCAACATGGCGACGTAATCGAAAATGGAATGCATAAGTCATGTGTCAATATCAGTGGAAGTAACACAACTTGAAAATAAATAATTCGTTGTCACAGATGCAAGCAGTTTAGACATTTCAAAAATCAATATTGGTTTGCAGAAAAAGCGAACCGAATGCATTTAGTGCTGTTTTTGATGTAAATGCGGTTCAGAAACAGGGACTTTTTGACAATTTTTTTCATACCATATGAAACAATATACATTAAAAACAACATATCTAAAAAAATTCAGCTTCTGATTATTATTTATTAAAAAAAATAAATTACTTATTACACAATTAAAAGCATAATTGTTATTAATTTGTATTTATAATTAAAATTAATTATCAAATTGAATATTTGTTTAACCTGTCAATTTAAACAAATACATTCTGCTTATATGGTGCCAACATTCAGGAAACAATAAAATCTATTTGTATTATGGTATACACATTTTTTAATATATTTTATGGCATTCATTTCACTTTGTACTTGGCTAAATTTTAAATTCTAAGTAATAAAAATTTTAATTTTGATAGTATTTTTTGTTGATTAGTTAAATTTAGCCCAGCCCGGCCCGGCCCGGTCCGACCCGGCTCGGCTCGGCTTTTGTTTATCCTTTGAAAATATTCATAATGAAATATAAACAAATTTCAACATATTTCTGGTGAGCATGTAATAAATAATCATCGGCTTCAGAATGTTTTTTTGAATATGTCGTTTTTAATGGATATTCTTACCATGGTACTAAAAAAATGTCAAAATGTTTCTGGTACTAAATCGTATTTGTTCCCAGTTGTTCTTATTGGAGAGTTCAGACAAACCTAATTGCACATAGATTCCAGAGCCAGCACTCATTTGGTTTGGAGTGTTAACATGTTGTGCAATGTTTGTTATCAAGGAAAAACTAGGTTCAGGAGATTTGCCAATTATGACACGTGTCGGTGAAAAAGGGCTTGTTCTAAATGTAAACAATGTTTTTTCTATGCCTAAGATGACTACGAATTGACTATCAGTGAATAGAATTAATGCGAGCGGTAACAGAGTACCATTCGTTAGCAAAGATGCACACGGAATGAATATATCGAAGATGCCTCTCTGACTTAGAAAATAGAGTACGTAGATTAAATATTGCAAAGTCTGAGCAACTCTTAGAAGCAACAGTTCAAATTTTGTGTACGATTTGGCATAGGCGACTAGGTCATATAAGTGCGAAAGACTTCAATAAATTTAAAAATGGAGCAGTGGAAGAGGATCGGCTTTGATGAAAAATGTGATACCAGTAAGGTCAGTTGTACAGTATGTTGAAAAGAAAATTAAACGGAATTTCCGTTTGCTAAGAGTGCAAGTAGAAATCAGTTATTCCTAGAACTGATCCGCACAGCTTTATATGGGTCAATAGAGAATCAATCATTTGGCAAAGCTAAATATTACCTATTATTTGTGGATGACTTCAGCAGGATGTACTTTATATATTTTTACTGTCCAAGAACGGAACTTTCAAGTGTTTCAAACAATATAAAGTGCTTATTGAGAATTAGCAGAATAAGAAGATTAATAAGAAAGATTAAGAAGATTAAGACATTAAGATCAGACAATAGTGGAGAGTTTTTTTTAGCAGAAATGGTAAATTATTTGAGGCAATGCAAATTAATTATAGTCAATGCATCAGAAAACAAATTGTTATACCCCGAAAGAAAATGGGCTGTGTAGGAGGAACAATAGTTCAATGGTTGAGAAAGCTCTTTGTCTTCTATTTGACGCCAAATCTGAGAAACTTCTTTGGGCAGAGACCGTGACACACAACTGTATATGCCTCAAATGGGTCACCAGCAGCGGATATAGATCAGAATACTATTCTCTATGAAATATGGACGGACAGAAAACCAAATTTGGAACATCTATGATTTTTTGGCAGCTTAGTAATGGTTCATATCTCGAAATAAAAGCGCAGAAAATAGGACAAGAAACAAGGGAAATGTGCCCAGTTGCATATTCCAAGAATGTCAAGGGCTATTGCTTATAGGATCCTAGGATACGTGATGTTATTGTATCCACAGATGTAGAAGTCATGGAGGATGTAGACGACAGTTTAGCAACGACTATTGTGGTAGAAGAAAAGCAGCGACCCGAAATCGCAACTGAAGAGTGGTTCCCATAAGCAACAACCGTTCACATACAGAAAAAGGAAATAAAAAAAATGAGACCTATATTTCTGATGAATCATGACGTAGATGACAATTTTTCCTATTTCTTATTTCTAAGAAACAAAAATCTTAAAACAAGGCGGTGTGACGTCAATCTACCAGAAAAGTGGACACAAAACAAACTATTATATTATTGTGAACATGTATCTAGAAGAAGTAGCAGGTGAGCAAATTACTCTTAGTGATGCGATAACTGGATCTGAAAAATAATAGTAGCAGTGCGCGTGACAAAATAAATGTGTGTTTAAACAAATATAACAGTGAATGTGAGGTTAGTTATTATAGAGCAAGGCTTGCCTCTAAGGGCCTCGCCCAGAAGAAAGGGATAGACTTTAAACTAGTTTTAATATATACAATTTCGAGACTATTAATAGTTTTATGTGTTGAACTAGGCCTAAATACGAATCATATTGATTTTTTTTTTATTTATTGCATTTTTGAATGATTTGTCTTGACTTGAATGTATATGCAAATACCTGAACGTTCAGAGTTTGATAATTGCAATAACAAAGTCCTAAACCTAAGGAGAGCAATTTATGGACTCAAGCAGTCAGCTAAAGCTTGGTACACTGGAGTAGAGGAATTTTTGTTCAATGCTTAAAGCTTTGAAAATTCTTTTTGTAGAATGTGATAATAATATAAAAGTTTACATAGCGTTATTCGTAAATGATTCTTTTGTTTTATACAAATGTGAAAGTACATATAAAGAATTTAAAAATAAACTAGTAATTAAATTTAGAGTTAGATCAGATCAAACAGTATCTGGATATGCGTATGAATGTTTGTAAAGACTGCATTACTATTGATCAATCACAATTTGTAGATACCATTCCATAAAAATTTAATATGTTAGACTGTTCACATTCAGATACACCTACGAAAGTTAATTCGAAATTAAAAAAAGGTGTAAACAATTAATTTAATACGAAATACCCTCATCAGCAATTAATTGAAATTTTGATGTATTTATCAGTACTTACGAGGCCAGATATTTCTTATAATGTAATTTTTTTAAGTCAGTGCAATAATTGTTTTAATAACACCCTTTGGAAATAATTGAAACGCTTATTAAGATACTTAAAGGAAGCTAAAAGTTTAATTTACAGTAAATCTGCAGATAGTTTGCATGGTTTTGTTGACGCTGATTGAATATCTTGTTCTTTGGATAGAAAGTTACTGGGTTTTCTTTTATCATGCCATGATCACTAATTTCTTATGAATGAAAAAAGAAAACACTAGCATTAACTAGTACAGTAGTGGATTATATGGCCTTGTCAATTCTGTAAGAAAATCATTTATTTAAACAAATATATTAAGCAAGTTAATTGCGTCAAATGAAAGTATGTCGAAGAGTTTGTGTAGTAATAACCAAAGTCCTCTCAAATTGGCATCTAATCATAAGAAGCGTACCAAATATTTCAAAATAAACGTACCAAACACATTGACATAAGGCATCATTTTGTTAAAGTATCAACTTTTGATATGACAGCAAATATAA
The DNA here is from genome assembly GCA_039881145.1 of Druceiella hillmani. NCBI lineage: Eukaryota > Metazoa > Arthropoda > Insecta > Lepidoptera > Hepialidae > Druceiella > Druceiella hillmani. Next base: position 593,704 of record JAYKKI010000059.1, read on the forward strand.
CAACAAAAAGTTTAAGAACAAATAAAAATTAGAAGTTTTTGAATTTAATGGGCGTCGCTGAAGTTTAAACTATATTTGAAGTTTTATATTTGTGGTATGTTCATTATTTCTTAGAACAGGATGTTATATAGTTGTAAGAAAATAATAGACTAATGTAATAACTTGCATCCTATGTGGCCTTTGTGTTATTCCATCTTGCAACACTGATCACTACACAAAAAATAAAGTCAGTTGATTGTAAAGATTGCACTGTTGTAACACAATATACAGTTTTTCATATACGAGCCCCAAAATGTTGTATACCGAGGTTTTGTTGAGTACTCTATTAATCTTATTTATCTATTAAATTGGCAACTTATAAACGCTCCACTTTTTTCGATCGATTTCTGAAATTTACAGAAGCTTCTCGGATATTTCTTGTAGGGCATATAAAGAGTGCGGCATTCGAACTTCTCGTCAGTTTACAATTGATTAATTGGCGAGTAAAGTATAAATTAAAAATGGAAGTATTTCAATGCGACCTTAGAGTATTCTTTCTTCATGAATATCATTTAGAGCGAAAAACCAGCAAAGCATCAGGCAACACATAATGATGGGTGAAGTATCCCCCTTACGACACATCCAAGCACTGAATGCAAAGATTCAAAGAAGAGAATTTTGATCTGTCCGATAAACCTCATCCAAAGCTACCTCCTACCATTGATTTAGAAAGATTTAAAAGCTTTGATAAAACCAATCCCAGCTTATGTTCGCGTTGTTTGGCAGGGCTGGATTCAATCTCTTATACTGTAATGAAAAAATAACTTTATGCTTTGAGAAACAAGTGGAAATATTCCGTTTGGATACCACTTGAGCTAATACTCTATCAATTTCAGAAGAGAACTAATGTGTGCTTGAAGCTACTGAGTCCCCATCGTACCAACGAGAGGCTAATGTATCCGGTTACAGGAGATGAAAAATAGGTTCATTTTAGCGTAAACGCCAGTGGCTAGAAGCTGGAGAAAAAGATGTACGTGGACCAAAATATAATATTGAACAAAAAATACTTTTGAGTGCATGGTTGGGTTGTTCATTGAGTTATTCATTGGGAAGCTCAACTCTTTCAAGCTAACAGTATAATTACAGCTAAGATTTTTTGTGAACAATTGAACAAAGTCACCGATAAACTTTCTTCAAATCAAAGCAAAGTTTATTTTTTACATGACAACGCTCGACCCCACGTAGCAAAAATAACGCGTGATAAATTACTTTCACTTGGATAGAGTATGCTACTTTACGCACGGTACTCTCGACATCTATCTAATAACTAACGTGATAGAACATTGAAAGACGAAAGTCATATCAAAATCGAACTTCACCAGTTTTTCAGCCAAAGGCCGAAAAAATATATTGTAATGTAAAACGTGTATTTTTCAAACTCTTTCAGTTTTCAGTTTCTTAAATATAATTCATATTTACGGATAGAATAATGGTTTATACATTCGGGTGCTGTATAAATAAGTATTCTACCCGCAAGTACTTAGGTCAATCAGTACAGTCTTTTATTGTGCCCGTAAAGTAATACAGAAAATGATACTAGTTGCAGTTGCAAAAATAAACTTCTTAAAGGAGTGGAATAAATTCTCACGGGGTCCATGGAGAGTTTGCGTTCATATATTTAAAAAAATATTTGCTTTTTTATGATGTAAACATTATATTAACAAAAATGCTATAATGTGCGAATTTCGACGCCAGGTATCATAACATGTTTATTAATGTTTAGAGGAAGAGATTTCGAAAGATAGTGAATAGATTAAGTTATTTTAATCAAAAATTACGTGAATCGATAAAACAGCTTAGAAATGATTTACTTGTGTGAAAAAGTTGCGTCATTGCGGGGTTGCATTATCATTATTTTAATTTTTGAAGTACAAAAACCCTAAAACGGTCTACTTCGTTTTAATGGGCTTGCTCGAGGTAACACATCCCAGAGCTGCAATAAAACGAAGTTTGTACCGAACCATTTTGAGTTGTGAATAAAACATCAGCATCACCCTAAACTCGACTGTCGCATTGGGGTTTCAGATACTGTACCGACGCTGGACGTTGCGCGGGAGACAAACACTGTGAGTTCAGTGTTTTTGTTTGACAACCCTACTGGAACTACTGTGCACCGGATCCAATTGCATAACGTAGGTTTTCTCTTGTATTTAAACATTTCTATTAACTGTGTTTTTGATGTACATGCCGTCTATCTATTTAATTGTTAGAATAAATGTAATGTAGACTTAACCTGGTACGTTACACAGTTTATGTAGAATTTAATAGCAAATCATTTGTAAATCGCGTTCCTTTTCAAAATATAACTTGAAATAAATAGCAAATGCATTTTTATATAGTTCTAACCATGGAAGAACAAACTAAACCTTAAATAAAACGTGCTATATGAACACGTGGTTTGTTTAGGGGATGAGGAGTCATAGTTCCATGTTTGAAATTAACTATATTGGAATTTTGAATATATTTGGCGTTAATTTTGTAGAAATTCATTATTCACAATTAAATGAAACTACGTGATATAGTATTATTTCTACTTTCTTTAAATTTCTTTAACCACGACCTAGGTTTCGTTGTATTACTACATCTTCAGGTGGGATATTGGCAAAGATCCATCTTTGCCAATATCCCACCTGAAGATGTTGTAATACAACGAAACCTAGGTCGTGGTTAAAGAAATTTAAAGAAAGTAGAAATAATACTACATCACGTAGTTTCATTTAATTGTGTATATTGGAATTAATGATTTATATTTAAAAAAAGGTTTTATTTGATTTCTATTTTCAAAATGGGCTGTCCTATATAAGGGAACAGCACATTAAACTATCAACGTATATATATTACATTTTTCTTCAATGCTTTATTTGAAGATCTCTCTAAATTTCAGAATATTCTCAGGTTTTGACACTTAGGTTTAGAAAATGAAAGGCGGGTAGAAACATGGATTTAAAAATTGTTTTCGTATTTTTCTTAAGAGCCAGTAAAATGAATATACAAAATATACTTTTTGAAATAAGCTTGTCAACAAGCTTTTAAATAGAAAGACTTGTCAAAAGCTTTCCATTGACATCCATGAATTTTTTTGTCGTCTGAACCTAATATTTTTTTAATTTAAATATATTTTCTATTTTCAGAAATCAATTGGCTCACAAACTTCAAATTTAGCATAAAAGCGTATCATATTAAGCAGCATATTTTGTAGTTGTTAATATCTAACCACATTAATGGGCTAATATTAGAACAGGTAAATTGTGTATTCAATAATTTTCATTTTTAAATTTATACATTGTTAGTAAGAGCCAAATATGTAATAAAATATGCAAGAAAATGCACGCACTCGTAAGTACCGCCAGTGAGTTACTAGCTAACCTATCTTGAGTACAAATGACATAAATTGATAAGTAAAATTTTGTGATCCGAATATCCAGAGGTCATTCGGGCATCAGACATGCCTGAAATACCTCTGGTTGAAAAACATATGGTGGAAAAACATAAATAATGCGCCTTTTTTTGGTGGGCCGGGGGCGGGGAATGAGGCTTGCTAAATAATTAAATTTGGAAAACGCAAATACGTTGTAACTCATAAATGGCGAGCCTTACGGTAAAAGCTGTCTGTTTCATAAAGAAGAAGAAATATAATGACTAATCCGCTGATTGATCTTGCTATGGCGTAAAAATTATAACCATTTTCTTCGCATTTGTTTTTCTTCTCCCAAATAGCATACTTGTTGAATGTTCTAGTCTATGGTAATGTCAATCCTTCCTATATAATCCGTATAGACTATGGTTGAGAGTACCGCAACTTCATCACCGCACATCCTCTATCTTTGTTCGATGATATCAAGAATTGCGGTGGCTATCTGTCCGGATTCCTCGTCAAGGAATATCTAATCAATCACTTACGTGGTTCTTACAGCTCAAATTCAAAAGGCTATGCACAATAGCCTTAGCATCGAAATAATGTACCATTTAAAAAGGCAAGTAAGTTGTCAAACGTAATAATAACCCACAAACCTGCGAATTGTCAAACTACCGATATCGAAAGCAAGGTAAAATGTCTTCAAATAATTTACTAACATTAATTGAAAAATTAATGAGTCGTGGTAACCATTCTACGGGGAGATTCGTCGTAAAAACGAACCTTCAGCACTAAGAATTGTGGAATGTGTTGAATGTAGTAAAACGATAGATTTGAAAGATGATTTGAAGGCAATAACAAAAATTATCTTGTTAGCTGAGACGGCGCTTTGTATTCAAAAGGTTTAAACTTTGGAAGAAGTCTGGAATAATCTATTACGTGGTTTCGACTATGCAGACCTTTCACTCTAAGTTGATTTACTCAGAGATTTGTGTACGACAATTCTTACGAAATGTCAAAATGAGGAAGAGTACGTTAACAGAATAATGACCACGGTGCACAAGCTTAAAAATATAAAATTTTCAGGCGATAAAGAATGACTTAGAATAATGCTACTCTCTAGTATACTAGAATAATTTAAGTCAATGATGTGTCTGTGGCCCTGTCTACCACAGAAGAAGAGTTCATAGTAGCCTATGCAGTCACCAAAGAGGCAATGTGATTAAAGCGGTGATTGTCTGATCTTAGTGAATCAAATGACTGTATGTGTGTCTGATCTTAGTTGATCAAATAACTGTTTATTTAAATTTAGATAACAAATGAGCTACACGTATGATAAAAGCAATACGATTCACAAAAGATAGTGATAACTAAAAAAATCTCGAAAATTAGTAATTTCATTATAGAGTTGAATCATGGGACTACAAATAATCAGTATGCAGACATGCTTACAAAAGATTTACCTAGATAATTTTTTGTCAAAATAATCTTATTAAATGCATTATCTGCTAGAGTAATATTAACAGTGAAGTATAAAATGTACGTATGTCCATCAGGCTGGAACAAAAAATTCTTATCTCGAATTTAGTTTTGTAATAGTTATATAAAGTTGCTAAGTGCCATCAATAATCTGCATAAAAATATCAGACATCGGTAAGAACTCCCACCGAGACAGCTAAAATTTAAAAATAATCTCAATTTAGGAGGCTGCGCTGTACTAGACTTAGCGGCCTCCTCGGACTTCTCTTCATTCGTGGACTATGAGAAAACCTTCGATTTTACCAAACTCTGGACTGTATTTCAGTTTCTAACACGAGTTATACCGTACTGACTACCCGTATATTGAAGTGTTTGTACAGTAACGCCACCATGTCAGTACATTTACAGAACTAGAGTACAAAGAGACACAGTTGCAAATAGGTGTAAGATAAGACGATGTAATCTTTTCGAAACTCTTCATTACTCGATTACGAGATATCTACAAGCTTCAGGATGGAATGCATTTGGCATCAATATCAATTCCAAGTACATCACTCGCCTTCGATTTGCCGACGATATATTGATTATTCCAAAATCACTTAACGACCTCGTCACTATTCTCAGGATTGAACCAGAGATTCCCAACATATGACATATAAAATATAAATAGGACTCAGTATAGACATGGGCACTAGGGTGGAATAGCTTTGTATGGAGAATTTTTTTTCGAACTCCGAATTGGGATACCAGCGAAAACTTCCCTTATATAAATTTGAATAACAACCTTTCTTCTGAAAATTTTATCTCTACAGCTTGAGCCCTCGCCGGAGACTTGAAATTTTTTTAGTTTTTATAGACATTTCTATAACACATCCTTTAAACAAAATAATAGGTAATTATAATTAGTTTTGACTGTAATGGCTGAAATGAAACTATAAATGAATTAATAAAAGTATTTATTTTTAAATATATTATATGTTCAGAAAGTTATGTCACTATAGAAAACGTCATTTTTTAAAGCAAAAATCCTTTTTCATCTCAAACTTTGGCTTGACTAATTTAGATTTTATGTATTCTTCTCTTCTAGTGTTGCCGCATACACTTAGAGCTGCTTCGTTAAATACTTTTACAGATCTGCCTAGGTATGGCAAATAAATCCCATAAACTCCAAAAAAAGCATCTACTTCATTTTCTACTAGATCTCGCGACTGCTCATTGGATATATTCATCAATATTGGGGGTTCGTATACATTTTGTTGCCAGTTGATCATGTCTATGTAAGAACTTGTATTTAATTTTACTTTCAGTACTTCAAATATCCGCGGATTACAATTTTCATTTACTCGACGAGCGTTCAAAATGTTTTTTGCGGCGAGTTCTCTAATGTTCTTTTGTGATCATGCCCAACAACAAATTTTCTGAAT